>OZ002740.1:195829608-196430160 GCA_963924295.1 Dioctria rufipes | reverse complement strand
CCTTGCTTTATCTCTTAATTTTTGGTGGGAAAAGAGAATATTTTTTTTTGCTACGAAGCAGATCAATTCATTATTCCGGTTAAAATATTACGGCACTCGGACGCGGCAGATGGAAACAATTCTAACGAGAAGAGAAATCAGTTCATTTGCTGAGCTTTGTTGTTGCTTGCCATTTGTTATCAAGGCTGATTAGTTACAATATTCTAAAAATTCTGGTACTGGCCACAGTAAAATGTAGGTACTCGGCAAAAGCACTGCCCCTTTACTAGTTGCTGTCAGTTCTTCAATTGGCCCTTTTGTGTGGGAAATTTGATAATTATTGTGACACTTTAATTTAGGGATGGCCAATAATTAAAGGAATATCGATACACCGATATTTAAAGTACTTAAATATCGATACGAATTACCCGTATTGTAAAGTAATAAACATCGATATATCGATTATCGTATCGGTATCGGACATCCCTACTTTAATTGTTGTGGTACTTTAAAGGGAAAAGGTGCTTTCTTTTATCGACGTTCTGTCCTACAATTGGAATAAAGGATCGTACGTTCTTGATTAAGGTGGAAATTAGCCCGAAGTTCATTTCAGAGTATCTGTGATTTGCTGTCAAAACCTATTGTTGTGATTGATTTGAGGAAAAGTGGAATTCAGGGCAAGGAACGATTTACCCAGTTTAAAGTTCAGTTTGTTGTCAACGTTCTTATCGCTTGACAAATTTCGGGATTCCTCATACAGTCAGAAGGTATGTGAAACGATACTAGTTGTTAATTAAGAAATTTGGGAGAATTTTGCTTCTAAGTGGCGTTATTATATTGAGTGCTAGTTAAAGTTTGGTTTCCATTTATTTTATCCGACTTGAAGTGGAGATAAATTGAATTTTGTTTTTTTGGAATATTGCTTTTTGGTGATTATATTTTCCTCTTTTTTAGCGAACATATAAAATATAGTATTTCCCGATCTTTGAGTGCGCACAGATTTACGTAGAGTTATATATTTGTTTTCAATTACATTCATTGGTTACGTCAATAGTTGTTAGCGGAGAAGCGACGACACATTTTACAATTTTTCTATATTTATTTATTTTTAGTTTTTTCAAAATATTTTGGTCAACCTGGTGGAGGTTTAGCACTTCATATGAAACATTTCGGAGTGGTGCGTCCCACATGGACTAGGTTACCCAAGAAATCCTTGTGATTTTCTCGCATTAGCCTCTTATTGTTAAAGGATTAAGAAAAAAAAAATAAAAAAATTTGTTTTTACGTATATAGGGTATATGGTGTTGACCTAGGTTTTATCTTGCGTTCTACGACAAATTTATAATACGATTGTGTTTTCCGAAGAGACAACCCTCTCAAATTAACCCCTATTACTGATCTCTAACAATGCCATATAATATGGAAATAAATAGACTTAACCAGGAGGAACTAGCTTATGAGCTTGACATTCGCGGAATGTCACTGGGCACCGTAGAAGAGATGCGTGTTTCTTATCGTGCAGCACTGAAATCTGAAAAAGCGGGAAAAGATTTAATGGTACTACCTTATCCGTTCGAATTTAAAGTAGATAAGGATGCATTAGATCGAAAATTGGAAGAAGTTATGAAATTAATAGATGTTTTCAAAGGAAATAGTGAGAGTTCCGAATACAAAAAAATTCAAACCAAGTTAGAATGGGCTCTCCGGAGACATGCGCGAATGTTACCCATTGATGCAGAAGATATAAAGGAAAAGGCACGTATTAGGGCAGGTTTAGTTGTCGCTCTCGGAACATTATATGCAAAGAGTGAGGGTAGTAGTTTAGCAGACGATTCAAGCTCAGAAGATGGCGATCCAAATCAATCATTCTCTGAAGCTGCTATATTTTCTAACAAATCCGTAATTCCTATTTATAAATGGAACCTAAAGTTTTCTGGCGAGTCCGGGCATTCATTGAACTCGTTTTTAGAAAGGGTACAAGAATTAAGTGAGTCTAGAAATGTCTGCAAGGCCCAACTATTCAAATCAGCGCTAGAATTGTTCTCAGGTAGAGCTCTTATCTGGTACCGAGCAAATAAGAGCAGAATGCACTCATGGGCTGATTTAGTAAAGGAATTGAGGAAAGAGTTCCTGGCGCCTGATTATGATGAAAAACTCATGGATGAAATTAAGCGTAGGACTCAGGGTCAAGGGGAGACAATGGGCACATACGTAGCAGTTATGTCAACTATGTTCTCTCGTCTTTCAGTATCCTTAACTGAGCCACAACAGATGAGCATACTAAAAAAAAATATTAGTCCATTTTACCAAACCCAGCAGGACTAAGCGAGGTCGAGACACCGCAGCAATTAGTTGATCTAGGCCGTCGTCTGGAATCGGTTCGCGCTTCGGTAGAATCATTCACACCCCCTCCCCGGCGTTCTGGGCAACTTTTAGAGCCAGACTTGGCTTATGTTTCCACAGATATAATATCCGCTGCATCAGCGAGCTCTTCAAACCTCCATCGTCCTCAATATAGGTGTATGAATTGCCAGCGTGACGGTCATACTCACAGATTTTGCAGGCAACCACGCAAGTGTTTTGGATGTGGAGCTCAAGGAGTTATACGTTCGAGGTGCTCGAACTGTAAGTCGCAATCAACTCAGAATGGTGATCGAGCGAGAACTCAACCATCGGGAAACGAGGGCAGAGCTCAACAGTAAGCGGTGAGTTGAGCTCCAGCAATAACTCAAGCGCCGCAAAGTTAGAGACTACGTCCGGGTCCCATACAACAATTTTAGCGTCAGAATTAGCTAGTGTCTTCCACCATATCAATAACGATTCGCGACCATATCTTAAGGTGTCAGTTTTTGGAGTAGAAGTCTTAGGTTTGTTAGATTCTGGGGCGACGCGAACTATTCTAGGCGGGCCTGGATGGAAACTGATCGAAGGAATGGGTCTAGTAGCAGATTGCTCAGATTGCAAAACTATAACTTTAGCAGATGGTGAGAAAATAAACATTTCGGGAGAAATAAACCTGCCGATTAGACTAGAGAATTGTGTAAAAGTTTTGTCGGTATTGATTGTCGCGCAATTGCCAGTAAATATAATTTTAGGAACGGATTTCTGGAAAGCTATGGATATTGAAGTAAACTTAAGTAGGGATAGATGGTCATTCTCAGATGAAAATATACCTCCTCACTTGTGTTCATTAGAGAGCAAATCTAAACTATCGGTGGAGCAAAGACAACAGTTGGCGGCATTGTTAGGAAAGGCAGAAGCAAGGATGAGCGAAGGTCTGGGATGTGCAAATCACGTAGAGCATGTCATTAGGACTAGTTCGATGCCAGTAAAGCAAAGATATTACCCCGTGTCTCCTACCATTAAAAAAATCATCAACGATGAACTAGATAAGATGATTAGGGATGGGGTGGTAGAACCATCAAAGAGTGCGTGGTCATCGCCAATTATCATGGTACGTAAAAAGGACGGGACGTACCGATTCTGCGTTGATTATAGGAAGCTGAATAAGGTCACTATCAAAGACGCTTGCCCCCTTCCTTATGTTTCCGCTACACTTGATTGTCTAAGAGACGCTAAATACATATCCACCTTAGATATAAAGTCAGCATTCTGGCAAATTCCTATGGCTGAAGACTCTAAGGAATATACGGCTTTTACGGTACCTGGACGAGGCTTGTTTCATTTCAAAAGGATGCCTTTTGGTTTAACCAACTCACCTGCCACTTGGCAGAGATTTATAGATACCGTTCTCTCCGGTGAGCTAGAAGATTGTGTTTTTGTCTACCTTGACGACGTAGTCATAGTGACTCAGAATTTTGGAAAACATATTGAAGTTCTAGGTAAAGTGCTGAACAGACTTCAGGAGGCTGGACTTTCTATTAATTACCAGAAGTGTGAGTTCTGTCGACCTGAACTTCGTTATTTAGGATATTTGGTAGGAGAAAATGGATTACAGGTTGATCCAGATAAGGTTAAAAGTATACTAGATATCCCAATTCCAAAAACGGCAAAACAGGTTAGAAGCTTTATTGGGGCCGTGTCATGGTATAGAAGATTCATTCCAAATTTGTCTACCTTACTGTCTCCATTAACTAACTTATTAAAAAAGAATCGAAAGTTTGTCTGGGATTCTAAATGTAATGACATGTTTATGACAATAAAAGACAAATTAGTGAGTTCTCCAATCTTATCTTGTCCCGATTTCAGCTTACCATTCGAGGTACATACGGATGCTTCCGGATTTGGTATCGGGGCTGTTCTTACACAGAAAGTCGAGGATAGAGAAGTAGTGGTAGCATACCTTAGTCGCTCTTTGAATCGCGCGGAGAGAAATTATTCTACAACTGAACGTGAGTGCTTGGCAGTATTGTGAGCTGTAGAAAAATTGCGTCCGTACTTAGAGGGAACGCGATTTACCGTCGTTACAGATCATGCCTCGCAGGTGTGGTTAGGCAATCTTAAGGACCCCACGGGGAGATTGGCTCGTTGGGCTGTTAAAAGGCAGCAATACGACTACGAAATAGTCCATCGTAAAGGAAAAGAGCACCTAGTCCCAGATTTATTATCGAGATCTGTCCCAGCGGTCGATTGTATACGTTCTAATAGCGACATCCAGGCAAAAGATGGTTGGTATATCAAAATGATGTCACAGATCAGCAAAACACCGGAAAAGTATCCTGACTGGTGTATCGAGGGAGGTTTGCTATGGAAGCATGTAGAGGTTACTTACCCAAGCTTGGCTATGGAGGCAGATCGTTGGAGAGAAGTAGTGCCCAAAGAGAAAAGAAAGGAAGTCCTCCGCAGTTTGCATGACGATCCAATTTCGGGTCACACAGGTGTTCGGAAAACATTCGAACGAGTAGCACGAAAATTCTACTGGCCCAAAATGAGAATTGATATCGCCTCCTATGTAAGAGACTGTAAAATCTGCCAGTCGACCAAGTCCGACCGCAAGAGGCCAGCAGGCCTAATGGCAACGCGAGCGAATGCTGAGTTCCCATGGCAGACCCTTTGTGTCGATCTAGTAGGTCCCCTGCCGAGGTCTAAGAGAGGTAATGTTTACATTCTTATGATTCTGGACCAATTTAGTAAATTCCCGGTCTTATTTCCCCTTCGCACAGCTACGGCCAAATCTATATGTCAGTTGTTGGAAGACTATGTGTTTCTGGTGTTTGGAGTCCCTAAGACCATAATATGCGATAATGGGGTGCAGTTTAAGAGTCGCGAATTTCAAAATTTAGCAACAGGTTATGGTATTTTAATCAAATACACTCCTTTTTATCACCCTCAAGCCAACCCTGCCGAGAGGACCAACCAAACCATAAAGACTATGTTGCGCGCTTACATATCGGATAATCACAGAGAGTGGGATGGTCATTTAGCGAAAGTAGCTTGCGCTATTCGTACGGCCGTCCATGAGGTAACTAAACTAACGCCTTACTTTGTCTTTTTTGGAAAAGAAATGGTTACTAGAGGTGACGAAATACGACAAATAAGGCTGAGTTCCAATGCTACCCCTTACGATCGATCCAAGGGCTTAGATCAAGTAAGAATAGATGTCCAGAAAAGGTTAGAGAAGGCAGGTCAGGTCGGAAAAAGGGCTTACGATTTAAGGAAAAGAGACGTGCAATACTTTCCTAGAGATTTAGTCTGGCGAAAAAACTTTGTTCTGTCAGACGCGTCCAAGTACTTCAACGCTAAATTAGCCCCGAAATTTGTAGGACCATTCCAAATTGCTCGACGCGTATCACCTTGGACCTATGAATTGAAGAACAAGCAAGGTGTATCCCAGGGAATATGGCACTGCAGGGACTTGAAGCCCTATTGTGGCAAAAATGAGGAGAAATAAGAACGTGTTCAAAAGAATGCATAAGATTACGCATTAGTGTTTTGGGTGAGAATAAAATCTCTGCTCAGTGGTGGAAGCTAATCTTCCAGTAGGTCTTTACAAAAAAGGTGGAATCAAGGAAGTTACATAGGTACACTTTATTATATGAAGAATCTTATTCTACATTACTATTTCTGTGACATTTTGTTGGTCCATTTGTAATTAATCATTTTTTTTATCTTATTTTTTTTACTGCACGATGATTTCTATCCATTTCTAGTTGGCGTCGACGTTATGTAAGACGAGTCTGAACCGCCAGTTTATGATGATGCTCTACCGGTTTACACATAAGTGTTGCAACTTAAATTCTATATTCTGGGAGTCGTCGCTCTACCGGATGGCAGGAAATCCCCTCGATCCGAAGGTCTTGAGAAGATTTGAAGGAAATCTTCTCGAAGTTGGGGAGGAAATATTACATTTCGCTGAAGGATTTTTAACCGGAGAATTGAAGTTTGGAAAAGGTTGGACGCTGAACCCTTCTTGTGTGGTTCCGACCTTCTATCACCGTTAAGAGTGCTAAGTTAAGCCTAAATATATATTGTTAGAAGATCAGTAATTATTTTCAAGTAAGAGTAGTATTTAATTGCCTTAGTAGTACTGTAAGAAAGAGACCGATTTTGGAATTGCTTTGGTCAATATTCGTAATTTTTTTTATCTATCATAGGAAAACTTGATCTTTAGCTTACTTAATATCGATCATGTAATCTTATTTCATTCTAGCCATTTTGGGATAAGCAGAGCCAAATTATGCTTCATTCCTACGATTCGTTTCAGTAATTCTTTGGAAATAAATTCTCACCTACTAGTTCCTATTCACCGATTAATTATAAACAAGCCAAACAGAAATGCAAATGTTGTCACCGTTTAGAGACGAATGAGACCTACTACTAAAAACATTTTATTTACACCCTGCAAATTAACCTCCCTGGCAGGATCGGCGAAGCACCCGAATTGGGAAACATTATTAACAGAATGTCGAATCTTTGTCCAGCTGGAGGATAAAAAAAAAAGCGGAAAAAAAACACATGGTGTTTGAGTTAAAAAGAACGGTCTCGAGCCTGGTTGTCTTTTTTTTTTGGTCTTCAGGCGGTCGACGAGGGGACAGTGAAAAAGAGATCACATAGCAATCGTGGAAAAAAAAAAGATAAAATTTATCAGGACTTTGTGGTGGTTTTGTTGTTTAAAATTTCGGAACTGGAGCTAGGAGGTGGGATTCGTCGTGGGACACTATTAAATTCTGGTGACGTACTTTTTTTATTTTATCGTAACCTAGATATAAAAAAAATAGATTCGTGACCTTTTTAATTTGGCTCGGCTTCATCTCCTAATAATCGAATTTGCTTTAATTCATTTAATTTATTTTTCCTTCCCTTCTGGAAGTAGTTACGTATATGTACATTCAATTATAATTATACCTTGTTTCGTAGAAAAGTGTTTAAAAAAAAAAAAAAGAGAAAAACTCACGAAATATATTCATTCATACATTTAATTGAGAGTTTCATGGTTTCCCTCTCGAGAAAAGAAATTAATAAAGAAATCGAAAACCATGTGGCGCCCAATTTAAATCAAAAGAAACCCAAACCCTTCTTCACTGAGCTGCGAAATCGGCCTGAACGGCCAAGAGTTACGTCTAGGGAAAGGGTAACGTAACAATCTTTTTACGTCAGTTTAACATTTTAATAGTATAGTAGGAGACCAATCTGGTCTTAGAAATTCGAGTCCCACTAATTTCTTCTTCCAGTATTCGTTATGTTGGACCAGACCATAAAACTTGAGGGTTAGTTTGTACTGTTACCAAGCAGGCAAAAGAATAGGAGTATCACTTGAAATTTGTTTTCCAAGATGTGAGCCGTAGAAAAAGAAGAACCTATAAAGAGAAATAACACGAAGAGCGGATTTCACATGTCACAGTGTCAGCGAATAAGAAAGCCTTTGGATAGCTTGCAAAGTCGTTTAAACAAATTACTGGTGAAATTTGCTCCCTGATCAGTGACGACAGCTTTGGGTATCTTATACTTCATCATTAATTTATAAAATCCTTCGGCTACCGTGATGGCTTCTCCATTAGTCAACGGTATGCAATCGAAAACTCTAGTTGCATCATCCAGTAGGGTAAGTATGTACTTATTTCCCTTAGTGGTTTCTGGTAGCGGGCCCACTATGTCGAGATAAATCTTATCGAATGGCCTCGATGCAATGGAACTTATTACCATCGGCATCTTGGTGATTCGACTATGCTTATTTTTTCTACACTTAATGCAATTTTTGATATGCTTGTGAATGTCTTTGAGCATTCTTTTCCATTTAAAGTTTTTTCTGATACGTTTATAAGTTTTATAGACTCCCAGATGACCTCCCAAAGGTGAGTTATGGTAATCCCGAAGAATGGTCTCGATCTCATTCCGGTTACCAAGTATTTGCACACTTTCGTCAATCTTGGACTCTTGGGAACTAACTGAATTAGTTTCTGAGTCCTCTCCAATACAACTAGACTTATTTTTGGGCGAGTCATCTTGTCTTTCAGAAAAACTTGTGTGGTCTCCTTTAGCTCTGCTTTGCGCTCTGGTAATGGCCATGCATGCGGGATTGGGTTTATATTCCTTATCATCTGTAACTCTTTGCTGTTGGACTTGTGCTTTAGTTATCATTGTCTGCGGAACTTCGTTCTTATTGCACTCCATCTCACTAGAACTCTGGATTCTGCTTAATGCGTCAGCGTTACGATTGAGCCTACCTGGTTTATACTCTATGATATAATCATACTCAGAGAGTTTATGGCGAAATCTTAGTAATCGCGAGCCAGGATCTTTGGTACTGTAGATTCCCTTAAGTGGCTTGTGATCAGTGTAAATAGTAAATTTTCTACCATACAAATAACACCGAAAATTTCTTGTAGCCCAGACTATTGCCAGCATTTCTTTTTCTGTGGCGGAATAATTTCTCTCGGCTTTATTCAAACTCCTGCTTGCGTAAGCAATGGGCCGATCGTTCCCCACATCTCCTTGGGATAACACTGCACCCAAAGCTTCTCCGCTAGCATCCGTAGTTAAGGAGAATGGTTTATCGAAATCAGGGTAAACTAAAATAGGGGGTGAGATTAGCTTGTTCTTAAGGGTTTTAAAAGAATTTGCAAATTGATCCGTCCATTTGAATTTTACATTTTTTCGTAGGAGTTTATTGAGGGGTTCTGCTATTTTAGAGAACTCTGGAATAAATTTCCTATAATAATTAGCCAATCCAAGGAAGGATTGTACCTGCCTTACTGTCTGGGGGAAGCTTTGAACGCAGCTTACCTTTGAGGGATCTGGCAAGGCTCCTTCTCTGGAACAGTTATGTCCCAGATAGATTACTTCCTTTCTCAAGAACTGACATTTTTCTATTTTTAGTTTTAAGTTATTTAGCTGAAGTCTTTTGAGTACCTCCCTAAATTTAGCGTTATGATCCGACAAGTTTTTCCCGTAAATTACAATGTCGTCTAAATATACGAAGCACTTAAAACCCTGCAAACCAGTTAGCACATGGTCCATTAATCGTTGAAATGTAGCAGGTGCGCTTTTCAACCCAAAAGGCATCCTTTTAAATTCAAAATGCCCGTGTGGAGTACTGAAAGCGGTTTTAGGTTGGTCTTTCTCCTCCAATAGCACTTGATGATAACCACTGGCCAGGTCAAGCGTGGTAAAGTACCTTGAATGCCCCAATTGATCGAAGATATCTTCAATTCTGGGTAAAGGGAAGGCATCTCCAATCGTGATTTCATTTAGCCTTCTGAAATCTACCACAACACGCCATTGTTTTTCTCCATTTATTCCAGCCTTTTTCGGAACAACTAAGAGTGGCGAGTTCCATGGACTAGTGATAGGTACTACTATATCATTTTCAAGCATTTCTTCAACTTGTTCATGGATGATATTTCTTTGCTTCTCCGGTAGTCTATACATTTTCTGATTGAGAGGGGGACAATCTTGCTTAATTGGAATCTCGTGTTTTATTGAGCCCGTATAACTCAATTTATCTCCAGGTAGAAGAAAGATATTGTTATATTCATAACATATTTCGAGGACAGCATTTTTTTCTTCCTGATTGGCATCTGTATCCATATTGATTTGCTCTTTCAGAATTTCGATTCGTTTCCTGTCTCGATTGCTAATAAACGCATGTTTTCTGCTTCCAAAGGTCTTACTCTCTTCGGTTTTTATTTTGGGTTTTTCCCAGTTCGTTTCGTTTAATGTTAGAATATGATAATTTTCTATTGGGTGAAGATCAATTTCCATGTTATCTAATACCTGATCAGTATTATTGACGTTAATAATAGGCAACACAACTCTACCTTTCCATGGTCTTGTTAAACAATTTCCTGAAAAAACACCTTCACTCACTTCTTTTGATAAACAAACAAATTCGCCGTTGTCTCTAATAGGAATTGGCACTAATTTTTCTGAGCGTGCTGGAACTAGAATCTTCGTTCTAACCTTAAGTCCCTTTGCTTGCTTCCGTTCAGATTGTTCACCTTTATGCGGAATGGGCCACTTTCTCTCGGAGATCTGAGTGGTGTTTTCCATTTCCATAGGTTGCGGCTTTCCAGGCTTTTCCTTTTGGGCTTGGACCGTAGACCTGCTAATAGATGAATTTAGTGTCGTTTTTAAGTCCTTAGAGTCGCAAAATTTGCAGTTCATATTAAGTGGCACTGAAAATGTTGCTAAATTTGTAGGTGTCGCTGGAAATTCTAATATTCCATCTGGACCCTTTATATTACATTTATTTAATAGAAAATTATTTCCAAGTATTCCATCATATGGGACATTTTCACTATCTTTAATTACGTGAAATTTACATGTTTGAGGAGTTTCTAGCTGAAATTTTCCTGTACATGTTCCAATTGTCTGTCCCTTTCCAAAAATACTGCTCAGTTGCGTTTTTTCCTGAGTATTTATTATTTTCTCTCCTTGTAACATGGATTTTTTTAATAGGCTCACGTCAGCTCCCGTGTCGACTAATAGTTCTACCGAGGACTTAGCTGCTATATCCAAGGGTAATTTAACTGAAGGAGGGAGGGCTGACACCGATTTTCTTTACTAACGTTTGGACTTCCGCGGTGTCCTCGCAAGTCCTTATTTAGTTTTTCGAAAACTGGTGGTTATTTTGAGTCGACCTACTTTCCCAGTCTTGCTTTGCTCGGCACTGGTTTGTAGTGTGACCTCTTCTTTGACAAAAATCACATTTTATTGCGCCAATTGTGTTTTTTGGGCCACCTTCAGCAGACCTGCTATTTTGTACTAGGTTTATCTGCCGATTTTGAGTCTTACTATCCCTGTTATTGTTTCGAGAAGCGTACGCAGAATTCTGATAACTATTACCAGAAGTCGCATTCTTCCTTTGGTAGCACTCCGAAAACGTATGATTGTTTTTATTACAATAAGTACATTTAATTCGGGGGTGATAGCTTTTGGTATTATCATACTGATTCCTTGCACTGGGGGCGAAATTATTATAATGCCTATTTTGAGGTGGGTTTTGCATTGGTGGATCTCTGATAGGCATCCAAGTAGTATTGACTGGATAACTATCAATTACTGGTTGGGCCAATGATATACCTAAAGGATTTTGTAAAATCGACAGTGTTTGTCTTTCGGCTTCTTCTAGCTTTTCAGATTTTTCGACTACTGATGCTAAACTCTCACCAGAGTCCTGTAAGAGAAACATTCTGTGGTTTGGGTTGATTATACCTGTCTTAAATACATATATGGCTGTTTCCTCTAAATCCCTTTTTACTGCCTCTGCTGCTGTGCCAGAGTGTCGATCAGGGATTTTAGAAACGCAGCTTTTAAATAATGTTTTTATCCTTTGAGCATAGCTTGTCAAAGTTTCTTCTGGTAATTGAAACAACACCCTAAGTTCATTTACAAGAGCCACGTAGCTGTATTGTATTTACTAATTTATTTTGGATCTGGGTCTCCAATTGCTGGAAGTTATTGAAACCTGTACCTTCCAGAACACTTGCCGCCCTGCCTCTGAAGCGCGTTGGAAGCAATTTAAGGAATACTGGAATTTCACTTTCGGTTAGACAATTAATAACATGCTTACAACAACTGATAAATATATTTATTTCTGGAACTAAGTTGGGACCTATTTCGCCCATTAAAATTGGTACACTATTAAATATTAATTGATTAATTTTAATTATATCCACTGGTGGCTCCATTTCTAAAATTGAGTTTTCCGATGAGCTCTTTTCACTGGTTAACTCGTCTAGCTGCACAGAACTATTCGAAGATTGACTGTGTTGCTGTTGTTGTTGCTCTTCACTGATATTGTCTTCTGGCTGTTCCAAAGATTGACTCCGTAGTTCTTCTTCTTCTTCTTCTTGGAGTGATGGTAGTGCGTCCAAGGATTGTCGATACCTCCCTCCGGATCTTAAGGACATCAATTCCGTTATTGTATCCCTGGTCTGAGTTTCCACATCCACTTTCTCAATAATGGGCCTTCTATCCTCAGTAGTTTCCGTAATGACACACTTCTCCTCTATTGGTTTGGGGATAACTGGTTTATTCTCGTCCAGTTCTGGCACAATTAACTTATCCTCTGCTGTTTCCGAAGTTCCACAATCAGTTCTTGAACTAGTGTCCTCTGTACTAACAGACGGGCTGGTGTTCTCGAAGGAAAAAGAGTAGATTTTCTTCCAGAATTTCTTTTTAGCAGAACTCAATACATAGAACGGATACTCGCTCTGATCTCTCGTCACTGGCGTGGAATGGCTTTTTGGTGAACTGCTAAAAGTCGCGTTGGGTGATATTGGGTCATCTGATGTTTCTTGCGACATTAAATGTCTTACCTGGAATCGATTTTGGTCTCACACTGCACTTTTTTTTTCTATCACTAACACAATTTTACACAATATCACACGCAACGCTACTAAATTTTGACATTAACCGGAGAAATACTCGAACGAGACCAACAACCGAAACGGAAATCAAACAAAATGATTTCAACACGTACTTTGCGAATGGATAAAACAAATATCACACTTAAAGTGAAATAACTACCATTTTCCGGATTAAAGAAATTTCAATGAAACATTATTTTGTGAACCGTATGTATGTATGTAATTCACTGTTCTTCGTTTGAAAATGGACTTTTAGACAGGATTCTGAATTACATCAATTTTTTTTTGATTTTTTTTTCGCAATTAGCGGAAGTGCGGCCAACCATTTACAAGTGAGATATCGGACCGCCACGATCTAGTATTCGCATTTGAATTTAAAAAAAAAAAATCAACGGGAAGTTGACAACTGACTAGTGTTACCTTTAAAGTGACTAACTTGATCTATAGTCATCAAGGTGAATTACACAAAATTTTTTTTTTTTTAAATTATCACGCCTAATATCAATTCTTGCCGTTCTTAATTAAATATCACTCTTAAAACCGATCAAATTGAAGGAATTTTTACTCATAAAAATCTTAAATCTATACCAATTGTTTTTCTTAAATTTTTTTTCTTTTAAATAATAATATTCTAATACTTTTCTTGAGGAGAAAAAACTTATAATTTAATAGTATATACTTCTATATACGTGTAATAAAGCTTAATCTAAGTATATATTTTCAAAATAGATTTAACTAAAGAATGAAGTGAATTTTTACCTTAATTAACTTAGAGCATTTATTGTTGCCCAACTCCTCGTAGTGATGACTTTCCTGTTTCTTTATTGTCCAATTTACTGTAATACTTTCGTCTGCTGTTGTATCGCTGCCGAGGGGGCCCTAGGCCTTCTTAAATTCCCCTGGATCTGCTGAAAGGGGGGCTTAAAGCCGTCTTAGTTTTCCCTTTCAACACAGGAACGAAGTTTTTCTGCTACTGATGATTTTGTTACTGCTGATGAGATCGAATTGGGGGTGACGTTGACTTCTTCTGGCTATGATGTGTTGCTGGCCAGAATTCCTTGTTGCCTTCTTATCTAACAGGGGTGAACGCTTGCCCGCCTGGAGCAGAGGCGCCTAAAGATGCTATCTACCCCGAGCGTTGGGGGTGAGTTGGCCGTTTTATATGGCTCTTTGTCACAGGTACCCCTTTTTGTTCGTATAGGATCAAGGCTTTTATAGCGTTTACGGTTGTTTATTTAACCAAGCTTCCTTGATCCTACCGGCTGCGCCAATTTATGTTGTGATTAATTTTAGCAACTGCTCAATGTAACTACCACAACACTGGAGAATGTTCTCTTGCACTTTGATCACCAAAAAATAAAACCACTTGACTTATTTTTTATGTCATTTATTTATACAATTACTACATAACTGTTCACAGATGAGTAATACGGTTCTTATCAGTGATTACCGAAAGACAAGTAATTTGACACTTCTGTACGCGCTAGTGGTCAGAACAAAACTCTCTTCTACTACTCGCCTACCTCTGCCTCGTCGCTTCTTTTCTTCATTTTTATTTTTGTTTTTATTCTACTTAAAACAATGAATTAATGTACTACCGGGCCATTTAGTAATATTTTTTACTCACTGACCACAGGTATACAATTTCAAAACAGTGCCGCTTAAATTCGTGGTCACTGTGATTACATATATTTACTTTAGTTCCGCAAATGCATTGCGATAACCTCATAGCTACTTACACAATTCATAGCGGCGCTTAATGGGTGGGTCTTCATGAAATTGTGCAGCTGATGAGTGTCATCACATTGCATTGCGTTCGATCTACAAATATTATTTTCACAACATTGTTAAAAAGTGCAAGAGAAACATGCATAAATTTCAAGTTGCATTTCGGAAGTGCAATAAAAGTGCTAGGAAACGACATTTCGAGAGCTGTGTTTTAATATTAAAGTTTCTACAACATTTTGCGGTGAATATGTTAAAGAAACTGGTGAAAATAAAATTATAAAAGATATTAAATATTTCCAAGCGAGAACTGCTTCAATTAGTGCAGATAATAATTTAGAAGAGTGGTTTAAATCAAGCATTTTGGATTCAATTAACACTCAGCTAGAAGAATTCCAGGAAAAAGACAGTGGCTGGGCACTGCACTCTATAATACATCTAGCAGTACACATCAACAAGTTTGAACAGTTCCGAGGATTGTTATGGTCGTAGCTTATTGCATATAGCAATATGCTACACGTACTGAAGCAAGCATGTAAGCCTGCCGCGAGAGCAGAAAACTAAAACGCACCCCGACCGAGAGAAATGCGGTTCCTCGGTCTCGGTGTGACACGTCCATGGGACAGAATAAGAAGAAAATTCTGGGAGGGCGGAAGAAGTTCCTTTTTCACAAAAGTCGCCATTCCGAAGAAGTCAGGAAAAGAATTTTAATTGGTCGTAGTTTATTAGTGAAGTACAGAAGATAATTTTCCTAAATTACGGCATCGTTTATAATACTTGGTGGTAGCAAAATCTAAGAGTGATCCTGAGGAACGCAGATCTGCATGATAAAGAGTAGGGGACTATCATCAAGGGATGAGTAGATTATCCGTAATCCTTACCACTTTTGGAAGGGGTTCAGACACTCCCGACTCCAAATGTGGCCTGGCAAATCACAAGGGTAAAATAAAAAGGCTATGTGACAAACATCACAAGTAAGTACTCAAATGCTGGAATCCATCCGTAACTAATTTCGTCACTCTCCTTTCATATAGCAAAGAAAATGTAAATATATTAAAATAAATTATAAAGGAAAAAGAGAAAGTGGCTTTCAAAGAAGTAGGACCATGGAGCCCTGAACCCCATTTATCCAGGGAGATAACGGAGATTTTAAGATTTTAGAAATAAACGGGAAACGGTACGGCGTCATAATTGAACACGAAGTGGCGTCCAATTTCACGCTGTGATGAAAGATGAAAAGGGGAGGCTTGCCTGCACATCTGTTAAGTAAAGTTCCTTGAAATAGATATCTCTAATAAGTTTTTATTATATTAATACATATATATATATACGGTAGTTACAATATACGTTAAGAGTTCAGTGAAATAGAGAACAATTAAACTTCCGAAAAATTTTGCAATAGCTAGGAGTAAGAGAAGAGCGCGTGAATTCTAAACGTGCAATATTGAAAGTAAAAGTAAAATTACATAAAGACCAACAGAAGAGAAGTTTAGTCCTTTTCGACAAAACTCTTAAGTTACTTCAATATTTCAATGTTCTAAAGCGAGATGAATTAGGGTAAAGCCCGTTAAGAGGAGCATTTTTTTTCTTGAATTTTTCCACAGCATTTATGTTAATAATTTACAACGAAATGAATTTGATTGAAGATTCTAAACTTAAATAATTAGTGATTACGATTAAATTACTAAAATTAGATAGCTTTGAAGACTTGAAATAAAAAGGAAGCGTTCCGGACGGGCAGTGTTAAGCAGGATTAGGAAGCGCCCACCTAAAATTAGATTGACATCATATATATATCTTTTTCAATTTAAAGTCCCGAGAATCTGACTAGTCCAATGAGGGAGAGATGTGGTGATAAATTTTGAAAATGCAATCAATCGATTGATCATTCGCAGTAAAAAGAGTCACGCAAGACTCCTAAGACGTTAGATTTTTCTTAAAGGACGTAGAATCGATAATTTTGTTTCTGTTTCAGCCATCTAAGCTAATTATCGCCTCCAGGGAGCTCCTTCGAGGGAACACGCAGAGCAAAACGTAAGAATCCAAAATATTGACTATGATCATGTACCATCGAGGCTGTCCACGAACACCTCAGAAACCGAAATACTATTTTGTATGTACTTACATTAGGCCAGTATTGGCAAACATAATTAATACAATATTTATGACCATTCTATTTTGAACGTTGTTCTGAATGGAACTGTTTTCCTACTGCATTGGACTATCTTTCAGATAGAGGCATTCATACTCAGGTTGGAAATTGTTCTGGATAGTAATATTATTTTGATAGCGCATATCGGAATTAGAGTGTTGTCTAATTAGGTTCGGTGGGCTAATTTTAGGAAATTGTTACTCATGAGGAAACAAATTTTGTTGTAGATTGTTCATTCACTTATGGGCACGATTATCCCGAATGAAGATACTGTTGTGATTACCCTTCAGGAGAACACAAGTAGTAGGCTATACCAATTAAGAATTATTCATTTACAAAAACTTTTATAATGTCATGGTATACTTACCGATATACCTTTTCAAATGGGAACTATACTTGTTCATAGATATTTATATTTTAATACGATACCTGCCTATTTGATCGATATTCATTTTCACATATTTATATACATATGTTTTGAATCGATGAGATTTTTCTTTTGGTTTTCTCTGAAATTATAACGTAAATATGAAATTCTGAGAGTTTTAATTCTTCCTTCACCATCCCGGAGCCCTCTCACATAGGATGAAGGTCGTCTAGGCTCGCCTAGTCTCTCTCTCTTTTACAGGTCAACTAGGGACTCTGAAGAATTATGCCCCTCAGAGTCAGATGGGAGGATGGGGCAGGCAAAGAAGGCAGAACATCTGCGCCTTCGATGATATACAGGTAAGTGACGTAAGGGTCCCTTAAGGACCGAATGTGTGCCGGCTTTGGAGTGATAGGCACGAAAATTTTTTTGATTATGGCTGACGGCAGCGGCAGGTTTTCTTGTGGAACCTCCCCACACTCTCCGCCAATAGCTGAGGCGAACTAGCGTGCCGGCCTGCAGTCAACGCTGCCCGTCAAGTGATCTGTCAGCTCATGCTGACAGTCGGGGCTTTACGTCCCAAGCGAATCACTCATCATAGTTGCATAACAGGATCTTCGTATATACCCTTACCAAAGGAGACTGCATCAAAGAAAGCTTGCATCTATTTGAAGAATAATGATGAAGCTTGCTTCGCATGGGCCGTCACTTCAGCGTTATATCTTACACCTGTCAGCTCCGATAGGACCCCATCATATCCACATTCTTCAACTGTACTTAATTTAAATGGGAGACAATTTCCCATGACACTTAAGCAAATTAAACAATTTGAGGACCAGAACGATTTATCAATAAACGTATTCATCCTAGAGAAAGAGCGTTTCCTCACCACAGTTCCAATTAGACTTACGACACACAGGATGGAACTGCATGTAAATCTCTTAATGCTACAAGATGGCTATGATCAGGATGATGATCATAATGATGATGAAGAGGCTGTTCATGATGGCAGATAACATTTCTGTTGGATTAAAGATCTTTCTCGACTCATATCGAAGCAAACTTCAAAGCGTAATGGTACAAAGTATATATGCGAGAGATGTTTGCTCTACTTTCGGTCTGCTGAAAAATTAGCATCACACACCCCTGAATTCGAGAAGCAAAATGATTGCAGAATTATGTTTCCATCAGAGGAAATGAAACGGTTGGAACATAAGAATTATAACCATAAGAATTCAGTCCCGTTTTGTGTGTATTCTGATCTTGAGTCAATATTGAAGCCGATTCAGGGAAACAATCAAAATACACAGCTAATCCAGGAGCATGAAGTTCACAGCATATGATTCTATTTCCACTGCAAACATGATGCTAAGCTCTCATATTACAGAGCATATCGAGGCAAGAATTGCCAACAATGGTTTGCATTAGAATTGCAAAAAATTGTATCCATAGCTGTACAGGAAAAGCTGAACATCAGACCAATGCAACCCCTGACTAAAGAGGCACGGCGATCACATATGGAAACTACTTGCTGTCATATATGTGAAAAAACGTTTGCAGCCGATAAGGAACGAGTTCGGGACCATTGCCACTTAACAGGTAAATACTGAGAATCATAATTCAATTGATTTTTTCATAAATTCTTTTAACAGGAAAATACCGAGGGCCTGCGCACAATTCATGCAATCTCATTTATCAAGACTGCTCCATAGTTCCAGTCATTTTCACAATTTATCTGGATATGATGCTCACTTTATTATTAAGGATATAGCTACAGCCATTCCTGGGAAAGTGGATCTCCTACCAATAAATAAAGAAAGATACATTTCGTTCACCAAGCACGTTGAAGGCAGTCACATAAAATTCAGATTCATCGATTCCTTCCGTTTTATGGCAGAATCCTTAGATAAGTTATCATCATTGCTGCCAATGGATAAATTAAATATTACAAGAGTTGTATGGCAGCAATTAGGTCATGATGACTTTAATCTACTTACGCGCAAAGGTGTTTTCCCATACGACTTCGTTGACGATTGGACTAAATTGAATTTCCAACACTTACCAGCGCAGGAGCAATTCTATAATAAAATGACTGACAGTGATATAAAGGGTTTTCCAATAAGAGGTGTTATTTTGATATTGAAAGAGAAATGCCAGTTTTTGAGATAAATGATCGGATCTTTATTTCGTTGTAAAGAAGAAGCTATGCCGTTAATAATGGAAAATAATATCAGCCAAATGACCACCACGACCACGCCTACAGGACCATATCCTTTTCATGAAATTTTCCATAACCAATTCGCAAAGTAGCTGCCCTATGTCCTCGATAGCCTCACGAATTCCATCTTTGAGGTCTTGAATCGAAGAAGTCGCAAGGTGTTAAGTCACAAGATCTCGGTGGCCAATTGTGATCACCTCTTCGAGAGATAACACGGTCCGGAAACTTTTCCCGTAAAAGATCAATTGTTCCGTTGCTTGTATGGCACGTAGCGCCGTCTTGTTGATAGTAAAAAATCATTAAGCATCTGTTGATAGCGCAGTCCATTCACCGTAACTGTTGCTCCAGCCTCATTTTCGAAAAAGTAAGGTCAAATGACCCCGCGGGACCATAAACCGCACCAAACAGTCACACGTTGAGGATAGAGAGGCCTTTCAACAATAACTCTTGGGTTTTCCGAGCCTCAGATGCGACAATTTTGCTTGTTGACGAAGCCATCGAGATGGAAATGGGCCTCATCACTCAAGATGAGTTTTCGATGGAATTCCGGATGATTTTCATGCATTTCAAGGACCCAATCAGCAAAGACTCGACGTTGTTGATTATCGGCCGGCTTGAGTTCTTGTGTTAACTGAACTTTATAAGCCTTAAGACACAAATCTTTATGCAAAATACGGTGTAATGACGTTTGTGGAATGCTTGATTCCAAAGAACGACGAGAAATGGACAAACCTGGGTTTTCTTCAACACTTTCGGTTACAGCAGCAATATTCTCGGCTGTTCTTGAGCGACGTGCACGGGTTTTATTCTTCACATCACTAATTTGTCCCGACAGCTCGAATTTTTCTACCAATTTCTGTATTGCGGTCCGACAAGGTGCTTCACGACCACCCAAAAATGTTCGAGTTTTACGAACCGTCTCTGCCACATTTTCACCATTTTTATAGTGAATTTTAATAATTTCAATGCGTTGTTGAATCGTGTATCGTTCCATTTTTATTAATGGCGTAGTTTCTACTTGTCAAATGTCAAAAAATGACAGCTCCAAAAGTGACATCCACCAAATTAGCGGGCTAATTAAAATAATACCTCTTATTGGAAAACCCTTTATCTGCTGAGGACTACAGCCGCGCAGAAAAGGTGTGGAGGACATTTGAAATACAGACACTTGGCGAATATTCCGATCTATACCTGAAAACTGATGTTCTCCTATTGACTGATGTGTTTGAGAACTTTTGAGAAGTGTGCATGAAGACTTACAATTTAGATCCAGCTCATTATTATACCATGCCAGGCTTAACATGCGATGCTATGCTAAAATACACCAAAATGAAAGTAGAGCTGATAACCGACGTAGATATACTGCTATTAATAGAGAGAGGTATTGGAGGTGGTATAAGCCAATGCTCGAATAGATATAGTAAAGCAAATAATAAATATATGGATGATTTTAAGCCTGACGAGAAAGAGAAATACCTGATGTATTATGATGTATAACTCACTGCAAACAAAACAACTTTTATTATAAGTGAATCATATGTCAATTCCCATAATTGACATGTGATGCACTGCGTTCGTAAATTGTGTTTTAATAATCCTATGTCAATTCCTATAATTGACATACCCTAAGCTGCGTTTGCAAATGACAACTTGCTGCGTGCTGAAACAAAATGGTGGAAGGTAGTGTAGCGATTTAAAGATATCATTTAGTTATTCATTCATTTTCTTTGATTCCTCAAATTCAAGACTCTAACAATTGAAAGTAGTTTCTATAATTTTTAAAGCTATTTAACACAATTAATTATATATATAAATCTCAACAATAAATCCAATTTATTAATTCGCTCAAATATCACACGAAATTTCAGGAACTAGATAAAGTCCTATGCGTTTTTACTTCATTCTGTTTCTACCTTAATTCTGTTTCTAGGTTAATTCTGTTTCTAGGTTAATTCTGTTTCTAGGTTAATTCTGTTTCTAGGTTAATTCTGTTTAAAATTATATACATCAAAATTTCTTAATTAATAGACACTTAAATATTCAAATGAACTTATTCTACGTTAAATTTGTATTGGTTTAGCATGGTTTCTAAAATATGCCATATAGGCATGTTTTTCACAAAATGTCAAAACACAATAAAAATTTTACAAATTCATTTTTCTTGTTAAACAAAATTTCTGAAAAAAGGATAAATTTTATTAATGGTTAGTGAAGAATTCGTTTAGGTTAATTTGTGACGAGTAATTATACCTTTTTGGCATGCAATCACCTTTGTCCCTTAACCTCAAATTGTTTTAAAAGAATGCAAAAAAATAATTACCTTTTTTAATAAGTACTGACAAGTCAGTTCTTTATAAACTTTACTTGTTAAAACCTTGATATGAATTTGTACAATCCAAATAATGGCCACGACATTTGGTACTAGGTTTGTACTTAAAAAAAAAAAAAAAAAATTCCAAGTGAAGCCGATGAACAATTTCGATGCAGAAAAATTCTAAGTCCAAAACCAAAAAAAACTGAAGAAAAACTGGCATGAAAAGTATACTATGACCACTGGCATGTGTAGACTTTATGACAACTCGAATGAAAAGAAGATCGAATGAAGGAATGACGCGCCTTTTATAGAAGATTTTGTCCCGATTTCACTATCCATAAAGTGAAATTTTCGAAATACAACCCTTTTATAAATTTATTAGAGTTTGTAATTATTATTTATATATGCCAAGATGTATTTTGAATTTTTTGGCAGCCTTCCCATAAAGATTTATTATTAATTTCATTAATTTTAATTGATTTTTCTATATATTTTATCTGCCTTATCGACACGCCATTTTTTGGTTCATTCATAAAATTCCTCTCATGACTTTTACTGTTTTGTCTTGCTCGCACCGTGCCTCTCTTTCACACTCGTTAGTGTGAATGGAAATAATTAAATTCGCGAATTACGCGAATCCCGCGAAAAATATCGCGAAACAAACGGCATCATTAAAATCGCGCGACGATTTTACCCCAATATGATATGTCAAATGTCATGGGAGATTGTAGTTCACCGTGAAAATTTTGTTTTTATTAGTTTTCTTTTAATTTAATAGTGTTTTTGTGTAGTGTATGCCGATTTTTCATCGCTGGAACCATAATCTACAGGTATTTATAAAAATTTATTGGGTTTAGGTGGTTTGTTTCTTGTTTTTAAGATTGGTGGACACCTGTACAGGTGAGTTTTGTTTTCGGTGTTTTCTCACCTGAAATGTCCACCAATCTTCTGCATGTACTGCTATTTGCATGGTTGATTGTTCTTTTATATGTTCATCTCGTTGTGGCAGGTAAATTGACTGCAATTGTACTGACTTTTACTTATTTGTTTGGTTATAGTTATGTGCAATGAAAAACTCTTGGATGTTCATTTCTAGAGTTTTTGATTGTTATATTTGTTCTTTATTAATTCAATGTAGTATTTATTCTAATGTAAATGTTTATCTTTGTTTAGAATTCAAATTAATTTCATTTTTCTTTTCAGGTCATCGAGGGACCTTTGCACCTGCCGTACACTCCAGGTGCAGGTAATATGCTTTCATTAAGTTCATTTTGATAGGGGTAAATTGTTATTTTTCTTTTTTAGGTTCGTCGAACATTCTCCCCCCCGTTGAACAGCCATGTTCAACCGCTCTCTGATGGTTTTAATGCCTCTTTTGTGATATTTAAAAAATTTTAGGGTTCCATCAGCAAGTACTCGTAGATGCACTTGATATCGATCAGGTAGATTGATCATCTTTTCTCTGTTTCGTCTTGTTTTTATGTTCTCAAAATCAATTTGTTTTATGACATGCCTTGGTATATAGATGTCGACTTTCTCACGTGTGAAGAAACGTTGGAACGAGTTTTCGGCACGCATTTTAACTTCGTCTATGGTGGAAGAGACCTTGAGTTTTTTCAGGTCATAAACCTGTGCTCCATTGATTATGGCAGGTTGAATTAGTGTTGGCGCTGTTTGGGGGGTCGCCGAATGCAACAATCCTGTTGGTTGGACTGTTGTTGATGCTGCTATCATGGATGGAGCAGGAACCTTCTCTGGCTGTGATTCTGCAGTAGCCTCTGTAATTTCAGATAGCAGCTTGCTGATGTCGTCATCTGGGTTGATTGGACTACCCGGGAGCGAGAAGTTAAAATTCAGGTCGTCATAGATGTCTAACAGGTCTTGATCAACCTGCTGGCTTGTTGACGGCACTGGATCTATTGACTTCGTCGGAGTTTTCTTCGGTCGACCAGTTAGGACGTCACATCCTTCTTCCACGTACCAGCTCGCATCTAGAGGACTGCCTGGCGGTACCAAATCCAAGTCAAACTCGAAGTCTTGATTCAACTCCAGTATGTCTTCATCTAACTTGTACTCAGACATCTGTAAAATAAACTAATAAGTATTAGTTTTTTTGTATGGGACAACACAACAATTAACATATGCGTTCGGACAACACATGTTTGTTAACTAACACTTAATTGGTTGGAAGACGACAAATTTTTGTTACCGGTCTTGTGAAAGTGTTCCTCTGAGTTTTGACTTGTACTACTCTTACCAATCCATCTGATCCAGGATACACTTCTTCTATTATTCCCAAGGGCCATAGGGTTGCTGGTGTGTTGTCACACTTTAATTGTATTACTTCTCCTTTTTTTAGATTTGATTCTGCTCTACACCATTTGGGCCGATTTTGTAATTGATTGAGATAGTCCTTGGACCAATGATTCCAAAGTTGCTGGACTATCTGTTGTGTGTGTTTCCATCTAGTGGAATAACTTGGCTTAGTCGTCGTGCAATCTGGTTCTGGTATGGCGTTTACGGCCTGTGCAATTATAAAATGTACAGGAGTTAGTATTATCTGCTCATTTGAATCATTGTTGACCCGACATAATGGCCTCGAGTTAAGACAGCCTTCCACTTGTGCTAGCAGCGTAGCATATTCCTCAAAGGTGAGAGTAGGATTTCTAATAGATCTGCGCAAATGATACTTGGTGGACTTAACACAGGCTTCCCATAATCCTCCAAAATGAGGTGCCGCAGGTGGATTCATATGCCAATTAATGGACTTCGATGTCAAGTATTCCGCAGCTTCTGGCCATGCTTCTTTTCTGGCCCTTTGAAGTTCCTTATCTAGAATAGCTTTTCCATCAATGAAGTTGGTGCCACAGTCCGAATAAATATCATTGCACAGACCTCTTCTGCTAACAAATCTTTTCAATGTTGCAATGAAAGCTTCCGATGTCAGGTAAGTTACTAACTCAAGATGTATGGCCTTTGTAGCCATGCAGATGAAGAGGCAGGAATATGCCTTTTGTAGTTTAGCATTTCTTAAATTTGATGCTTTGATAGTTATCGGTCCTGCATAATCGATGCCGACCTTGGAGAAAGGTCTACTAATGTTTACCCTTGCTGATTGGTAGATTGCCCATCAATTGTGTCGTCGCTGCTTGTCTTTGTCTAAAGGATTTGACGCACTTATGCAATCTTGTTGTAATGCAACGTCTTCCGTCTAAAATCCAAACTGAGTTACGACTAGTATTCAGTACCAGAGCAATGTTTCCATGTGACGTTTCTAAGTGTAGCTTGTCAATGAGAATTAGTGTTACATGATGATCGCGTGGTAAAATTATTGGGTGTTTCCTATTATAAGGTAGCAGGACGTTATCTAACCGTCCGCCGACTCGCATTTATCCATCCTTGTGCAGTATTGGATTGAGCCTTAAGAGCCTGCTACTCTTGGATAAGGTTTTGTGTTGTGACAGCTCTTGATATTCCTCTGGAAAGGCTGTTAATTGGACCAGTTTGAATATGATCCTTTCTGCATGTTTACATTCGCCGTTAGTGAGAGTCTGAATTCGCTTGATTTTGGAATTCTTGCAATTGTAGCAAAGTCGGAATATCGTCGCTGTAATCCGCACTAAGCGTGTGAATGCTGAATATCTTTGCAGAATGTTATCTTCGATATTTGTCAATAAACTAGTTACTGCCTTTGCCTTGTGTTCTAGTGTTGTTGACTGTGTGATTTGATTACGCTTTGGCCACTTGTTTTGTTCTTGTGTGAGCCAACTTGGACCGTGCCACCATAATTGGTTGTTAACCAGGAGTTTGGATGAGATACCTCGTGACGCTATATCTGCTGGATTTTGTTCGGATGAAATATGTCGCCAATGATCGTATTTTAGTGTATCTTGTATTTCTACGACCCTGTTGGCAACGTAAATTTTCCATTTCGAGGGATGCTCTTTGATCCATTGCATCACGATGGTAGAGTATGTCCAAGCGACTATTGGAATGTTTTGAAACTGCATGCCTTGTACTACTGTTTTATTAGCTTCACGAGTAATAATGCACCATTCAATTCGAGTCTTGGTATTATTGTGGGCTTAATAGGTGCTACCTTAGTTTTCGCAGTTAGTAAGTGTGACACTATTTCACCATATTCTTGCTCTACTCGTAAGTATACTGCTGCAGCATAGGCTTTAGATGAGGCGTCACAAAATCCGTGAATCTGCATCTCTGCACCTGGAGAATAGTATACCCATCTTGGGATTTGCACGTGTTCCAGTGTTTGCAAATTGCTTGCGAATATTCGCCATTGTTGCCCTAGCATATCTGTTACCGGATCAACCCATGATGAGCCTGTGATCCAAAGGTTCTGCATTAGTATTTTTGCTTCTATCACAACTGGAGCTAACCAGCCTAGTGGATCATATAGTGAGGCAATTCCGGATAATATGCTTCTTTTCGTTAAAACTTCAGGTTCACACAATGGTTTAATTCCGAAGGTGAAGTAGTCTGACTTAGGATACCATTTAATACCTAATGTCTTTGTCGACTCAGTGTCTGAGAATATCAATGAGTCTTTCAGCTCTCTGTGTTCTGGAGGAAGATCTTGTAGAAGCCTATTGTCATTGCTGGACCATTTTCGTAGATTAAATCCAGCTGATTTTAACATTTCAATGAGTTGATATTGTAAAGTCTTTGCATAATTCACGTTGTCAGCTCCAGATAACAAATCGTCCAGGTAAAAATTTTGATATACTGCTTCCGTCGCTAAGGGCCACTTGTGACGATCACCTTCAGCTAGTTGCTGGAGTGTCCTAATCGCTAAGTATGGAGCTGATGTGGTACCAAAAGTCACTGTTTTTAGTTTATAATCCTTTAGTATGCCCGTCTTTGGATGGCGCCACACAATTCTCTGATACTTTTGATGATCAGGATGTACTTGGATCATGCGATACATTTTCTCTATATCTGCATTCATAACAATTTTGTATTTTCTCCAGTTTAATAATGTTGTAAACAACGTAGGCTGAAGGGTTGGTCCATTTAGAAGATACTTCTTAAGCGACATTCCATTTGTAGTTTTTGCCGAGGCATCAAACACGACGCGTAATTTAGTTGTGGTGCTATCCTTAAACACGGCTTGGTGTGGGATGTAGTAATGCTGCTCTTGGTCTTGTGGTATATCTACTTGCTCCATATGATTTAATTGTATGTATTCATCTATACATTTTTCGTATTCTTCTTTAAATGCAGAGTTTTTTGAGAATTGACGTTGTAGGTTCTCAAAACGCCTGATTGCCTGTTGTCTAGATTTTCCAAATATGGGTATCGTGTTATCTACAAAAGGTAGCTTTACTTGATATCTTCCTGTCTCTAACCTGCTGCAGGTGTCTTTGTATATGGTTTGACACAGTTGTTCATCCTTTGTTAAAATGCGATCCGTGGAAACTTCTTCCGTTTCCCAAAATTGTTTGAGCTGCATGTCTAGATCATTGGTAGTAGCCATGAAAGTTTTGACGTGAGTTTCATGTGGAATGTTGTCTGCAGTCCCGAGTAATATCCAACCAAAAATTGTTTTTATCGCTGTTGGACTAGTGTCTGTACCTTGCACAACGCCTTCTTGTACAATTTTTGCGTACACCTTGGCACCCAAAAGAGCTTCTATCTTGCCAGGCTTCCAATAGGTGGGATCTGCAAGTTTTAGTTTTTGTAAATGTTGATAACTTTCCTTGGAAATCGTTCTGGTTGGCAAGTTGTCAGTAATGTTGTTTATTACTAGGAAATTTTCCTCGATCTGTGTCTTGTTTGGACCACAGGATTGTAACCATAGCTTGGTTTGTTTACCAAGGTTGCTCATTGAACTTTTATTTAGTCCTGTCACAACTACCTCTGTAGATTGGCAGTTGGCTTGTAACTTTTGGCATGCAGCCTGAGTAATGAATGAGCATTCCGATCCTGAGTCAATAAGGCATCGAAATATTTGTGATTTTCCTAATCCAGCTTTAACTTTGACTAAAGCTGTTGATTAAGGATCAGAGGGATTTTCCAGGATTTCTAAACAATAACACCCCAAAAAAAAATGTCTTTTTCAAACAAAACTGCGACATGCGAAATTTCAAAAAAAACCACGATTCGAACCCACGACCTGCTATCTATAAACCAAGTTCTTGCCACTACACCACGATCACCTTTGGAATTAGTTCACAGTTTTAGATTTAAATTTTAAGAAACCACAATTTTCAATTCATACAAAGAAAATGTTTTATTGCTATTGTTTATAGATATCTACATACATAGTTTCTTCATTTCAATTTCACAGAGTAATAAATACAAATAATCCAATTTAAATTACAAGCCCCTTTTTTTAGAATTTTTATTTAAAGCTTGCACCACCATACAAAACTACGAGCGCTGTTCAATTGATTTTAAAGAATTCCAGATAAAACTTAGATTTCAAATTTTTAAAAGATGATTTCGATAAATTTTACTATCCGTCGCGATCTAAGGCTTTACTTCGACTGTCTCTAATCTCCTTTCCTTTCCAATTTTTCCAGCTTCGGAATTTTCTCGAATTTTCCCCTATTAATTATCGGTAAATTCATCATCTGATTAAATTCAAATATGTGTATATGGTAGCGGTCCAATAAATGTTTTAAGACAGAAAATGTGTCTTTCTCTTTTAACATGTCTGTTTCAATTTTAATATTGGCCATTTCGTTTCTCAAGTTTATGGGATCTGATCATCGATATTTTATAGCATCATTCGATGATAATGAAATAATAACTTGACGAGAAAAGAAAGAAAAAGAGAGATGAGACAAGTGATGACAAATGTCAACTGAAATTATAAATAAAGAGTGTTGTGTTGTATGGTGGTGGCACAATTAAATCTGAGTAAGTATACAAACAAAATCTAAGATTGAAATTTCAAGTAGGTAAACTAAACTAATTCTCATTGATTAATTATTTTTCAGACTTCAACATTAAAACAAATTCATTACGGACAGCAAGTAAGTTCATGGAATTATGAAGAACAACAATAAAAAAAGGGAAAAACACAATGCCTTTAGATAAGTACAAGCAAATAAATTAATATTAAATATGATACTTTGTGTGCCTTCCATTTACTTTTTAGACTGATTGGTCGCAGAAACTTCTTCACGGAACATACTCCCCGCCTTGGAACCATTGAGGTTACAATGAATAAATGAGTTTATACGCCTTGTATTGGTGTTATATTTCCAAGTGTGTAATGAGGAATCCATCAAGGTACGCCTAGTTTTGATTTCCTTCCAACAGCTGATGCATTCTGGAAATATGAGCAGAATATCGGGATGGACTATCTGGATTGCATTTAGGAATTGGGAAGGATTCGAATGAATTTGGGCTAGTATGATGGCATGTAAGTTAATATTGACACTGCTTTGATATAGGTATAAGTTTTTTTTTTATATATATATATAGTCGAAGTAAGCCTGAATAGACGAACGATTTAGTCTTTCGTTTCTTCACTAACTGTTGGAGTACCGCGCGATTCGTTTTTTAATGTTTCGATTGGCAGCAGGCATATTTTCGTTACCGGCCGTTTAAATATCGCATTTTGCGTTTGCACTGTTACTACGCGCACGAGATTATCAGTTCCGGGATGTGTTTCAATAATACGACCTAGCATCCAACGTGAGGGTGGTATATTGTCTTCTTTTATGATGACGAGCCTTCCTACTTCAAGATTATTACATAATTTTGTCCACTTTGGTCTCTGTTGCAATCGGCTTAAGTATTCTGAGTACCATCTTTTCCAGAAAGACTGATATAATTGTTGCAAATATTGCCATCTATCTAGTCGATGCATGTTAATATTCAAGAGTGAAGGTTCTGGAGGTGTGATTAGAATATCTCCAATTAAAAAGTGAGCCGGAGTTAGAGGTGTTAAGTCATTCGGATCACTGCTTATGGGACATAAAGGTCGCGAGTTTAAGCACGCTTCGATTTGTGCTATAACAGTGCTGAGTTCTTCATATGTTAAACGTGAGTTTCCGATTATTCTTTTCATGTGGTACTTTGTAGAACGCACGCCGGATTCCCATAGTCCACCCATATGAGGAGAGCTTGGTGGTATAAAATGGAACGTTACACCTTCAGTTTCTAAAATGGATGCTACGTCGGAATTCAGTTCATCTGCCATTTGTTGCTTATATCGAGTGAGGATTGTGTTGGCTCCAACAAAATTCGATCCGCAATCACTGTAAAGGTCTGAGCATAATCCTCTTCTAGAAACAAATCTTCGAAAGGCTGCGATGAAACCTTGAGATGTTAAATCGGTCACTATCTCTATGTGTAACGCCTTGGTCGCCATGCAGACGAAAATTGCAAGATAACCCTTGTATAATTTTGCACCTCTACCTTTATGCCTTTTGATTTCGAAAGGACCGCAATAATCCACTCCCGTGTGACTAAATGGCCTTGACATCCGTACTCTAGGAATCGGAAGATCGCCCATTAATTGTTGCTGTGTTGCCATTTTTTGTTTATAACAAGTTATACATTTGTGTATAATACAACGCATTGTGCTTCTGGCATTCAGTATCCAAAATTTTTTGCCTATGTAATTCATCATCAGCTGAGCTCCTCCATGCAATGTCTCTCGATGACCCTTTTCAATGATTAATCTTGTCAAATGACTTTTATCGGGCAGTATAATAGGATGTTTCTCATCAAAGGCTATATTCGCATGCCTTAATCTTCCTCCCACTCTTAGGAATCCCTCATTATCTATGAACGGAGTTAATTTTATTAAGCGACTTCGAGTGTTGATGATTGAGTTTTTTGTTAAATTGTGGATTTCTTCTGCAAAGTATTGAGTTTGCACTCGTTTCACTAAAACCTGCAATGATTCCTTGATTTCCATAGCTTTAAGATATCCTTTATCTCTAGCTGCTTCTGGTACTTTGGCATTATTAAAGAATCGCTTACAATAAGCTATTGTTCTCACTAACTTTGATAGGGATGAAAATCTTTCTACCATTTCGTCTTCGATGTGTACGTTGACATAATGCGATAGAATTCTCCGGGCTTCTAACTCTGTTGGACGAATTTCATGCTTAGAGGGCCAAAAGGTCTTCGAATTGTGTAACCACTTGGGTCCGTTCCACCATAACATATGAGATTTCAGATCATTGGGATACATACCTCTTGTAGCACAGTCTGCTGGATTCTCTTTCGATGGCACATGTTGCCAGGGAGTGTTCTTTAAAGTTTCATGAATGAATGAAACTCGATTCGCTATAAAAGATTTCCATTTGGCCGGGTGTCCCTTTAACCATGCGAGTACAATCTCCGAGTCAGTCCAAGCAAACGTTTGAGTAGGACTGGTAAGTTTCAAAGATCTTATGACGTAGTTCACAAGCTTGGCTAGAAGTGCTGCCCCACATAACTCTAGTTTGGGTAACGAAACAGTTTTTATAGGTGCCACCTTTGTTTTGGCAGTTAGTAAGGCTACAGCTCTTTCACCATTTTCACTTGTGCTACATATATAGACGACGGCAGCGTAGGCTTGCATTGACGCATCCGAGAATCCATGAATTTCGATGTTTGTACTTGATCCTGAAAGATATATCCATCTTGGAATATGAATTTTTGTAATGTGACTACTTTCGTTTCGATATTTCAACCATTCTGCAGCGAGATTTTCTGGTATTACATCATCCCAGTCGATTTGAGCTAACCACAGCTTTTGGATCATCATTTTTGCTATGATAATAATAGGTGACAGCCATCCCAGGGGATCAAAGAGCTTTGAAACATCCGATAAGATTGTACGCTTCGTTAAAATTTTGTTGTTGTCACCAAACTTAATGGTATATGACAATGAATCATTGTGAGGATTCCAATATAGTCCTAATGCTTTTACTTTATCACTAATAGTAATGTTGAGTGCTGACTGACTTTCTCTTAAACTTTTAGGAATGCCTTCCAAGAATATTGAGGAATTCGACGCCCACTTTCTGAGTTCAAAGCCGCCAGATTGCATTAAGTCACGAATTTGCGATGACTTTTCGATGGCTAGCTCAATGGTATCCGCACCAGACAGTAAATCATCTACGTAAAATTCAGTCAAAGCAGCTGCTGAACCCATTGGATACTTTTCTTGCTCATCTAAGGCCAATTGCTTGAGAATGCGAGTAGCCAAATATGGTGCACTCTTGGTCCCGAAGGTTACGGTTTGCAATCTGTAGTCTTGTATAGGAGTTTCGGATGATTGTCGCCAAACTATTCTCTGAAACTCTGCATGTGGCTTGATGACTCGAATCTGCCTATACATCTTTTCTAGATCAGCAGTAAATGCTACAGGAAATCTTCGCCATCTGAGTAATAGAGATGATAACTCATCCTGTATAGTAGGTCCTTTCAACAAGATGTCATTAAGAGATGTTCCACTAGATGTACGGCTGGACGCGTCGAAAACTACGCGAAGCTTGGTTGTGGTGCTGTCCTCCTTAGTGACTGAATGATGAGGTAAGTAACATGAAATCAAAGTAATAGGATTCTCATTTGTCATATGTTCTCTTTCAGGTATAACTGGTTCCATGTGATCCAATGATATGTATTCCTGCAGACATTTGGAATATTCTGCTTTCAAGTCTGGATTGCCCTTAAAACGATTTTCCATCTGATGTAATCGAGCTACAGCGCTTCCTCTAGAATTTCCTAATTTCTCAAATGCGTTTTCTGTACAGAATGGGAGTTCAACAACATAACGTCCATCAGTTCTGCGTGCATGAGTTCTTTGAAAAATGTCTTCACATCGTTTTTCTTCTTCAGTCCACTGCTTCTCTACGGATATCTCCTCCATTTCCCAAAATTGTCTCAATTGTTCATCAAGATCAGTAGTCACATGAAAACTGTTCATAGTTATGGTTTTCTCCCTTGATTCTATCTTTCCAGATAGTATCCATCCTAAGGTGGTTTCTTGTGCAATTGGAGTGCCTTCATTTCCCTTTATAATGCCATTCATTATGATGTGTCCGAAAACATCAGCCCCAAGTAAGATGTCTATTTTTGCAGGTTGATAATACGAAGGATCTGCTAGCTGTAGACCCTGAATGTGTTTCCAATCCCCGACGAATATTCTCGTTGAGGGCAGAAGATGGGTCAATCTACGCAGCACTAAAGCGGACATGTCAACTGATAGATCTTCATTGAATAATGATTTGAGAGTGAAGTGAACACGAGCATTTATTTGTCCTGCATCTGTTTGACCTACTCCGGATATGTTTGCTCTGACTGATTCACCCTTTAGTTGTAAAGCTTGAACAACTGTTTCAGTCACCAATGAGACCTGAGATCCTGGATCTACTAGTGCTCGAAATACTTGTTCTTTTCCAGATGGTGATACTAGCTTCACAATCGCGGTTGCTAATAAAATATGATGGGTTTGGGGTTCCTCATTGACTATCAGTGAGTTTAAATTGCATGAAGTTGAGGTACTTTGTTGAGGCGTGAATTTTGAGGCTTTTGGCGATAAATTTGAAGGCGATGTCAAGGAAGATGTTGCTTGGGCACTTGGTATTCGATGTTGATTCTCTCTAACCACAGTACGGCTCTGATCGGGATTCCATTTTAAAGAATTTGGATTTCTGTCTCTAATATCTGCATTTCGATGTAGTAACGAGTGATGTCTTTGTTTACAAGATAAACATCGCTGTTGACTCGGGCAATTAGCAATCATATGTCCTTGCCCTAAGCAATTTATGCATAGGCCCTTTACCTTCACAACATTTAGCTTTTCAGAAGGTGATAGAGAAGAAAACTTTGGACACTGACGTATATTATGATTATCTGAGCAAAAGTTGCAAGTCATCTTGGCTGTAACATGAAATGATTGATTTGGGTTCTTAGGTTTAACATTATGAAAACGACAATCTTTCGAAGAACTAATTTTCCGTTGAGTAACGGCTTCTAAGGATCTAAATCTAGCCTCTAAAAATTCTTGCAATTCATTCCAAGGAGGAATTTGCTTACTTTTACTAATTCCTTGCTCCCAAAGTTCGTGGGTTTCAGATGGAAGTTTTTGGGTGATTATGTATACAATAATAGCATCCCAATTCGAGGTATCTATTTCTAAATTTGTCAAAGCTTATAAGCACTCAGTCGTAGTGTCTAACAGATTTTTTATACCTTGTGCAGTTTCGCTAGATACACTGCTTTGAGATAAAAGGGTTTTCAATTGAGCATTGATTTGTACTCGTTTATTGTCATATCGATCAATTAATAAATTCCATACCGCATCGTAGTTGCTACTTGTGACTTGAAAGTGGCGTAGTAAATTTTCAGGTTCTCCTACTAAATGTAATTTAAGGTACTGTAATTTATGAACTGGTGATAATGTTTTATTTTCGTGTATCATAGTCTTAAAGAGATCATGAAATGTTGACCACTTTCTTTCTATAATCACCGCTGAATTTTTCTAAATAAATTTTCGGGAGCTTAATCAAGCTTTCCCTGCTTTGGTATGGAGTAATAGTAATTTTATCATTATTAACCTGAGGGAGAGTGGGCGGTGGAGGAAACTCACCCTGAAATCTTTCGTGTATTGCGGCATAATTATCCATAAAAAAGGTATCCATCTCTGAATACATATCTTCTTCAAAATACTTGTGCTGAAGAAGAGGCGAATTACTGGCTAACGAAGCTTTTAATATAAGGGTTTCTAGATGATTACTCTTAAATTTGTTGTATAATTCTTGAAAATCGATTAATCTTTTCTGATAATAAGTATGGGTTCGTCTATCCACATCCTTCTTATAATTTTCGATAAACCTTTTCAATAGGTCAATTAAGGCGATTTGCGTGTTCAAAGATTTTTCCATTATTTCCACTAAATTTTATTTTGATTTCAAGATTTAAAGTGAGTAATAAGATGAAAATGACTTACCAACAATATATTTTCGGGTTTTGATTTCCAGAAAGCTCCGGTTCGAATTCAAGTTTAGAGAAAGCTCAAGTTCTCTAGAATGTTCACGGGTTGCTGAATTTCAATCGAGATTTTCTTAATCCTTATCAAAACAGCTCGGATTTACACATATCCGGCTCGAAGGACCAAAATGATTAAGGATCAGAGGGATTTTCCAGGATTTCTAAACAATAACACCCCAAAAAAAAATGTCTTTTTCAAACAAAACTGCGACATGCGAAATTTCAAAAAAAGCCACGATTCGAACCCACGACCTGCTATCTATAAACCAAGTTCTTGCCACTACACCACGATCACCTTTGGAATTAGTTCACAGTTTTAGATTTAAATTTTAAGAAACCACAATTTTCAATTCATACAAAGAAAATGTTTTATTGCTATTGTTTATAGATATCTACATACATAGTTTCTTCATTTCAATTTCACAGAGTAATAAATACAAATAATCCAATTTAAATTACAAGCCCCTTTTTTTAGAATTTTTATTTAAAGCTTGCACCACCATACAAAACTACGAGCGCTGTTCAATTGATTTTAAAGAATTCCAGATAAAACTTAGATTTCAAATTTTTAAAAGATGATTTCGATAAATTTTACTATCCGTCGCGATCTAAGGCTTTACTTCGACTGTCTCTAATCTCCTTTCCTTTCCAATTTTTCCAGCTTCGGAATTTTCTCGAATTTTCCCCTATTAATTATCGGTAAATTCATCATCTGATTAAATTCAAATATGTGTATATGGTAGCGGTCCAATAAATGTTTTAAGACAGAAAATGTGTCTTTCTCTTTTAACATGTCTGTTTCAATTTTAATATTGGCCATTTCGTTTCTCAAGTTTATGGGATCTGATCATCGATATTTTATAGCATCATTCGATGATAATGAAATAATAACTTGACGAGAAAAGAAAGAAAAAGAGAGATGAGACAAGTGATGACAAATGTCAACTGAAATTATAAATAAAGAGTGTTGTGTTGTATGGTGGTGGCACAATTAAATCTGAGTAAGTATACAAACAAAATCTAAGATTGAAATTTCAAGTAGGTAAACTAAACTAATTCTCATTGATTAATTATTTTTCAGACTTCAACATTAAAACAAATTCATTACGGACAGCAAGTAAGTTCATGGAATTATGAAGAACAACAATAAAAAAAGGGAAAAACACAATGCCTTTAGATAAGTACAAGCAAATAAATTAATATTAAATATGATACTTTGTGTGCCTTCCATTTACTTTTTAGACTGATTGGTCGCAGAAACTTCTTCACGGAACATACTCCCCGCCTTGGAACCATTGAGGTTACAATGAATAAATGAGTTTATACGCCTTGTATTGGTGTTATATTTCCAAGTGTGTAATGAGGAATCCATCAAGGTACGCCTAGTTTTGATTTCCTTCCAACAGCTGATGCATTCTGGAAATATGAGCAGAATATCGGGATGGACTATCTGGATTGCATTTAGGAATTGGGAAGGATTCGAATGAATTTGGGCTAGTATGATGGCATGTAAGTTAATATTGACACTGCTTTGATATAGGTATAAGTTTTTTTTTTATATATATATATAGTCGAAGTAAGCCTGAATAGACGAACGATTTAGTCTTTCGTTTCTTCACTAACTGTTGGAGTACCGCGCGATTCGTTTTTTAATGTTTCGATTGGCAGCAGGCATATTTTCGTTACCGGCCGTTTAAATATCGCATTTTGCGTTTGCACTGTTACTACGCGCACGAGATTATCAGTTCCGGGATGTGTTTCAATAATACGACCTAGCATCCAACGTGAGGGTGGTATATTGTCTTCTTTTATGATGACGAGCCTTCCTACTTCAAGATTATTACATAATTTTGTCCACTTTGGTCTCTGTTGCAATCGGCTTAAGTATTCTGAGTACCATCTTTTCCAGAAAGACTGATATAATTGTTGCAAATATTGCCATCTATCTAGTCGATGCATGTTAATATTCAAGAGTGAAGGTTCTGGAGGTGTGATTAGAATATCTCCAATTAAAAAGTGAGCCGGAGTTAGAGGTGTTAAGTCATTCGGATCACTGCTTATGGGACATAAAGGTCGCGAGTTTAAGCACGCTTCGATTTGTGCTATAACAGTGCTGAGTTCTTCATATGTTAAACGTGAGTTTCCGATTATTCTTTTCATGTGGTACTTTGTAGAACGCACGCCGGATTCCCATAGTCCACCCATATGAGGAGAGCTTGGTGGTATAAAATGGAACGTTACACCTTCAGTTTCTAAAATGGATGCTACGTCGGAATTCAGTTCATCTGCCATTTGTTGCTTATATCGAGTGAGGATTGTGTTGGCTCCAACAAAATTCGATCCGCAATCACTGTAAAGGTCTGAGCATAATCCTCTTCTAGAAACAAATCTTCGAAAGGCTGCGATGAAACCTTGAGATGTTAAATCGGTCACTATCTCTATGTGTAACGCCTTGGTCGCCATGCAGACGAAAATTGCAAGATAACCCTTGTATAATTTTGCACCTCTACCTTTATGCCTTTTGATTTCGAAAGGACCGCAATAATCCACTCCCGTGTGACTAAATGGCCTTGACATCCGTACTCTAGGAATCGGAAGATCGCCCATTAATTGTTGCTGTGTTGCCATTTTTTGTTTATAACAAGTTATACATTTGTGTATAATACAACGCATTGTGCTTCTGGCATTCAGTATCCAAAATTTTTTGCCTATGTAATTCATCATCAGCTGAGCTCCTCCATGCAATGTCTCTCGATGACCCTTTTCAATGATTAATCTTGTCAAATGACTTTTATCGGGCAGTATAATAGGATGTTTCTCATCAAAGGCTATATTCGCATGCCTTAATCTTCCTCCCACTCTTAGGAATCCCTCATTATCTATGAACGGAGTTAATTTTATTAAGCGACTTCGAGTGTTGATGATTGAGTTTTTTGTTAAATTGTGGATTTCTTCTGCAAAGTATTGAGTTTGCACTCGTTTCACTAAAACCTGCAATGATTCCTTGATTTCCATAGCTTTAAGATATCCTTTATCTCTAGCTGCTTCTGGTACTTTGGCATTATTAAAGAATCGCTTACAATAAGCTATTGTTCTCACTAACTTTGATAGGGATGAAAATCTTTCTACCATTTCGTCTTCGATGTGTACGTTGACATAATGCGATAGAATTCTCCGGGCTTCTAACTCTGTTGGACGAATTTCATGCTTAGAGGGCCAAAAGGTCTTCGAATTGTGTAACCACTTGGGTCCGTTCCACCATAACATATGAGATTTCAGATCATTGGGATACATACCTCTTGTAGCACAGTCTGCTGGATTCTCTTTCGATGGCACATGTTGCCAGGGAGTGTTCTTTAAAGTTTCATGAATGAATGAAACTCGGTTCGCTATAAAAGATTTCCATTTGGCCGGGTGTCCCTTTAACCATGCGAGTACAATCTCCGAGTCAGTCCAAGCAAACGTTTGAGTAGGACTGGTAAGTTTCAAAGATCTTATGACGTAGTTCACAAGCTTGGCTAGAAGTGCTGCCCCACATAACTCTAGTTTGGGTAACGAAACAGTTTTTATAGGTGCCACCTTTGTTTTGGCAGTTAGCAAGGCTACAGCTCTTTCACCATTTTCACTTGTGCTACATATATAGACGACGGCAGCGTAGGCTTGCATTGACGCATCCGAGAATCCATGAATTTCGATGTTTGTACTTGATCCTGAAAGATATATCCATCTTGGAATATGAATTTTTGTAATGTGACTACTTTCGTTTCGATATTTCAACCATTCTGCAGCGAGATTTTCTGGTATTACATCATCCCAGTCGATTTGAGCTAACCACAGCTTTTGGATCATCATTTTTGCTATGATAATAATAGGTGACAGCCATCCCAGGGGATCAAAGAGCTTTGAAACATCCGATAAGATTGTACGCTTCGTTAAAATTTTGTTGTTGTCACCAAACTTAATGGTATATGACAATGAATCATTGTGAGGATTCCAATATAGTCCTAATGCTTTTACTTTATCACTAATAGTAATGTTGAGTGCTGACTGACTTTCTCTTAAACTTTTAGGAATGCCTTCCAAGAATATTGAGGAATTCGACGCCCACTTTCTGAGTTGAAAGCCGCCAGATTGCATTAAGTCACGAATTTGCGATGACTTTTCGATGGCTAGCTCAATGGTATCCGCACCAGACAGTAAATCATCTACGTAAAATTCAGTCAAAGCAGCTGCTGAACCCATTGGATACTTTTCTTGCTCATCTAAGGCCAATTGCTTGAGAATGCGAGTAGCCAAATATGGTGCACTCTTGGTCCCGAAGGTTACGGTTTGCAATCTGTAGTCTTGTATAGGAGTTTCGGATGATTGTCGCCAAACTATTCTCTGAAACTCTGCATGTGGCTTGATGACTCGAATCTGCCTATACATCTTTTCTAGATCAGCAGTAAATGCTACAGGAAATCTTCGCCATCTGAGTAATAGAGATGATAACTCATCCTGTATAGTAGGTCCTTTCAACAAGATGTCATTAAGAGATGTTCCACTAGATGTACGGCTAGACGCGTCGAAAACTACGCGAAGCTTGGTTGTGGTGCTGTCCTCCTTAGTGACTGAATGATGAGGTAAGTAACATGAAATCAAAGTAATAGGATTCTCATTTGTCATATGTTCTCTTTCAGGTATAACTGGTTCCATGTGATCCAATGATATGTATTCCTGCAGACATTTGGAATATTCTGCTTTCAAGTCTGGATTGCCCTTAAAACGATTTTCCATCTGATGTAATCGAGCTACAGCGCTTCCTCTAGAATTTCCTAATTTCTCAAATGCGTTTTCTGTACAGAATGGGAGTTCAACAACATAACGTCCATCAGTTCTGCGTGCATGAGTTCTTTGAAAAATGTCTTCACATCGTTTTTCTTCTTCAGTCCACTGCTTCTCTACGGATATCTCCTCCATTTCCCAAAATTGTCTCAATTGTTCATCAAGATCAGTAGTCACATGAAAACTGTTCATAGTTATGGTTTTCTCCCTTGATTCTATCTTTCCAGATAGTATCCATCCTAAGGTGGTTTCTTGTGCAATTGGAGTGCCTTCATTTCCCTTTATAATGCCATTCATTATGATGTGTCCGAAAACATCAGCCCCAAGTAAGATGTCTATTTTTGCAGGTTGATAATACGAAGGATCTGCTAGCTGTAGACCCTGAATGTGTTTCCAATCCCCGACGAATATTCTCGTTGAGGGCAGAAGATGGGTCAATCTACGCAGCACTAAAGCGGACATGTCAACTGATAGATCTTCATTGAATAATGATTTGAGAGTGAAGTGAACACGAGCATTTATTTGTCCTGCATCTGTTTGACCTACTCCGGATATGTTTGCTCTGACTGATTCACCCTTTAGTTGTAAAGCTTGAACAACTGTTTCAGTCACCAATGAGACCTGAGATCCTGGATCTACTAGTGCTCGAAATACTTGTTCTTTTCCAGATGGTGATACTAGCTTCACAATCGCGGTTGCTAATAAAATATGATGGGTTTGGGGTTCCTCATTGACTATCAGTGAGTTTAAATTGCATGAAGTTGAGGTACTTTGTTGAGGCGTGAATTTTGAGGCTGTTGGCGATAAATTTGAAGGCGATGTCAAGGAAGATGTTGCTTGGGCACTTGGTATTCGATGTTGATTCTCTCTAACCACAGTACGGCTCTGATCGGGATTCCATTTTAAAGAATTTGGATTTCTGTCTCTAATATCTGCATTTCGATGTAGTAACGAGTGATGTCTTTGTTTACAAGATAAACATCGCTGTTGACTCGGGCAATTAGCAATCATATGTCCTTGCCCTAAGCAATTTATGCATAGGCCCTTTACCTTCACAACATTTAGCTTTTCAGAAGGTGATAGAGAAGAAAACTTTGGACACTGACGTATATTATGATTATCTGAGCAAAAGTTGCAAGTCATCTTGGCTGTAACATGAAATGATTGATTTGGGTTCTTAGGTTTAACATTATGAAAACGACAATCTTTCGAAGAACTAATTTTCCGTTGAGTAACGGCTTCTAAGGTTCTAAATCTAGCCTCTAAAAATTCTTGCAATTCATTCCAAGGAGGAATTTGCTTACTTTTACTAATTCCTTGCTCCCAAAGTTCGTGGGTTTCAGATGGAAGTTTTTGGGTGATTATGTATACAATAATAGCATCCCAATTCGAGGTATCTATTTCTAAATTTGTCAAAGCTTGTAAGCACTCAGTCGTAGTGTCTAACAGATTTTTTATACCTTGTGCAGTTTCGCTAGATACACTGCTTTGAGATAAAAGGGTTTTCAATTGAGCATTGATTTGTACTCGTTTATTGTCATATCGATCAATTAATAAATTCCATGCCGCATCGTAGTTGCTACTTGTGACTTGAAAGTGGCGTAGTAAATTTTCAGGTTCTCCTACTAAATGTAATTTAAGGTACTGTAATTTATGAACTGGTGATAATGTTTTATTTTCGTGTATCATAGTCTTAAAGAGATCATGAAATGTTGACCACTTTCTATAATCACCGCTGAATTTTTCTAAATAAATTTTCGGGAGCTTAATCAAGCTTTCCCTGCTTTGGTATGGAGTAATAGTAATTTTATCATTATTAACCTGAGGGAGAGTGGGCGGTGGAGGAAACTCACCCTGAAATCTTTCGTGTATTGCGGCATAATTATCCATAAAAAAGGTATCCATCTCTGAATACATATCTTCTTCAAAATACTTGTGCTGAAGAAGAGGCGAATTACTGGCTAACGAAGCTTTTAATATAAGGGTTTCTAGATGATTACTCTTAAATTTGTTGTATAATTCTTGAAAATCGATTAATCTTTTCTGATAATAAGTATGGGTTCGTCTATCCACACCATCCTTCTTATAATTTTCGATAAACCTTTTCAATAGGTCAATTAAGGCGATTTGCGTGTTCAAAGATTTTTCCATTATTTCCACTAAATTTTATTTTGATTTCAAGATTTAAAGTGAGTAATAAGATGAAAATGACTTACCAACAATATATTTTCGGGTTTTGATTTCCAGAAAGCTCCGGTTCGAATTCAAGTTTAGAGAAAGCTCAAGTTCTCTAGAATGTTCACGGGTTGCTGAATTTCAATCGAGATTTTCTTAATCCTTATCAAAACAGCTCGGATTTACACATATCCGGCTCGAAGGACCAAAATGATTAAGGATCAGAGGGATTTTCCAGGATTTCTAAACAATAACACCCCAAAAAAAAATGTCTTTTTCAAACAAAACTGCGACATGCGAAATTTCAAAAAAAACCACGATTCGAACCCACGACCTGCTATCTATAAACCAAGTTCTTGCCACTACACCACGATCACCTTTGGAATTAGTTCACAGTTTTAGATTTAAATTTTAAGAAACCACAATTTTCAATTCATACAAAGAAAATGTTTTATTGCTATTGTTTATAGATATCTACATACATAGTTTCTTCATTTCAATTTCACAGAGTAATAAATACAAATAATCCAATTTAAATTACAAGCCCCTTTTTTTAGAATTTTTATTTAAAGCTTGCACCACCATACAAAACTACGAGCGCTGTTCAATTGATTTTAAAGAATTCCAGATAAAACTTAGATTTCAAATTTTTAAAAGATGATTTCGATAAATTTTACTATCCGTCGCGATCTAAGGCTTTACTTCGACTGTCTCTAATCCCCTTTCCTTTCCAATTTTTCCAGCTTCGGAATTTTCTCGAATTTTTCCCTATTAATTATCGGTAAATTCATCATCTGATTAAATTCAAATATGTGTATATGGTAGCGGTCCAATAAATGTTTTAAGACAGAAAATGTGTCTTTCTCTTTTAACATGTCTGTTTCAATTTTAATATTGGCCATTTCGTTTCTCAAGTTTATGGGATCTGATCATCGATATTTTATAGCATCATTCGATGATAATGAAATAATAACTTGACGAGAAAAGAAAGAAAAAGAGAGATGAGACAAGTGATGACAAATGTCAACTGAAATTATAAATAAAGAGTGTTGTGTTGTATGGTGGTGGCACAATTAAATCTGAGGAAGTATACAAACAAAATCTAAGATTGAAATTTCAAGTAGGTAAACTAAACTAATTCTCATTGATTAATTATTTTTCAGACTTCAACATTAAAACAAATTCATTACGGACAGCAAGTAAGTTCATGGAATTATGAAGAACAACAATAAAAAAAGGGAAAAACACAATGCCTTTAGATAAGTACAAACAAATAAATTAATATTAAATATGATACTTTGTGTGCCTTCCATTTACTTTTTAGACTGATTGGTCGCAGAAACTTCTTCACGGAACAGCTGTTGATAGTAACGCATATGATCTCTCCCTATTCATATAAGTCTGAGTCATTTGTGAAGATTCAGTATTGTTACTGGACGTTGGCTTTGTTTGCCTGGTCTCATTACTATCGTTGTTACGTTGTTGAAGTCGTCTTGTATGTGACTCGTTTCCAACTTCAACTCCTTGATGTAGATTGATTGCCTCTACAGTTTTGGGTTGTAAATTACTTGCATTTACATCCTCATGAAGTGTGGTATGATGCCTTTTCTTGCATTTAAGAGTACCTGATTGGACATTCAGCTACTGAATGCCTTTTTGATAGACAGTTATAACAATGTTTGTTTGTTGTAACTAGCTTCCGTTCATTCTGTAAATCCATTCTTTGGAATTTATTGCAATGTTGTAGGAAATGATCTCCAATGCATGCAGAACATTTTGTGGAACTTACTACGTGATATATCTTAGTTGTAGTAGTCGGTTTGGAGATACTCTTGGTTTGATTTGACTTGTGTACCAATGTATCAGTAATTGTTTCTAGTACTTTGAATCGAGTGTCTAAAAATAAGTTGAAGTCCTTATATGTAGGAAGCTCTTGTGATGCTCCTTGACGTTCTTCCCATAACCGTAACGTTATAAAGGGTAGCTTTTGTACAATAAGATAAATGAGTAGAACGTCCCATGATAATGTGTCTACTTGTAGGCTCCGTAATTGCTGCATACACTCTTGTGTTGTATCAATCAGCGATTTTAAACCAGCAGCTGTTTCTATGTTTAGATTTGGTTGATTTGTTAATTATTTCAACTGATGATTTACTAAGATCTTTTTGTTTTCATACCTCGCCTTTAATTTATTCCATGCGGGTAGATAATCTTCATTAGTGTTTGGGGTATGCCGTAATAATTTTTCAGCATCTCCAAGTAAGGAGCCCTTCAAATAATATAGCTTTTGAACATCTTACAAATTTGTGTTATTATGTACTACTGCCACATAAAGGTCGTGAAAGGAACGCCAGCCGTCATAATCGCCATTACATTTAGGCAGGGTGACCTTTGGAAGAATGTTCTGTTGCTGTTGTTGTTCCACACGTGTTTGCTGTGATAACAACAGCGTGGAATTTGTCAAACCTGTCGTTGGATGAATTGCGTCATACAATTCGCCTATATATATGCATTATTTTGTCTCTAAGTTGCTAAAAGTTTCATCGGTGATGTATTTCGGCGTGTTTTTTTGGAGGGATTTCAATGATATGTTCCTGGACAGACTGATCAATTTGCTCGTAATCCATCCATACTCGTCTTATTTCAGCGAGCTTGGCTTCCAAATACCCCTTTGATTGTTTTTCCTTTAATATTTGACTTCCAATATCAATGGTTTTGATGAGGCGACCTCTGAGCGCTTGTTTTTTGTTTAATAAACTATTTAACTCTGTCATGTTAAATTTCTTACTTGATAATTTGAGCAATAAAACTTAAATTGAAATTTTCTCGAAATCAAGTTTTAAATTAACTAACAACTAATTGTGTTAAATTTATATGTAAATTAAAATATGCTACAATCGAAAATGACTTGAAAAATAATGCAGATACGTCAAATTGTACTAGGTTTGACCAACTGCAGCAAACTTAATGCCCTTGACTTGACTAGTGCAACTACATAAAAAAATGTACTAGATTAACCTATTTACCGTGAACTATTGTGAATTGGATTAATACCCAAAATGCAATGTTCAGTGTAAATGACTAAAAATGAATGAACTAGGATAACAAGAAAATGAATGAGCCAAACGATTCCTGGATGGAACCACCAAAAAATGTATAACTCACTGCAAACAAAACAACTTTTATTATAAGTGAATCATATGTCAATTCCCATAATTGACATGTGATGCACTGCGTTCGTAAAGTGTGTTTTAATAATCCTATGTCAATTCCTATAATTGACATACCCTAAGCTGCGTTTGCAAATGACAACTTGCTGCGTGCTGAAACAAAATGGTGGAAGGTAGTATAGCGATTTAAAGATATCATTTAGTTATTCATTCATTTTCTTTAATTCCTCAAATTCAAGACCCTAACAATTGAAAGTAGTTTCTATAATTTTTAAAGCTATTTAACACAATTAATTATATATATAAATCTAAAAAAAAATCCAATTTATTAATTCGCTCAAATATCACACGAAATTTCATGAACTAGATAAAGTCCTATGCGTTTTTACTTCATTCTGTTTCTACGTTAATTCTGTTTCTAGGTTAATTCTGTTTCTAGGTTAATTCTGTTTAAAACTATATACTTCAAAATTTCTTAATTAATAGCCACTTAAATATTCAAATGAACTTATTCTACGTTAAATTTGTATTGGTTTAGCATGGTTTGTAAAATATGCCATATAGGCATGTTTTTCACAAAATGTCAAAGCACAATAAAAATTTTACAAATTCATTTTTCTTGTTAAACAAAATTTCTGAAAAAAGGATAAATTTTATTAATGGTTAGTGAACAATTTGTATAGGTTAATTTGTGACGAGTAATTATACCTTTTCGGCATGCAATCACCTTTGTCCCTCAACCTCAAATTGTTTTAAAAGAATGCAAAAAAATAATTACCTTTTTTAATAAGTACTGACAAGTCAGTTCTTTATAAACTTTACTTGTTAATACCTTGATATGAATTTGTACAATCCAAATAATGGCCACGACATTTGGTACTAGGTTTGTACTTCAAAAAAAAATTCCAAGTGAAGCCGATGAACAATATCGATGCAGAAAAAACAAAAAAAAAACTTAAGAAAAACTTGCATGAAAAGTATACTATGACCACTGGCATGTGTAGACTTTATGACAACTCGAATGAAAAGAAGATCGAATGAAGGAATGACGCGCCTTTTATAGAAGATTTTGTCCCGATTTCACTATCCATAAAGTGAAATTTTCGAAATACAGCCCTTTTATAAATTTATTAGAGTTTGTAATTATTATTTATATATGCCAAGATGTATTTTGCATTTTTTGGCATCCTTCCCATAAAGATTTATTATTAATTTCATTAATTTTAATTGATTTTTCTTTATATTTTATCGGCCCGCGAAAAATATCGCGAAACGAACGGCACCATTAAAATCGCGCGACGATTTTAACCCAATATGATATGTCAAATGTCATGGGAGATTGAAGTTCACCGTGAAAATTTTGTTTATGTTAGTTTTCTCTTAATTTAATAGTGTTTTTGTGTAGTGTATGTCGATTTTTCATCGCTGGAACCATAATCTACAGGTATTTATAAAAATTTATTGGGTTTAGGTGGTTTGTTTCTTGTTTTTAAGATTGGTGGACACCTGTACAGGTGAGTTTTGTTTTGGGTGTTTTCTCACCTGAAATGTCCAATCTTCTGCATGTACTGCTATTTGCATGGTTGATTGTTCTTTTATATGTTCATCTCGTTGTGGCAGGTAAATTGACTGCAATTGTACTGCCTTTTACTTATTTGTTTGGTTGTAGTTATGTGCAATGAAAAATTCTTCGATGTTCATTTCTTGAGTTTTTTATTGTTATATATGTTCTTTATTAATTCAATGTAGTATTTATTCTAATGTAAATGTTTATATTTGTTTAAAATTCCAATTAATTTCATTTGTCTTTTCAGGTCATCGAGGGACCTTTGCACCTTCAGTACTGAAGGGCAAGGCTTGGATTAAAATTCAACACAGCACAAAACTTTCCTTTTAACAATTTAATATAGTATAAGCGTAAATTCACAAACCTGATGGCCATAAGCTACCTTAACCTAATTTTGCTTCGAATATATGTAACGGCGAATGGGCTGGAATGTGTGACGACTTCAAACGGTATATATGCGGCTACCTCCTACGACAGGTCGACCTGGACTTTGTTCCTTCAACATTAGCGCCTACGGCACTTTTAGTGTTATCGGAGCCCTGAGCCCCTTTTGGACATGTATGGAGCTTCCTGTTATTTTCCGGTTCAATTCTTTTATTTTTTTTTGTTCTTAACCTTATCGGCCCGAATAAACTGGTTCGTTTAACCCACAAAAGATACAATTAACTGGATGAGTTGTTTCCTTACTTTCTTAAGTTCTGGATCCTCGTTCTTTAATTTATTTCTCCTTTTCCTTTCTCTTAGGAATTCGCTTCACAGCTATCTTCTTCCTCCGAATCTCTAATTTCAACGTTTCTTTTTTGTGATTGATAGCACACCATTTAATGGCAAACTCATTTACCGATACTATTCTTTACTCTTCTTTTCAGAACTCTTACTTTCCTTCGGTTTCGATTTAAGATTACTCCGAGATGTTTGTCTTCCGGAAACCTTCTTCGCTCGGCGTTTCCTCTCTCGGACTTCGATTCGTACTTCACCACGCGGTAGCATTTCGCACCAAGCCGTGCACACATTTACACCACGACATTAGCCCACTAGCGGCCCCTATACTTCATCGGCTATTCGCTCTTTTTGACCATAGCACTCTTTCGCTTATTTTTAAATTTCATACAAAGATTATTACTTACCATTTATACCAGATTCTTTTCTACCTGTACCAATTTCATATTTTTGTCCCGCACTAGCTGCGGCACTACTTACTTACTCCTTCAACTACGTCTCTGTTCATACAATCATGAAAAAATCTACTACCATCTAGTACCTTACATCTATTACATTATCACCTATTGCCTATTAATACTTCAGTTGATATTTCTTTTGACAATAATTTCATGACAGTTCTTCTAATATCAACATTAAATGTGCTCGGAATTTTCATTTTCAGTACAAACTAATATAAGTCGTTTAATCTCTGTGGAGTCATTTCGATTTACCAGCTACCACTCATTATGTGTTTTACTTAAGCTTATTGGAGATCTTAGGTATTTTATATTTCGCTTTTACCAACCAATTATTTCAAGTTTTATTCCATTAATTACATTCATCATATTGCTTCTGCAAACCAATTTACTTTCCAGATTTTCTTTAATTATTTACATTTACAACATTTATTTGACCGTATTTTACTTCTTTTAGCTTCTACTGTAGGCATGCGCCTATGTAAGCATGGAGATCTCTTTGGAGTGTTGACTCCCAAAGCTCCACCATTCCTATTCCATTATGACGAGTCCAGAAGAAATTAAGGCCCTATAAATCCCACTACCCTGGGCAATGAACAGTAAACTGTTGTATTAATTCCCTTCCTTTTCTATCACCAATAATAGGTTTCTAGTGAGCTCCTATAGAGCTGAACCCCGACCCTTAGGTCTACTTGCTGTGCTTCCCTATACCTACTAGTAAACCACACTCTTACACCGCTCAATGGAAGACTTCTCCCGAGCTATACCCTGTTTAATCTCATAAAGCTCTGAAATCACCCCCGCTCCGAACTATTCACACTCTCAAGGAAGGCAACCTAAATGACTGAGCTTCTCTTGTTCATATCCACTACTTCCGTGATTGTACTCATTCTACCAATTTGTAACTAACTATGTTATCTGATTCATCTGATTTCTCAGTTGTGCTTAACATTAGAAAAGGTGGGATTATAATACTGGACTCAAAAAAAAAAAAAATTTATATTTATATATATATACAGGGTGTTCCGTAAATGTCTTTAATCCTTTAACCAAGCATTATTCTAGCAAGTAAGCCCTAAATTCATAAATGGAAAAGTCATTTTTGGTGGGTTTTATTCAAATATATCCGCTTAAAGTTGAAACTTTGAACGCCCGCCCCTCCCAGAGTTTGGCCCTCCCGAAAAAATGAAGATGCGGAATAACGAAATCTACGTAAATATCAAGTTTGGTAAAAAAGTGTTTTTTCGAAATTACCCTCTCCATTTTCGAAATTCGAAATCTAAAAGTGCCCTATCTAATAGCCAGTTCAGATTCCCGTACAATGACATATAAATGGTTGTCGTAGGTTAAAAACTGTAGGAGGAGACAGAAACCTACGAAGAAACTGAAGATTACCTCGATGGGCACATCTTCCAAATGTTTGCTTATAACTTTTGATTGTTATTGTTGATAGCACTTAGGGAGGTCATTTTGGAAAGGGGACATAGTGCGCAAATTTTTTCATAGTTTTGCCAAGTTCGTGCAATGGTGATATTTCGAATAAATGTACACTGGAGCGCGACAAAAATTTTGGTGAAATAAAAAATTCTAGAGAAAACTGTTTTTATTTTAAATAATTGAAGGCACAATTATAACTTATTATACATTCTTAGAAAGGCCAATATGTGTTCTTTTAAATAAAGGTTTGAACGTCACAATCCTTTAATTACAATAGAACTTATAACGAAATTACTCTGAAAAGGTATGCAAAATCTCGAAAATCGATATTATCGATTTACTCGAAAACCAAGCGCAGTTCGATATAAAAGTATCTAGACTTTTTTGACCCAAATAACCTCTACTTTCATCCCCTTAAAGGATTAAAGACATTTACGGAACACCCTGTATATATATATATATATATATATATATATATATATATATATTTTTTTTTTTGTTACTAGACTCTCTTATTTGGGACCGCTCGGCTTTAAATCATGAATGTGCCACCTACCAAGGTCTGTACCCCTAGCGTCTCTTAATCTATACACGAGCTTCGATCTCTTATCGGACACCTCGCACCTAATGAATTTTGGCGCAAGTTTTGCGGAGAAGTGCTTGCTGGCATCGGATAGGGTAAAATTTCTCTTAAAAACTTCGTCACCAACGTTAAATTCCTTACAAATGACCTGTTGATCAAAAATTTTCTTATTTCGTTTATATGCCTTTTCAATCCGTTCATAAATATCGGAATATATGTTCTGCATCCTATTGAGCTGCTTGTTTCTCATTTCAACAGCGTTATCATCATTGCTGTCCTTGCACAGTTTGTGATCAGATCCAAATCCTAAATACTCTCTACCAAAATTCAGATAGAACGGGCTGAACCCTGTTACCTCATTGATGGCCGTTCTTAATGCGACGCTGATTCTTGCTACATGGTGATCCCATACCTTATAGTTATCTTTAATGTAGGATCTCAATGCTGTGCCGATGACCTTGTTCCAACGTTCCGTGAAATTGCTCTGAGGATGGTATCTGCAATTCAACCAAAACTTACTGATGTCGTAATCTCTTAATAACTTCCTAAATAGATTGCAGTCGAACTGTTTGCCGTTATCCGTGATAACTACTTCCGGTACACCATATTCAAGGAAAACCCTTTCTTCCAAGATCTGAATAACTTTCCTGGCGGTTGCATCTCGTAAGGGAAATATGCATACGTATTTTTTAAACCAGTCGCATATCACTAGAAGATAAGAGTTTCCTTTGGTTGATCTAGGAAATGGCCCCATGAGATCTAAGGCAATCATTTGCCAAGGTCTAACTGCCCTGCGGAACTTTCCCATTAAACCAAAGGGCTTATGATTTGGGCTCTTCGAGGTCAGACAAACTTCGCCTGACTTCACGTATTTCCCAACATCCTTAGAAACTCCAGGCCAATAATACCGCGCTAATACTCTTTGCTTAGTCTTATATATTCTTAAGTGGCCGGATCGCGGTGCGTCGTGACACTCACTTAAAACAGCAAGTCGTGACGACTCCGGTACGAATCTTTTCCACTGGATCTCTGTGAAATTTGCTTGGAGGTCTTTTATGTATAATTCATCCTCCACCAATTTCCACCTGCTCATTTTCCTCGAGTTGTTCCGTACTAGTTCCACCATTTCGTGATACCACTTATCACTTAAATGCAATCCAATAAACCTACCGCAGGAATTCTTGACAGTGCATCTGACACTACATTTTCTTTACCCTTCACGTAACTTACTTCAAAATCAAAGGACTGTAGTTTCATCACCCATCTTGCCAACCTTCCAGCTAAGTCTTGCTGCCTGAATAACCAAGTCAACGCGGAATGATCTGTTACTACATAGAATCTGTAGCCTTCTAAATAACCACGAAATTTCTCTACAGCGAATACGATACTTAAACACTCTTTCTCGGTGGTGGTATAGTTAAGCTCTGCGCCTCTGAGTTTGCGGCTTGCGTAAGCTATCGGTTGTTCTTCGCCATCTTCGGATTTCTGCACTAACACCGCTCCAATTGCGTGATTAGATGCATCACACTGCACTACGAATGGCTTGCTGAAGTCAGGAATAGACAATACCGGGGATTCTACCAACTTTGATTTTAAACTTACAAACGCCTCTTCTGCTTCAGGTGTCCACGTTAGACTTTTTCGACTGAGCTTTAATTTTGTAAGGTCGTGTAAAGGAGCCACAAGTGCAGCAAAATTAGGTACAAATCGTCTATACCATGAAGCTAGACCAATGAACCTCTTCATTTCCGTGAAATTCTTCGGCTTAGGGAAATTTAACATTACCTCGACCTTCGCCGGATCCGTCCTCAAGCCTTTGCTATCTATTACAAATCCCAAATACTTTAATGACGTCCGAGCAAACTGACATTTCTCGAAGTTAATAGACAACTTGGCCTCTTCTAATCTACGCGCGACCCAATCGAGCACCTTCACATGTTCCTCGAATGTTTCTGTAGCAATAATAATATCATCTAAGTACGGGAATACTGTCTCAGAGTAACCAAATAGCCTGTCCATCAATTGCTGTAAGCTGGCCGCACTGTTACATAAACCGAAAGGCATTACTTTAAACTGATATTGACCCACACCAGGTATGCAGAATGCTGTCTTCTCCTTAGACTCTTCAGTCAAGGGTATCTGCAAGAAGGCATCAATAGTTGACAAATATCGCGTTATATTAAGTCTGGCCAAAGCACCATGGATGCGAGGAAGAGGATATGCTGATCGTTTAGTTACTTTATTAAGTTTGCGACTGTCTATACATAATCTGTCGGCTCCGTTCGCTTTTTTTACTAAGACCACCGGTGAGCACCATGGACTGAACGATGGTTCTATCACCCCCAGATTCAACATACGTTGTCTTTCTCTAACATACCTTTCTTGTATGGCTGGAGATACCTAGTAGCCTCTTTGTACAATGGGATCAGGATCTCCCGTGTCTATATTGTGCATCAGCAGGTGAGTTCTACCCAGCTTCCCACTACTCAAATTTCTGAAACGATTCATGTTTGCATTCAGCTTCAACGCTTGCCCTTCTGTTAAAGTAGTAACGCTCTTTAAACCAAAATCTTCCTGAAACATTACTTCATCAATCTCCCATTTACCAAGACGGTGCTGTACAGAAACTCGAAATCTTTTCCAAAAATCTACTCCTAAGATGATGCTCTTGTTTATGGATGCGATGGCCATTATTTTCAGAATTGTTATTACCCCTTTGAACTTCACCGGAATATAAAATACCTTTGATACGTTATGTCTAGTCGAACCTGCCGTAAAAATTGGTTGGCAGTCTTCTTTAACCGCTTGAAAATTGAGACTCTCTAATAGTTCTATTCCTTGCTTACCGACTATGCTTATGGATGCGCCGCTATCTAATAAAGCTACTACTTCTGCCCCCAATATACTTATAAAAATGTGTGGACGCTCCTCATCGGTATTTATTATACATACATCGCTCGTTCTTAGTTTGTTGTCTGAAGACGGCTTATTTCTGAAGCTGGAGCCGTCCTCTGCATCCCAGCTTCGTTGGTGTTTTCCGTTCTCGTAGCGTTAGATGTAGACTGGTTCGTATTCGCTGATAATACATTTACTTGCCTTCGATTGCTCACGTTTGCATTCACAGCGCGATACTCATTCCCTTGGTCCCTGACATGCCATTCGCGACTGTTACTAGGAACATTGTTTGTATTTCTGTCGACGTTTGTCCGAAAATGGTTTCCAGTGTTTCTATAAGAGGGATCGTTGCACTCACGCCTATTGTTCGTTTGCTGCCGCTGGAACTCATTGGACTGAAAGTTATGTCCTCTAAAATTCCTGTTGTAACTATCCGCACTAGGCTTCTGCATCCTATTAGGCCCTTCATATATCCGTGGTCTCCAGTTATCACGACCGTAAAGATTCGCGTTCACTGGCTTGGTTTGAAAAGAGCTTCCATTTTCTTTCGCCTGAGCTTCACTCTCTTCAACTTTTCGGCAAGACTTCTCTAGATCCTCTACAGATTTAAATTCTATGAGAGCTAAAGCTCGCACGTACGGGGGTAAAAGATTTCGCCTAATTGATCTTACTCTTTCTTCTTCGCTGGGCGGATGAGGCAAACGCATAAATAAATCTTCGATCACTGAAATATATTGCACAATACTTTCATTCTCCCTTTGCTTCCTCTCCTTTATATGTCTTAGTAGTTTTTCCACGCTGTTCAAAGGTTCAAATTCTTCCAGGAATTTTTTAATAAATATTTTGTAATTCGTTAGTTGTTCGCGTTTTCTTCGGTACCACCTCAATGCGGAACCCTCCAAGATATCAGATAGCGACTCTAGAGCCTCTACGTCCGATACTCTTCTAGATCTGGCAAAATCGGCAACGCGCTGCAAGAATTCAGAAGCAGACTCCCTTGAAATATCCCCAGAAAACTTAATTGGCCATTTGTACAGCTTCGGGCTCGTTTGATTACCACGTCGTACTGCACTCGGAACCAACAATGATGCACTCATCTCATCCTCACTCTCTGCAAGGTTTAACGAACCTATGCGCGTCGCAAAATTCGATCTATCCAAGCTTGCCCGTACTTCCATCTTCACCACTGCTTTCTTGTCGACTGGTCTCCTCCTCTACACTAGCCATCGAGTCGTTAAAATTCACACTGCTCCTTGCGTTTTTGTTTTTCAGACTTTCTCCTTTCCAGATCTCATAGTCTGCCCTTTCAATCTTATCTTTAAGCACCGAAATGCTGGCCAACAATATATCCTGCATTGCTTTAGACTCTTCATCCTCACCTACGTCCACTCTCTTCACTCGAATTTCTAGGTATTGTACTCTGACCAACAATTTTTCTAACATAACGCCGTCGCTGGTGTCAGCTTCTGTACTCAAAACAGCGAACCAATTGTCGGCTTCCTTCAAATCTTCGTCGCTGGATAAGTATGATTAAATTTGTAGAGCTTATGTGCCCTCCTTCGACTATTTGGACAATTGTTTCCGCCACCAGTCCACCTTTCCTTTTCTCGTATAGTCCAATGGCCTGATCCCTCTACATCGCATCTCGTATGCGATCTCATGATCCGCAAAAAATTTCGCAATTTCTCCAAATGACATCTTAAGCTATATTTCTACTCCCAATGCAAGACTTGATATTAAATATAACTGCGATAGCCAGTAGCTACGTTTCTGTTGGATGTGCGCAATGGTCTAATCACATGAGACCTTATAACCTAAGTATGACTTATAGTATACGTTGAACCATACTCCTTTTGTTAATAAAATGTTGGACTCCTATGTTATCTACATGGTCTGTTACACAATAGGCAAGGCCGTAATTAAAATGGGTGCCCAGAAATTTTGTCAGGTTTCCATCACGCCACGGCGGATTATAACATTAATCGCCTGAATATCGGACACATGTAATTCATATGGCACAGTCCCAGAAGCGGTGTGCTATGCTTTTGTTTTGTTCGATTTTGCCTACCGATAAATTTGGAACTCACTAGACGGACGCAAGGTTCGGGACCAAGCGGTATGCTGATAACTTTATTACCCTTATCAGAACACGTTGTTAGACCAAAATAGTTATATCGTATGCCTGTATAATATTCTTATATTTAGCAATTTAATGTGGACTAATGACTTGAAAATAGTAGCAAATTCCGTTCAGATGCTTACCAAAGGTGATGAATTACGAAAAGAGTATATCTTATTTCAAATACGAGAAAACTGAGCTTGCGCTTGTTGATTCATTAAAGTTACAATAGCATTTCATCCACAGTCAACGTTTAATATTGACATAATTCTAAGTGGGGCCTCATAAGAAGTCACACAAATTAGATAAGATAGCTTACATATCTTAAAGTTCGCTTATATTTAAGTTAGCACACAATTATTTTAAATGCTCCCTAGAAGATAACAAAACGCCAGTGATCAACCTCAGGCTACGTACGGCTCCAACTAGGCGGATTCATTCTCTACTCCCAGAGGAGACCTCCATTCGGCAACTTGTAGAAGACACTAATCCAATTATGGCTCTAATAGCTCGCACCGAGCATTAGGTGCTACCTCAGATCGAGACACAAAACTTTGAGCAGTGAAGAAATTTCAACACCGAAAAATATGACTTCAAAATGTTAAGTACAAGCTCTAATTCCTAAGAATTATACCAACCAAGGCAAAGTTGGAGCTGTCCTGGCTTTTGGGTCCGACCTAAAAAATGGATGTCTCAATATTCAGGGTTAAATTATCGAATTTAGTATCGGATCCGCAACCATACGCTATGCTGGGTGCTGCTCAACACCTCGATCTTTTCAGTGAAGATTATACCAGTGCGTTTGATCCCTTAAATCATCGGGTTCCCTACCTGCATAAATGTGACATGAAATCATATGACGAACGCAGAGAATTCGTTAGAACCTCTCCTTAATAATTGTGAGACGTATTTGTTTGGTTTGTTCTGGACTCCACGACCGACTATACTAAATCACGATTTTTAGAAACCCCGAAATATGCTGGTAAACTTGTGGGTCTTAATGTAATTATATTATACTAGTACTTCTGTTACAACCAATGATTTAAACCTTGAAGTGCATTCAGTCCCGGTCCTCTTCGATTACGAGGACACGCGGCCAGGATGTATACTTAAATTTAAAGTGAAAACCAACTGTACTTAATCTTACTAATTTTGGTGTAGTCCACCCTTCTTACTATAGCCTAATAATTCCTTTTTGTTTTTTTTTTATATTCAAAGTCAATAACACTGCCTTTTTAATTTAATGCTTCAGTATGAGAATTAAATTGCTTATGGAGCCAACTTGTAACATTTATAGAAAATTCCAACTAAAGCGAATGTATCTAGAAGTTATGTGGTGTATACATTTCAAAATAAAGATGTTCTTCTCATATTACACTCTGTTATTTATAAAAAAAACAATAGTTAAAATATTCATCATTGATGTGTCTAATTAGACTCAATGACGTCCCTTCACACTTTGAGGAACTTGGGGAATCATTCAACCCCACACAGGGAAACACGTCAATTAAAACTTTTTTTCACTCTAACTCTGCCGGTTCACCTAGCATAAGATCCATCTTTAAGAAAGAACCAGTTTAATGCCAACGCGCTACTTTCTACAAACTACAATAGAGCGAAACTAATAGCCTCCGACAGCTGAATTAGCACAAACCTCAAAAAGAAAATATATGTAAAACTCATATAAACTGCGACGCCAATGTTAAGGTCACCTGTATGTGCACCTCGAACTATCACTACCAACTATAATGTCATAAACTGTGAATATGGATAGACGTGGACCTGGCTGACAATCTCTTGAGGTGTATAAACAATCGACATTAATATTCTGATGAGAATAGATTTTCTAATTATACAAGTGCAAACTGTACTCAATCTTCCTTTATATTATTCTTCCTCTTGACTCTTAACTTACGACATCTTCTCATTCAACCCTACAGTGACTCGTGAAGAAAACAAAAATTGTTTTCTCTTTCATATGACTTTTGAACGATGAAGAAAATCCAAGACAGAGTGTTTAGTCCACCTATATCGCTCAATGTTTTCCCCAATGCCAAAACCCTGATTCCTCGTCCAGCCTAAAACAAATAAAAACAAACCATATAGTATTTAAATCTTAAAAATATTATAAACAAGAATACTTATCTAAAATCTAGGCAATTCCTCTCTTTAGTCCAGCAGAGTTCCAGTATTTCCCCAATCAAGAATATTATCTAAAAAAAAAATACAAATGGTTTATTAATTTTATCATTAACATGTAAAAACATTATAAACTTACCTTAAACATACATTCCTCCTACATTTGTTGATGACAGCAATTGACATTACGTCAATCAGCTGTATGAGGTACGTTCAGACATCGCATCAATCGTTGCTAGGGCAACACCGAGAGGCGACATCTCATAACTGGATGCGGCGGCTATATAAAGCCGACGAGCCGCAGCAGAAAATCATTCTTGGTCCAGAGCTCATCTGGTTTAGAGACTAATCTAAATACAAGAATATTCAAAAATTCATTATAGAAGATTAATTCTATATTTCAGAGAATAATCTGAAACTCCTATCATTTCCAAAAATCCATCCCACACCTAAGCAGAAGTTTAATTCTGCGCAGAGATTAATCTGCAATATTCCTTCCTACACCTAAGCAGAAGTTTAATTCTGCGCAGAGATTAATCTGCAATACTCCTTCCTACACCTAAGCAGAAGATTAATTCTGCGCAGAGAATAATCTGCAAACATCTCCTGCTCACATTTACACAGAAGAATACTTCTGCTGCAGAGAATAATCTCCTACATCTCCTGCTCATATTTACGCAGAAGAATAATTCTGCTGCAGAGAATAATCTGCTACATCTCCTGCTCATATTTACAGAAGAATAATTCTGCTGCAGAGATTAATCTGCTCTTCTTCTTCTTTGTAGTAGCATATTGCTACACTCCTGCGCACGCTCAAAATACTGTCAGAGACTAATCTGACTAAGTCAACAATTATAACACTTTACTTCCTTCTGCCATCACGTACGAACAGAGGTATTTTACTTCCTTGTGCCCTCACGCACCAACGAAGTCAGTCGTCGATAAACATATATATTAAAATTTATTTTGATGACAGTTGCTCAAATCTTCTTCTTTCTTCTTTTTCAGAAGTAACAACGAGCGAGAAAGCGCATCAACATTGATTTTTATTTTGAATTTTAATTTGTTTATGGAATTTTATATTGAATTTTTAGTAGTTTGTAGGTTAGTTTTTAATTCTGAATTTTGAATGAATTTGTGATATAGTTTTAAGCATTTATTTTGTTAATAAAAGTTTTATATTTGAATTATATGACTGAGTTGTCATTTAAAAATCGGCACTCCCTCCCACGTCCGAGACTAGCTCTCACATTGGTCCTTCGAGCCGGATAACTCAGTCAGTCAAATATAAAATTGGAATATATTGCTTAAAATCACATAGTTCAAGCTTCTCCATACAAGATGTCGAAAGATGGCGAATCCACTTCATCTGACGTTGGTGACGAAACCATTGACTCTGTGTCAGAGTTGGTACAGTCCCAAAAAGAAATCAAAGATTTAATGGAAGACTTATTTAGAAGGCATCAAAGAGATGGAAAAAAGAAAACTGTCAAATCGACAGAAAAACGCCTACAAACGTTCACCGAGTATTGGAAAGAATTCCAAACTCGGCACAGGACCATACAAAGGAGAGTAAGAAAAGAAGATCTCCAATTAGAATATTTCACCAAAGAAACATTCAGCGAGGTACAGGAATATTACATTGAAAAAGCAGCAAGCATGGAAGAAGACATAGACAGATTAACACCAACACCATCTGTCAGCAATCCACCTTACACACATACAAATTCTGCTAGCACAATGTCATGCAATAGCGAAAGACTTCCTAGAATTAAGCTGCCGACATTCAATGGAGAATATTCGACATGGATCTCATTTCACGATCTATTTAATTCAGTGATTCATAATAACAATAATTTAAGAGACGTTGACAAATTGTATTTCTTAAAAACTAATCTAATAGGAGAAGCTGAAAAATTGCTCAGGCATTATGAAATATGCGACGCAAACTATAAAACAAGCTTGGCAACTCCTCAAGGAACGCTATTCAAATAAGCGAATCCTAGTCAACGTACAATTAAAAAAATTATTGTCTCTCCCAACCACAAATCATGATACTGCCGAAAGTATCAAAAGGCTACTAGACAATATAACAGAGGCGCTATTAGCATTACAAAATTTAGGTGTAGAAACAAACAATTGGGATCCTATAATTATATATTTGACTGTACAAAAGTTACACCCAGACACACACCAGTTATGGGAGCAGAGCCTTCATAATAGCACAGAATTACCCAAATTAAAAATATTAACTAAATTCCTAGAGGCTCGCTTCAGAACCTTGGAAATGATAGGGAATAGAAATACATCTTCGAATATGACACAGAGAAAACCATTCTCACCAAAACCAACGTATGGATTCTTGAATAGAAGCCAAAGTTCAACACAAAAGCACCCACCTACAAAAAAGTCCTCTTGCAGCCATTGCAAGGGTGACCATATCATATTTCATTGTCAAACCTTTAGAAATATGAACACCAGACAACGACATAAAGTTGTCGCAAATAAGCATTTATGCAAAAATTGCTTGTCTCCCAACCACCTAACTTTAAATTGCAAAAGCAATAAAAGGTGTTACCACTGTAACAAAAGTCATAACACATTGCTCCACTATGAGCAAAATGATTCGGAGACAGAATCACCTAATCAATCCACCCAAAATTCTAGTATGGAAACTGAAACAACCACACTCTTAGCTTGTAGAAATGACGAACAACAAGTTCAAAATTTTCTAACCGCTAATATGAAAAGAGCTCTCCTCTCTACAGCTCTGATAAATGTCACCTCACCATCCGGAATCACAATGATATTCCGAGCATTAATAGACTCTGGATCTCAAGTGTCTATTATGACAGAAAAGGCCTTTAAGCAATTACGACTTAAAGGATCTCCAACCACCCAAGAATTAATTGGACTTGGTACAACTCCAACCAATACAGCTGTACAGCAAACCACAGTCACAAGTAATTCTCTACAAAACAATTTTAAAATAGCGAGCAACATGCTCATAATCCGAAAAATCACCGATCTGCTTCCAACACAGACAATCGAAGTGTCAAATTGCAAACACATAAACAATCTCCCGCTTGCAGATCCTACGTTCTCAGTTCCAGGAGAAATCGATGTTCTTCTCGGAGCAAACATTTATGCCGCCATCATTAAAAATGGAATTAGAAGAGGATCAAGCAATACACCTACAGCCCAAAACACTGAAATGGGCTGGATTCTGGTCGGAGGAGTACCAGAAGTAAAAAGCACGACGACGACTGTGCTATCCACCTATACTACGACAAACTCCAAGTCGGATAAGAAACTAAAGAGAGTTCGGGAATATTCCACCACGCCAATGTGTTCACCAAAACATCAAGTTCATACAACAAAACTCCTACCCCCCACAAAATATGGATATGTGTCCACCAAGAATCATAATACACCTCTACACCACATTGCTCAGAGAAAAAACTGGAGAAATACACCAAGTGAGGCAAAGAAGCACTCTACTTTAATAACTCTTTCCACCATCAACACAAAATGGAAAAATGAAACAGGAGTGTCGCCATCTCGCTCAGTGTCAGCAACTTTACAATAGCTGCGTTTTTTTATATTAATCCGGTTCATTGGAAATTTCAAGTTGATTTGGTTCTAAAAAATGTCTGTAGGTAGCTATGATTTTACATATGAGGCAAATTATCAAATTGCCATGATTTCAATCTTCACAAAACGTCAAAATAGAACCTGAATAAAATGTGGTTCAAATTTTGAAGTTTTTAACTAACAAAAGCATGGCAATGTGATTATTTTTTATGAATTTAGAAAACCATGTAAATTTATAATCGTTTTTGACACCAACGTCAATCTATAATCTCCTTTGATCCGGATCAGATTACAGAGATAAAAAAAAATGCAGCTAATATAATAAAATAAAAACTGAACTAGATCACAGAGAAACTAAGCCTCTCACCAATAGATGGCATCACGATCATCCAAAAACTATCTCTCATTCTGCATCAGTAATGGAAGAGAATAGTGTTCCCCCAGTAATACGAACTGAAGCAAAATACTTCAGAACTCTTTCCTCCTCATTCTATAATAGAAATAAATTAAATATTCTCACCAGTCCATTCTAAAAAAAAAAAATATTGACCTCTCCCCTTCACCAACTCATCTCAGGACAATCATCGATTATCTCCACCAAAATCTAGTACTCTCTGGCAGTACAAAACTAAAAAAACACCCGTTACGTTTGAATATAAACGATTCCAAAACCCGCCAAAAATCACTTCAGTTGTGAACGTTGACAAGTGCGCGCAGTGGTTTTTGAGTTCGTTTTTATTTTTTATTATTTTTTTTTTATTTTTTATTATTATTTCTATTATGGAAGAACTATTAGAAATTTTTAATTCAGCGCCCTACCACCAACTCATAAAAAAGCATGCAGACCCCGATCATCGATCGTGCGACCACCAGCTGCCGTACATTCCTCGCCTATTAAGCGAAAGACACGACCATTTGTGGCAAGGCCAGCATCACCAAAAGTCAAAAGGCTGCAAAGGGAGCCTAAGGAAGGTGGTCACTTCAACTTTAAACAGGGACCCAAAGAACCCCGTCCTGAAATTCGGGTACCAACTCGGCAAAGGCTGCCTACAGCAGCACGCTCTACGCCATTGAGCATGCCAGAATTAGATGCTGAAACTGGCAGCAAACCAAAAGCCAAGGATTGCCTCAAGTGGCCAAGGAAATATAGCCCAGTAGTACAAGTCTCGCAGCCACAACGAACATCGACAGTATTACCAAGTCTATCAGGAGATCTTGATCAAGTAACGACTACTACAAACAATTCAAACGATAACCAGGCTCCTGCTGCAGAAACAAGTAACAACACATCACTTCAATCGCTCATGGATATTCCAATTACCACCTAGAAGGAACTCCAAAGTTTTTCAGCAACTAATGAGGAACCAGCTGATCATTTTACTCTGAAAAAAGGAACAACAAAGAACGCCGTAATACCACCACTACCACCACAGGAAAAGGCCACAGAACCATCAATACATTCTGTACAGCCCTGGAATAACCCTACAACAATTAGTGCTGAATCATCCAGTTTAAAGCCAGGAATCCCTGGAGATTTAATAAATAAAATCTACGCGACTCCTATCATCACTCAGCTTCTAAAAGATACTAATACTCCGTGGGACAAAATAAGAGAGGCAAAATCCTTCTTCAAATGGAGTCTTCCTGGAGGAGTAACAATGAAGATGAGTAAGAAAGGAAACAGATTCCACATCTTTTACCAAACAAATGTAAGTTTATTTAAACACAAACAAAATTTTACAATTTGTTTTGAGGCGGGAGGATGTTTAGTCCACCTATATCGCTCAATGTTTTCCCCAATGCCAAAACACTGATTCCTCGTCCAGCCTAAAAAAAAATAAAAACAAAACACAAAGTATTTAAATCTTAAAAATATTATAAATAAGTATACTTATCTAAAATCTAGGCAATTCCTCTCTTTAGTCCAGCAGAGTTCCAGTATTTCCCCAATCAAGAATATTATCTAAAAAAAAAATACAAATGGTTTATTAATTTTATCATTAACATGTAAAAACATTATAAACTTACCTTAAACATACATTCCTCCTACATTTGTTGATGACAGCAATTGACATTACGTCAATCAGCTGTATGAGGTACGTTCAGACATCGCATCAATCGTTGCTAGGGCAACACCGAGAGGCGACATCTCATAACTGGATGCGGCGGCTATATAAAGCCGACGAGCCGCAGCAGAAAATCATTCTTGGTCCAGAGCTCATCTGGTTTAGAGACTAATCTAAATACAAGAATATTCAAAACCTCATTATAGAAGATTAATTCTATATTTCAGAGAATAATCTGAAACTCCTATCATTTCCAAAAATCCATCCCACATCTAAGCAGAAGTTTAATTCTGCGCAGAGATTAATCTGCAATATTCCTTCCTACACCTAAGCAGAAGTTTAATTCTGCGCAGAGATTAATCTGCAATACTCCTTCCTACACCTAAGCAGAAGATTAATTCTGCGCAGAGAATAATCTGCAAACATCTCCTGCTCACATTTACACAGAAGAATACTTCTGCTGCAGAGAATAATCTCCTACATCTCCTGCTCATATTTACGCAGAAGAATAATTCTGCTGCAGAGAATAATCTGCTACATCTCCTGCTCATATTTACAGAAGAATAATTCTGCTGCAGAGATTAATCTGCTCTTCTTCTTCTTTGTAGTAGCATATTGCTACACTCCTGCGCACGCTCAAAATACTGTCAGAGACTAATCTGACTAAGTCAACAATTATAACACTTTACTTCCTTCTGCCCTCACGTACGAGCAGAGGTATTTTACTTCCTTGTGCCCTCACGCACCAACGAAGTCAGTCGTCGATAAACATATATATTGAAATTTATTTTGATGACAGTTGCTCAAATCTTCTTCTTTCTTCTTTTTCAGAAGTAACAACGAGCGAGAAAGCGCATCAACATTGATTTTTATTTTGAATTTTAATTTGTTTATTGAATTTTATATTGAATTTTTAGTAGTTTGTAGGTAAGTTTTTAATTCTGAATTTTGAATGAATTTGTGATATAGTTTTAAGCATTTATTTTGTTAATAAAAGTTTTATATTTGAATTATATGACTGAGTTGTCATTTAAAAACCGGCACTCCCTCCCACGTCCGAGACTAGTTCTCACACAGAGTAACAATAGATTATGAAATTTTTGCATAAGCGTTTAGCACCGCTATCACCAGCGTCCACTTGGTCTACGTTTGTGAGTCTAACACTCCTTTTCTTGTAGCCTACGAGACTAAAATTATTCGCCACTATTATACACGTTAATGAGTACTCACGAAGCACGATCCACACGACAGGTGATATTATGCCACCAAATATGTTTACTTTAATAGACGATTTTATACCTGGAGATCTTTTATCTTAAGGGCATGTACTCCCAATGAGTTGCTTTCAATGGTTACTTCACAAAATCTGATCCACTGACCTTTCACCTTACTTATCAAACAAAATTTTCACAGAAAATGAAAATTCCACGCACTTTTACTGACTTAAAGCCTACGCACTATCCTCCTTAAGCTAGATAAATTGTTCCGGTAAATCCTAATCCAAGCTCAACATGTTCTTCAGAGATCCCGGTTGAGCCCCCATTTATAACGGGACTTCTTCTTTACTCAGTACTGAAGTACAAGGCATGGATTAAAATTCAACACAGCACAAACCTTTCCTTTTAACAATTTAATATAGTATAAGCGTAAATTCACAAACCTGATGGCCATAAGCTACCTTAACCTAATTTTGCTTCGAATATATGTAACGGCGAATGGGCTGGAATGTGTGACGACTTCAAACGGTATATATGCGGCTACCTCCTACGACAGGTCGACCTGGTCTTTGTTCCTTCAACATTAGCGCCTACGGCACTTTTAGTGTTATCGGAGCCCTGAGCCCTTTTGGACATGTATGGAGCTTCCTGTTATTTTCCGATTCAATTCTTTTATATTTTTTTTTGTTCTTAACCTTATCGGTCCGAATAAACTGGTTCCTTTAACCCACAAAAGATACAATTAGCTGGATGAGATTAAAATTAATAGTTTTGTTTCCTTACTTTCTTAAGTTCTGGATCCTCGTTCTTTAATTTATTTCTCCTTTTCCTTTCTCTTAGGAATTCGCTTCACAGCTATCTTCTTCCTCCGAATCTCTAATTTCAACGTTTCTTTTTGTGTTTGATAGCACACCATTTAATGGCAAACTCATTTACCGATACTATTCTTTACTCTTCTTTTCAGAACTCTTACTTTCCTTCGGTTTCGATTTAAGATTACTCCGAGATATTTGCGCCTTCACTTTAACATTCAACATGTCTTCCGGAAACCCTCTTCGCTCGACTCCGTCCGTTACACCTTGACCCCTGATATCAACTTTGAAACCGGAAGGCCGTCAGGTCTTTGACCTTCACCCGGAAGTGTATCTTGGAGGCTACAACCTTGATTCCCTGTAATCAAGCACGTCACAGGGGATTCCATATTGCTTTTCAAAACAGGTCTGATAACTGCATAACAGCTTTTAAACAGGTCAGATAACAGCTTTTCAAACAGCTTTTAAACAGGTCAGATAACAGCTAAACAGCTTTTCGAACAGGTCCGATAACAGCTTAACAGCTTTTAGAACAGGTCAGATAACAGCTTAACAGCTTTTCAAACAGGTCCGATAACAGCTTAACAGCTTTTGTCATATAACAGCTCAACAGCTTTTTAAACAGGTCCGATAACAACTTAACAGCTTTTCAAACAGGTCTGATAACAGCTTCTAAAGAGGTCTGATAACAGCTTAACAGCTTTTCAAACAGGTCTGATAACAGCTTAAGAGCTTTTAAACAGCTCTGATAGTAGCTTAACAGCTTTTCAAAACACGTGCTTAACAGCTTTTGCTGTTATCAGATCTGTTCGAAAAGCTATTTAGCTGTTATCTGACCTGTTTAAAAGCTGTTTACCTGTTACCAGAGCTGTTTGAAAAGCTGTTATGTGATATGTTTAAAAGCTGTTATGCAGTTATCAGACCTGTTTTGAAAAGCAATATGGAATCCCCTGTGACGTGCTTGATTATAGGGAATCAAGGTTGTAGCCTCCAAGGCACACTTCCGGATGAATGTCAAAGACCTGACATCCTTCCGGTTTCATAGGTGATGTCAGGGGTCAAGGTCGAGCCCACGTGGAAATGTTTTTCTCAAGCCACCCTAGCATTCTGGGTAAAACGCTCAACCTCCCGATTATGAGTTCGCTTTAGTGGGCAAATATTTTTCGGGAGCTCTGTACTGAGTAGGGAAATTAAATAAAAAGAATTCCATATATAAAATATCATTATTGATTTATTGTAAATTGAAAAATATTAACATTTAAGTCTTAGTGTATCATTCAATGGTTGGGCTTCTTTAAATTGGTTTCCCTATAACTGTAATAATACTTTCCTTATTTTACAATAATGTATATCTTAGACTATAATACAATTAAAAACAAACTATTTCATTATTTTCATTATTTTAGCTATAATAAAATTTTTATTTACAATACAAATCTTAGACTAGCCTTAGATTATATGTTTTCTGCGTCTGCTCCTTGCTGTTTTGATTGAATAGAGTAATGTCCCCATAGTAGAGTATCTGTTGTCCCACTCATAATATACCGCTTGTTATCATATGGACTCAATTCAATCTTCTTTTGGTTAATCGTGTAGACATTATGGTTATGCGATCGTATGGAGCTCTGATTAGCAGTTAATACTCGCTTGTTATTCAAATATTCGACGTAGTCTTCGAAGTTGATATGCCTCTGGACTACATTAGTCTTTACTCCTTTGCTTTCTCTACATCCTTCATTAAACCAGGAATCTTTTTATTCATGAACATTTTTCTCTTCAAGTTCATATATTAGAGAATCTGTATCTGTATACATGACTTTACATTTATCTCCAAATTCACGCTGTATAAAACTGTAATGGAAATCGTAGAGGCATATCTTTGAAATTCCCATAACTGCCATTTCAATATAGAGAGGCTTATTGAATAAGATTTTGAGTCACCTTAATTCCACAGCAACTAAATTCTCATCAAATATCGTTGCACTGTGGAAGTTGGGTGCTGCAATCCGAGCTTTTGCACCATAGCGACCTTCCAACTTTACGCAAAGCTTTATATCGCTATACTTGCGCACATTTTCCATGGTTTTACCAAAAGCTGCATTATTCATCTTCTTATAGCTGTCCTTCTCATGATCGCTAGTAGCCTGCTCCGTTTGGTGGTATTTAAGTCAATATATGGTTTAAGCCAAGCTGATTGGTTGAATTGAAGAACCCGGTGCACTTTTTTAGGATGAGGATATGTGATAAGCATTGCTTCAAATTTCGGTAGTGTATAACATATTTAGTTTTAGGATGTAATGTTGCCAAAAGCTTTTCTAATTTTGCTCCAGGTGGTGCTGAGCAAAACAGTAAATCCTTATGTTTATCATGTAGATGTTGAGGATAGTCCAAGTCTACTTCGAATATGTATCCAATTGGTGAATCATCAGGAATCTCGAAAACGTCGATATTGGGGGCATCAACCCATTTGAATCCTCCGGTTGGTAAATGCTGTGACATGGCCCATCCATAAAGGTGATTTACATCATAATAAGTCAGGTATTTCTCTTTCTCGTCAGGCTTAAAATAATCCATATATTTATTATTTGCTTTACTATATCTATTCGAGCATTGGCTTATACCACCTCCAATATCTCTCTCTATGAATAGCAGTATATCTACGTCGGTTATCAGCTCTACTTTCACTTTGGTGTATTTTAGCATAGCATCCCATGTTAAGCCTGGCATGGTGTAATAATGAGCTGGATCTAAATTGTAAATCTTCATGCACACTTCTCGAAAGTTCTCAAACACATCAGCCAATAGGAGAACATCAGTTTTCAGGTATAGATCGGAATATTCGCCAAGTGTCTGTATTTCAAATGTCCTCCACACCTTTTCTGCGCGGCTGTAGTCTTTAGCAGATATATCACTGTCAGTCATTTTATTATAGAATTGCTCCTGCGCTGGTAAGTGTTAGAAATCCAATTTAGTCCAATCGTCAACGAGTCGTATGGGAAGACACCTTTGCGCGTAAGGAAAGGAAGGAATCGATGAATCTGAATTTTATGTGACTGCCTTCAACGTGCTTGGTGAACGAAATGTATCTTTCTTTATTTATTGGTAGGAGATCCACTTTCTCAGGAATGGCTGTAGCTATATCCTTAATAATGAAGCGAGCATCATATCCAGATAAATTGTGTAAAATGACTGGAACTATGGAGCAGTGTTGATACATGAAATTGCATGAATTGTGCGCTGGCCCTCCGTATTTTCCTGTTAAAAGAATTTATGAAAAAACCAATTGAATTATGATGCCCAGTATTTACCTGTTAAGTGGCAATGGTTCCGAACTCGTTCCTCATCGGCTGCAAACGTTTTTTCACATATATGACAGCAAGTAGTTTCTATATGTGATCGCCCTTCCTCTTTAGTCAGGGGTTACATTAGTCTGATGTTCAGATTTTCCTGTACAGCTATGGATGCAATTTTTTGCAATTCTAATGCAAACCATTATTGGCAATTCTTGCCTCGATATGCTCTGTAATATGAGAGCTTAGCATCATGTTTGCAGTGGAAATAGAATCATATGCTGTGAACTTCATGCTCCTGGATTAACTGTGTATTTTGATTGTTTCCCTGAATGGGCTTCAATATTGACTCAAGATCAGAATACACACAAAACGGGACTGGATTTTTATGGTTATAATTCTTATGTTCCAACCATTTCATTTCCTCTGATGGAAACATAATTCTGCAATCATTTTGCTTCTCGCATTCAGGGGTGTGTGATGCTAATTTTTCAGCAGACCGAAAGTAGAGCAAACATCTCTTACATATGTACTTTCTACCATTACGCTTCGAAGTATATACGAAGATCCTCGGAGCTGTTCAAACTTGTTGATGTGTACTGCTAGATGTATTATAGAGTGCAGTGCCCAGCCACTGTCTTTTTCCTGTAATTCTTTTAGCTGAGTGTTAATTGGAACCAAAATGTTTGATTTAAACCACTCTTCTAAATTATTATCTGCACTAATTGAAGCAGTTCTAGCTTGGAAATATTTAAGGTCTTTTATAATTTCATTGTCACCAGTTTCTTTAACAAATTCACCGCAAAACGTTGTAGAAACTTTAATATTAAAATAATGTTTTAAGATATTCTTAACACGACGAGTAAATAATTTAGCAGCGTCTTGCATAAATAGCTTCGGCTCGATAAGTTTTAAATTTGCAATAACACCTTGTCAAAATCACTTCTTCTTACGCGAGTAATTCCTCCACCTCGACGGGGAGTTCTCAATAGTGCTCTCAATGATTTAATTTTCTCGAGACAGCTCTCGAAATGTCGTTTCCTAGCACTTTTATTGCACTTCCGAAATGCAACTTGAAATTTATGCATGTTTCTATGTTTCATGGCTTGTGAAGTATTTTTTGGGGTTTTGCTTATGCCAATTATGCAAGCTTTTATTTTAATTTACAATATTCTTGTTAATACACCTCAGCTGCACACATACATATCCAACCAAAGATCTACACCCATGATCAGTAAAGTGACCCCACCCCGCCGCTAAAGATCTCAGGCAACAAGTTATATAGCCCCATTCAACTAGCCTGATAATTCCAGGCCACCATACTATACTCATAGTATATAAAGCAGACAAGCAAGCTCCAAGCTGGCATGTATATGATCAAGTCCACCTCAAACATGTGTGCTAGAGAGAGAAAGATGTTTTGAGAGAGCGAGATGGTTTCAAGTTACGGTATTCACTAAAGCTTCCTAATGTGTTAGAGCGCGACATATTACAGCACTACACTATTCATCCAAAACTAAATTAATATAATCATGCCACTTTCTTTCATAAAAACTTTTAATTTAATCCACCCCAACCAACCTAATGCTTTCCTGGCAAGATTTAAAAATAAGTAAATAACACTAACCACTCTCGACTATCACCACGGTCTGCATCAAAGCTTCTATATCCTACTAGAATTATGTGACGCTAAATACCATCCACCAAATCTTTGAACTTATAGTACCTCGGTCTTTACTATTGCACTATTGATACAACACCATTTAGGATGATGATGCTTTAGAGGATATAAATATGAAGCAGCATTGCTGATAAGATTTTTACTGAGCGGAAGAATTTCCAATAGACATAAAAAAAATCGCTCGACTTGTTTACTCTTCTCGGGTGTGCGAGTTTGTGTGATATAAAATTACCAGCCATCCCATTACACTTGAAGACTAAAAATTTTCTAACAAGGCTGCACCTATACAATTTTCATTACTCATCTAAGTCACCACATCATCCTACATTAATATTATAGCTCATCAAAGATTTTAATTTAACCAATTTTCAAGTTAATGCTTACAAAATATAGCCTAGACTTGAATTATTAGTAATATGAATTACATCATAAAAGGTATGATCGCTAATATCACGAAAACCATAGCCCGTAGAGGATTTCTGATAAGACCTTTCAGTACACGCACACCCCTACACCGAAAATTTTCTAGGCTTTAATTTCCATTCTTACCGTCCCAAGCAGCCGTTATCCCTTTTTAGATTGTTTATAAAAGATACCTACCGACAACAACTTACGTTATAGTTGTTGTTGATTTTTTATCCGCAAAAGAAATTTTCAATTATAACTTCCACTACTCATCTAAGACAACTTTTCAGTTGTTGTTTTTTTCCAGCTAAAGAAATTGGAAAACGTTCAACTTGTTTATTTTACTCAGGTCTGTGCCAATTTTGTTTACATTATTCGACTGCGATTTTGTTTACATTGTTCGGCTGTACGAATTGTTTATGCAATGAATCAAATTAGAAGCATTGCACCTGAACCTGAAAATCAAAAATTAGGCAATTTCTTATCTATGCCAACATACCTACCTACGTTAGTTGCTGTTGTTGCTAATTTAATAACATGGTGCAATACGGCATATCACCTGGTAGAAACCTTTTGGTATGACGTAGTGTGTGTGTGTGTGTGTGGTGTATGTGTGTGTGTGTGTCCAGCCTCGCACAAGTGTCCAGATGTCTCTGTCCCCACAACTCTAAGCGTATATAGCAAGTTTAAAGAACATTCACACAACACCTCCATGGCCTGATGGTAGAGCGCCTCGGATTTTACAAAACCAAGCGTTCTTGGTTCGATTCTAGCAAAAGCCAGCATTATTTTATTAAAAATCAGCTAAGACAAGAGCTTGAACAGCTTACGGGGATCATCCAACCAGGTGACGTCATCCCCTGGTCAGCCAGACGGTAGGAAGGAATTCCCTCAGGCAGGCGTAGACTAAAACAGTTTGAATTTTCAAATCAGCTATGACAGAGCTTGATCATCTGACGGGATCGGCAGCCAGATGACGTCATCACCTGGTCAGTCAGACGATAGCAAAGGAATTCCCTCAGGCAGGCGTAGACTAAAACTGTTTGAATTTTCAAATCAATTATGACAGAGCTTGATTAGCTGACGGGGATCGGCAACCAGATGACGTCATCACCTGGTCAGCCAGATGATAGGAAAGGAATTCCCCAGGCATGCCCTATGACGTATACCACTAGACGGAAGCCCCCTCAGTGGCCCAGAACCCCAGTCCAGAGCCAACAAAATTGTTGGAATTTTTCGGACTCTTTTTGTATGGAAAAAGTGTGCCATACGTTGGGATATTGCTGGAGCGTTTCGAAGTCCAAATGGCATTCTCTTGAATCTATATAATCCCTCAGGTGTAATGAATGCGGTTTTGTTCATATCGCTTTTATTCATTTTAATTTGTCAATAGCCTGCCAATAAATCAATAGTACTCATTTATTTTGCTTCCCTTGCTGAGTGAAGTAAATCATCCATTCTTGGTAATCGATAATGATCTGGCGTTTTGGTTGCATTAATCTGGCGGTAGTCTATACAAGCGCGAACTCCTCCGTCTCTTTTTGATATTAATACGACAGGGGATGCCCAGGCCATTCACACTTCTCTTTAATATGAGAACTAATCATTTTCTGCAGCTCTTGTTGAAGAATAGCTTTTTTGCTTTGGCTTCATTTGTACGGGGTGATGCTGCTGGTGGATAATCTGCTGTATGGATATGATGCTCTACATATAAAGCAGGGGGACCATATTCCTTGAAAACGTCCCTATTGCTTCGGATTACTTCGCTAAGCTGTCTACGATACTCCTGGGGTAGGTTGGCTGCTTCATGGTTTTGTAGTTCAATTGATGAAATATCGATTGACTCAAAAAAATTATCCATGGTGTCCAAGCTTAGAGCTACTCCAAACACCGTAGAAGATTGTGGCAAAACATTCTCAAAAATTCTGTTTATGGTTCCTGGTGAATAATTCGTAGCACTTGTGTGTCTTCTTATCGGTAGTGTTGCGGATAGTGGGCTTATTAATGTAGGTGCTTGATGTAGACCTTTCAACTCAGGAGGTGTGTGTGGAAAAGCTGGACCGTAAAGATCTTCATCTTTGAAGGTAGGTGTTGCAGTTAGTGGGCTTATGAAGTTAGGTGTTTGTTGTATGCCTTTTAACTCAGGTGGTGTGGCTGGAATAGGTGGATTGTAAAGCTCTTCCCCTTCAAAAGTGGGTGTTCCAATTTTTGGTGCAGTGCTAAAAGCATTCATTTCGACAGCTTCTTGTCCACATTTTGCGTGTATCAGATTCTCTGAACCTAAGATATCGAACCGCAATTTTAGATTGTCATTGAAGTACCAAATTTGTGGTTGTAATTCCAAAATTATCCCGGCGTTTTCAATAAAATCTACGCCTAGAAGAGTTCTATTGTCATGCGAGTCTGGCAATATTATGAAGGTTGTAGACACCAAGCGTCCTTGAATACTAACATTTGCTTTCGTGCTTAAGACATTTTGTGGCCGTATAATTCCATCAGCGAAAATAACAGCGCAGCGCCTGCTTTGAAATTGATGTCCCTTATGTTATAACGTGTAATGTAAGCTGTTACTAGCTACACTGACTCTGGCTCCTGTGTCAAAGTAAGCATTGCCAACCTTATCTCCGATTTGTATCTGTACCACTGGGCGGTTCCGTAGTGACACAAAGTTTGCATCTATCGAGCAATAGCTAATATTTTGCGACGATTTTGGTGCATTTGAAGTACATTTCGGACACTGACTTCTTACAACACCTGGCTGGCCACACCCATAGCATGAAAATTTGTGTTGCTGTATGCTGCTTTGTGAGGAAGGTAACGTAGGGTTGGATATCGCACTCTCCTTTTTGCGACAATTTGCAACGCTATGTCCAAATGATCGACAGTACTCACATCGGAATCTATTTTGTGTTGGTTTCGGTTGCTTATTCTCAGATTGGGGTAGAGTTTTTCTTTCACGTAAAGTTTTCTCCGCTATTCTTGCTTGCTTAAGTAATTCTGCAAATGTGGAAACTTTGTCTCGTAGCACACGTTGACGTATTTGTAGATTAAGAGACCGAAAATCAAATCAATCTGTTGATTTTCATTATGCGATTCGGCAGGTAATTCAGACAATAATGCCTCTTCTCACAGATGAAAAGGTCAGTAGGAGTATTGGCTCGCCCTTTACATCATGCCACCAAGTTGCAGCAATGTCTTGCAGTAGAAGCGGTAGACTTAAAATCGCACTGTCATCATCTATACTTTCACCAGTTTTATATACTATGACGGCTGCAATAAATTCCTCTACTTTCGCTCTTATTCGGCTTCCATTGAATCGCGCTTTACATGATGTTAAACTCGGCTTATTTGTGCTTAGCTGTGTGTGTGGTTGTTGCGCTACTGTAGCTATCAGTTGAATTGGTCGTCAGTAGTTACGTTATGAGAGTTCTGGCACACTTTTTTAAGCCTCCAGGATTTCGCCACAGATGGCGCCACCGTCGCTAGGTGGTTTGAGTCCATACTAATGTAGATTTGTGCCTTGACTGTATTGGTTTGTGTCTTGGATACGCCGTCGTGCCTTGGATGCACCATTGTGTCTTGGATGCACCATTGAGTCTCGACTGCGCCCTAGCGGGATTAACCGGTACTACCGGGATGTTTCATTTGGTCTTGGCTGCGCCCTAGTGGCATTAGCAGGTACTACCAGCATGCTCCCCATTGTGCCTTCGATGCACTATTGTGTCTTGGATGCGCCATTGAGTCTCGACTGCGCCCTAGCGGGATTAACCGGTACTACCGGGATGTGTCATTTGGTCTTCGCTGCGGTCTAGTTGCATTGGCTGGTACTACCAGCATGCTCCGGTTTTCTTAGATAGATATGTGGTGCACCTAAATGTAGGCTTTTCATCATGATTTTTCTTTAGCGCCTAAATGTAGGCTTTTGGTTTTGAATAATAAAGATAGGGAGATGGGGTAATGAAATTTTCACCAGAAATCCTCTACGGGCTTTGGTTTTCGAGATATTAGCGTATTAATATTTCAAGTTATTTTTGGTCATGGAAATGGATTCTTGGCGGTGTGGGGTGGGAGGGGGAACGAAATTTTCATCGGAAATCCTCTACGGGCTTTGGTTTTTGAGATATTAGCGACATTTGTTCAAACAATTAGCTAATTGGCAATTATATAATTACTAATTGGCAAATAGCAGCTTGGTTGGTCATTAGCTAATTGACAATTAGCTAATTGGCAATTAGTAATGTGGTGTGATGCGTAATTCGCATTAGCAGGGAAGTTGTAGATATCAGCATCATTCGAATTTCACAACATGACATCACCATGAACAGATTCTAGAAGATGTCAGTGAGAGTTCTGGGTGTCAGACATTAGATGCTGCACCTAGGCTGTTTGTTTTTTCTTCTATTAGCGGGGAAGTTGTAGATATCACGTATGACGTCATCATGGTTTTTGTTGTTTTCAAATGCTGCACCTAAATAAGTTTTCTTAGAGGGAAGTTCTAGATTTCAGCAACATTCGAATTTCACAACATGACATCACCTTGGCTTGATGTTTTCGCAGCAAATTAATATTATTGGATTTAGGGGGGTGCTTATATTGAAAAGTCACAGTTGCTCTTTCAAGTGCAAACACCGGTTCTCTAGCGGCATTAGCCCGTACTTCATATGTTGTTCACTTCGAGGGAAAGTACGATTCCCTAGCGGCATTAGCAGCTACTACCACCATGCCTTGGTTTTGCTGTTTTCTTGCTTGACGATTTATTAGTGGGGAAGTTGTAGATATCAGAATGACGTCATATTGGTTTTGCTGTTTCCAAGTGTTGCACCTAAATAAGTTTGCAAACACTATTTCTTGGGCAAGGTCCCCTGGTGGCATTAGCCGGTACTACATATGCTGTTCATCTCGAGCTTGGGGATACGGGATCACTTTTGAAAATATGAAATATGTTGTTCACCTCGAGGGAAAGTAAGGTTTCCTAGCGGCATTAGCAGGTACTACCACCCTGTTTTCATGCTTGATGATTAGTGGGGAATTTGTAGATATCAGAATGATGTCATCCTGGTTTGCTGTCTTCAAGTGCTGCACCTAAATAAGTTTTCTTAGCGGGGAAGTTGTAGATTTCATTCGAATTTCACAACATAATATCACCTTGGCTTGATGTTTTCTTAGCAAATTATTATTATTTTTGGGTCTTGGGGGGTGCGTACATTGAAAAGTCACAGTTGCTCTTTCGAGTGCAAACAGCATTTCCTGAGCAAGGTCCCCTGGTGGCATTCGCCGGTACTACACATGTTGTTCATCTCGCGCTTGGGGATACGAGATCACTTTAGAATACGAGATCACTTTTAGCACTCTCCGGCATAGGGAAATAGCATAGGATTTCGATTTTGTTTCTGGAGTTTGCCTATTTTTCATCTCGAGTTTTGGGGATACGAGATCACTTTGGGGATACGGGATCACTTTTAGCACTCTCCAGCATAGGGAAATAGCACAGGTTCTCGATTTTGTTTCTAGAGTTCAATTATTTTTCATCTCGGAGATCGTAGCTCTAAATATTTGTGAAGGGGTGGGAAGCTTTATTGGTGGAGGTTGCTGGTTAAGTTTTATCTGGTCTTGGAGTCTACAATTTGACTTTGAGGTGCCCCCTCCTGTGTCTGGGTACTGGAGGTTGGCTGAGAGCTTTAGTGGCAATATCTGATACTATGAATAGGATTGTCTGGGGTGTGTTGGATTGGGCTACGTTACCTGTACCAAGCCTTGGGTAGAATGTGTGCGGCTTATGTGTATTAAGTAATGATGTGAAATACCATAAAAGAATTTATATCGCGGCTGTATACTTGCCAGCTTGAGTTTGGTTTCAGTTGTTTACTTTAATATGAGTGGCTGTGGTTTGTTGGGCTGGGCTACTTGGTGGCTGAGGAAACGTTACCTAAGGCGTGGGTGGATGTGTGCAGCTGCGTATTTATGTGGATAAGAAATGTTGTGAAATTCCTTAAGTGAATTAGTGTTATTAGTATTAGTAATAATTCAAGTTAACTCTGGAATATTTTTGATCATGCCAATAGATTTTAGAAGGTGTCAGTGGAGATCTTAGTTCTAGGGGTGGATAAAAATTTCATTAGAAATCCTCCACAGGCTATGGGTTTTCAGGTATAATTAATATTAGTAGCTTACAAACATAAAAAACAACAACAACAACTATAACCTAAGTTATGGATTAAAGATTTGATGATATTAATCTGTAGGTGTCCTTTATAAACAAGATTATACCATGTGATCATATATCTAAAAACAGATCAGGCGAAGCTGATTGGGGTGAATGTAGGTAGATATGTTGACTTAGATTAATAATGGAGGTGCAATGTTTCTAATTTGATTCCTTGCATAAACAAATTCGCACAAACCAGTAAAGTAAAGAAATTCGAATAATGTAAACAAATTCGCACAGCAACTGAGTAAAGTAAACAAACTGAGCGATTTATGTAAGATTCCCAATTTCTTTAGCTGAAAACAACAACAACTGATATGAATCTGTAGGATATGATGTCTTAGAGTAGTGGAAGTTATAATTGAAAATTTCTTTTCGCTAAAAAAAAAAAAATACAGCAAGAACTATAACGTAAGTTGTGGATTAAAAAACTTTTATAAATAAGAGTGATCATGGTATGATATTCGATATCTAAAAATAGATCACGGCTGCTTGGGATGTTAAGAAATATGAAGTAATGGAAATTAAAGCCGTATCAGAAAACTTTCGATGTAGGTGTGTGTGTGTGTGTGTTTGTGTGTGTATCGAAAAGCTTTAGGTTTTATGAAATATTGTTTTTTTACTGTCAATAAAATTTCTTATTGGTTGGTTTAAATGTAAAGCTTTGATGAGCTATGATATCAATGTAGGATGATACTAACAGAGTATGATGTGTTGACTTAGATGAGTAGTGAAATTTGTATGGATACAGTAAGAGACTTTTCACCAAATTTTTAGTGATAATGTGTAATGGCATGACCGTATGAGCCCAGCCTGAAAGTGGTTTGAGTAGCTACATCTGAAAAAATCACATATTATGATTAAGAAAGCTTCATGATATAGATCAAAAGTGATACCTATGGATTACATAAGGAAAGTAGGTTCACTTAATCTGCAAACAACAAATTTGCTTGAAAGCGACACCCGATGTGAACAATAATCATTCTTGCTTCAATTATCACTCTGAAGCGACGTGTGCCGGAGAAAATATATTAAGTATAGTGTAAAATATGCATTGTAAATAAAAATTGTATTATGGTTATAATGCCATTTATTGAAATAATTTGTTTTAATTACATTATAGCTTAAATCGAAAGTTTTTTTCTTTAGTTCAGGAAAACCAAGATTTCAAAAACTGATCCTTATAAAGAATATTCCTTATGCCTTTAGACCAAGATGGCTTTATAAGATTCCTTGTGCACCATTTTCATAAATAACATCTCTCCGTCTTTACTTTTTGCGATCTTTGCTGGAATATCCTGATTTTTCGAGCTGTTGGTAGGGGACAGCCGACTCGTTTTTAGATGAAAAACTTTCTTCTTTATTTCTAGAAAGCATCGATTTCATAGATGCAGACTGAGCCTTATATGAATATTCTTTACGACTTTCGTCCGTAAGCTTTAGAAGGTTTGTAGTATCCTTAGAACTCATGTTGAAATTATTACGTAATTAGCTTGCCCACAGCGGTCTGTTTGGGTAAAGAGCAAAACATCAACTGAAAAACAAGCTATGAAACTATTATTTATATGTATTTGACACGTGGTCTTGAAGGCAGCAATTTGTCTTTGACCTCTGACGTCACCTTAACCTTAACCGAAAGTGTCTGCGCTTGGGTAACCTTTTGAAACCAACAGTCGAGTCTTAGAGGCTACAATTTGATCATGATTCAGCTTCGATAAGAATATGGTAATTTTATCTTCTTAATATTGGTGTGGTGGGCCTAACTAACTTGATCTTTGATTCTAGCATTGCCTGCTCTTGGGCAACCTTTTGATATCGGATGTATCTGGTCTTGGTACTAGATTCCATTTAGTCGGTAACGTCACAGGGGATTCCTCTCTGGTTGATGGTGAGAAATCTGTTTGAATATCAGAGCTGTTTGAAAAGCTGTTAAGCTGTTATGAGAGCTGTTTAAAAGCTGTTAAGCTGTTATCAGAGCTGTTTGAAACGCTGTTAAGCTGTTATCAGAGCTGTTTGAAAAGCTGTTAAGCTGTTATCAGAGCTATTCGAAGAGCTGTTAAGCTGTTATCAGAGCTGTTTGAAAAGCTGTTAAGCTGTTATCAGACCTATTCGAAAAGCTGTTAAGCTGTCATCAGAGCTGTTCGAAAAGCTGTTAAGCTGTTATCAGACCTGTTTGAAAAGCTGTTAAGCTGTTATCAGATCTGCGGCGTAGTTGATTATGGGAAATTAAGATTGCCACCTCCAAGACACACACTTCCTGGCCAAGGTCAAGGCCAAAATGCCCTTCCGGTTTCAAAGTTGATGCCAGAGGTCAAGGTAAAGCCCACGTGTCAACGTGCATTCTGGGTAAAAAAAGGCTCTACCACCCGATTAAGAGCCTTCTGTAGTAGGCAAATGTTATTAAAGAATACCTTCAGGAGTTCTGGACTTAGTAGGGAAATTGAATAAAAAGAATAACATATACACATAAAATATCATTATTGATTTATTATAAATTAATAAATATTAACATTTAATTCTTAGTGTATCATTCTATTTTTGGGCTTCTTTTTTTCAATATATCTAGAACTATAACATATTGTTTATTTTCCAATAATGTACATCTTAGACTTAAGACTTGGGCTATAATACAATTAAAACAAATTACTTCAATAAATGGAATTATAACTATATGTAATACATTTTTTTATTTACAATACACTAGATTTAGATCATATGCTTTCTGCGGCTGCTCCTTGTTGCTCTGATGGAATTAAGTAATGTTTCCCAATGGTAGAGTATCCGTTGTGCTATTAACATTTAATTCTATGGTTTGGCTTCCTTAATTCAATATTAATTTTTTGTTTCTCGCATTCAGGAATATCTGATGCTAATTCTTTAGCAGAATAGAACAAACATCTATCGCATATATATAATCTAACCTGTTACTTTCATCATCATCATCATCATCCTGCTGATAGTTATTTTGTATCATTAATAGATTCACATGCCGCTTCATCTTGTGTTTCGTTGGTCTAACTAGAACAGCGGTGAAGGAACGCTCTTTCTTTAGAAAGAATACGTTTATTGATATAAAGTTCTGATCTTCAAATTGTTTAATCTGTTTAAGCGTCATAGGAAATATTATTCCAGTTAAATTTAGCACGGTAGAATAATGTGGGTATGATGATGTCCTAGAGGAGTTAATATTTCCAGGGTATAGTGCTGATGTCACGGCCCAAGCGAAGCATGCCTTATCAATATTTTTTACATTAATACAAGCATGCTTTAAAGCAATCTCCTTCGGTAGAGGTATGCACGAAGATCCTCAGTGCTGTTCAAATTTGTTGATATGTACAGCTAAATATATAATGGGGGCCAATGTCCAGCCACTATGTTTTTCTCGAAACTCATCAAGCTGAGTGAGTTAACTTTATACCACTCATTTAAATTATCGTTCACATTTATTGGACCAGTTATTGCTTGTAAATATTTAATATCGTTTATAACCTCATTGTCACCGATATCCTTAACAAAATCAGCACATAACTTTGTATTGACTTTAATATTGAGATGGCGTTTTAAAGTATTCTTAATAAGGCGTATAAATAAATCACCAGCATCCTGTATAAATAGCTTAGGATCTGTATGGTTTATATTTACAATAATTCCAGTTCTAATTCTGTTTGTGAATACTAGTTTTATTTCCTCCTACTTTACAAAATCACTTTTTCTTACATGCTGAGTAATTTCTCCACCATGACTGGTGGCTTTCAATAATACTCTCGGCGATTTAGTCTGCCCAATACAGCTGTCCATATGCCGTTTTTTACCACTATTTTTACTAGAAAAACTTTCATTTATTAGCGCGATTGACAGTTTTATTTTTATTTGACCTATCGCTGTGGCTCACCGAAATTGACTGATGCCTCCTATCATCTTACATTAGTATCTACTACCACCTTCTTTCACCAAAGCCTTAAATTGAACCCACTCTCAACCTAAATACTTTCATGTTTTTTACCACCCCAATAACCCTCATGTGGTCTATTTTTAGATATCGAATTTCATAACATGCTGCAATGATCAAGATTTCCACTGCCCATGCAGAATTTCACAACATTTCTTATCCACATAAATACACAGCTGCACACATCCACCCACGCCTTAGGTTACGTTTCCTCAGCCACCAAGTAGCCCAGCCCAACATACCACAGCCACTCATAATAAAGTAAGCAACTGAAACCAAACTCAAGCTGTCAAGTATACAGCCGCGATATAAATTCGCTTAGGGTATTTCAAATCATTACTTAATACACATAAGCCGCACACATTCTACCCAAGGCTTGGTAGAGGTAACGTAGCCCAATCCAACACACCCCAGACAATCCTATTCATAGTAACAGATATTGCCACTAAAGCTCTCAGTCAACTTCCAGTACCCAGACACAGAAGGGGGTACTTGTAGCTCAAATTGTAGCCTCCAAGACCAGATAAAGCTTAACCAGCAACCCCCACCAATGAAGCTTCCCACCCCTTCACAAATATTTAGAGCTACGATCTCCGAGATGAAAAATAATTGAACTCTAGAAACAAAATCGAAAAACCTATGCTATTTCCCTATGCTGGAGAGTGCTAAAAGTGATCTCGTATCCCCAAAGTGATCTCGTTCTATTTGCCTGTGAACACCAAACGTATAAGTTCTCTAGCATTGAAGCTCCTTGACCAAGGCGGTGACTTAATCAACTTCAGAGGAGAGACTATAAACATCAGGTTACATTTGAAGCCACAGCATGTTGATATACAATAATGATAAATTCGAGTTCGGAGCAAACAAGATCATTAGTCAGCGGACAACCTTGAAGCGGTCAAGACCTACATTAACACCTGCAAATACAGCATATTTACAATCGATAGGCTTAACGCTGAAACAATTAATAAAGGAATACTAGATATTGCACCAGACGCTCGCTTTGATAACTGTGTTACTAAATTTTAACATCACTGCTATTCACCATTTCTAACGTCATTTAAAAACAGCGATGAAATCCGTATATCTGTACAACATCAGTACTGGAATCTTCTACCCAGCAGGAGTTTTCTTTACATTGAGGGGTCGCTAACAAAGCTGGATGGAACCGTTTCAGCAACCGCAAAATTAGCTAACAACCCTCTACCATTTCTTTTTGAGGAAATACGCTATGAATTGAATGCTGTGGAAATCGACTGTACAAGAAATCTTGGGATTGCGACAACATTAAAAAAACTACGTATCGCTAAATGCAAATGTAAGCAGGATACTACTCAACGGCAGCTGGTCACCAGATTCATCCGTTATACCAGCCAATGGACTGTATTTATTGGGATTCGCTGTAGATTACAAGAAAATTCTGATAAATTCCAAACATGAACTCATATTGATTCGGAGCAGGACAGATGCTAACGCCATTATATCACCCACAGAAGAGGTGAAAACTGAAATTAACAAACTCCATTCCGCATTCCGCATGTTACAGTATCCGATGATGAAAAGCTGCAACTATTTAAAATTATCGGGAGAGGTCGCCCGATACAAATACCATTCCGCAGCTGGGACTTATATGATTATCCAGTACTACCGGAATCCACGCATCAAACGTCAGTTAAGACTTCCACTCAACTGGAGAAACCTCGATTTATCATCTTAGCATTACAAACAGATCGAACGAATGATAAAACCAAGGATGCTAGCAAATTTGATCACAGCAAACTCACCGATGTTTTAGTTCATTTGAACTCAGAATCATATCCCTACGATGATTTGAATTTGAAATTTGATTTGAATAGATACGCATTGCTGTATGAGATGTATATAAAGTTTACACAATCATTCTATGGTCATCAGTATCAGCCATTCCTCACATGGGAGAAGTTCAAAACCGATGCTCCGATTGCTGTCATTGATTGCTCACATCAAAATGAAACAATAAAAACTGGACCTATTGACATAAGGCTAGAATTCAAGACATCTGAAAATATACCGGCTAATACAACAGCATATTGCCTGCTTCTACACGATCGAATAGTGGAATACAGTCCGCTGACAAGTGAAGTTAGAAAGATAAATTAAGAAGATGGCTGTCATCGTAGACGTCCAAGGATTCAAAACAAATCTCAATGAATCCATCACTAAAGAACTGGCAATTTTAAACAATGAAAACCAGATGCAGCACTTTATATTTCAACCGCCGTTCAGATACAAAGATTTTACTTCAACAAAAAAGAGGCAAGTAAAATGGCTTCAACACAATTTTCATGGATTCCGCTGGAATGATGGCTACATACCGTATCACAAACTCTACACTATAGTTGAACCACTGCTTCGAAACAAAACCATATATGTAAAGGGGGCTGAAAAAGTTCATTGGATGCAGAAGATAGTTGGAGAGGGTGAAATCATTCTCAACGTCGAAGATGAATACAACTGTGAAAAACTAATAGAGATTAACACAAATGTTTTGTCATGTACACCGTGCTCGTTAGAGAGCGCACACTTTTGCGCCGTTCTTGTCAGAGAAAAACAATCAACATTAATCCAAGAAGAATTCATTATTATTATTTTTTCTTGTTCTTCACAGTTAAATCTTTATTTTGTCACAAATTTTAGCTTTCTGTAATCTTTAGATGTTTCCCAGTTTTTTCTAGGTTCACACAGTATTTGGATTCTTCACACAAAAATTTTCACATTAGGTAAACTCTAAATTCCTAGATTCCATTTACACATTATTGAAATTCTTAAATTCTCAAATTGTTTTACACATTAGTTAAATTCTTAAATTCTTTTAGTTATGTACCATATATATTTGGAATCTTTCTCCACTTTTGATATTTTTTCACAAATCCCGCTCTTCCGAAGCAAACTCCTCTCGACGGTTTTTCAGATCAAACTCCCCGAGGTTTTTGCAAATTGCACCCAGGTACCCACGATATCTTGCAAAAGCTTTTTTTATCTTTTTATCGCTTTCTCACGACGTTAAAAATTGTACGTGAGAAAATGTACAAAAGTTTTGATGCAAGCTATATGCATCTATGCAAAACTGTAATACGATATGCACTTGTGTACGTAAGTAAGTATGCAGTGCATATCGTGAGAATGAAATGCCTGCCTGATAACAAAATGCAATTTATGCTAAATTGCATTTTGTCACGACATGGAAATGAATTTTTAAATGCATTTTAAGTTTCAAACGGAATTTTAAATGAAATAATTTTTTCTTTTTCAGGGTCACTTGAAATGCATCAATATATTGCATAGGGCAATATATTGTTGCATTGACCTTATGGAGTTACAACACAAATGCGCCATCTTGCCAAGTTCATATTGGACAATGTGCTATAAGAAAGACTTTTATAATAAGAAATTTTATTGGAAATAAAAACAAATGTTTATAAAACATAAGACTTTTCAATACACATACCCCAGAACCCACACTGACATCTTCTAGAATCTGCTCATGGTGATGCCATGTTGTGAAATTCGAATGATGCTGAATATCTACAACTTCCCTGCTAAGAAAACTTATTTAGGTGCAGCAAAACCATGATGACGTCATGCCGATATCTACAACTCTTCCGCTAATAAAAGATAACAGCAAAACCAAGGCATGCTGGTAGTTCCGGCTAAGGTCGCTAGGGTATCTTACTCAAGAAATGGCGTTTGCACCCCAACAGATGTCGCTAATATCTCGAAAACCAAAGTCCGTAGAGGATTTCTGATGATAACTCCCACCCCACACCGCCAAGGACCCATTTCCATGAGCAAAAATAACTTGAATTATTAATACGCTAATATCTCGAAAACCAGAGCTCGTAGAGGATTTCTGATGAAAATTGCATTACCGCCCTCCCTATTTTTATTATCCCCCCACATACCCACCATCTAGAATCCATTGGCACGAACAAAAATTTCCTACTCTTAACTTTAATTATTACTAATATTAGTTCAAAAACCAAAAGCCTACATTTAGGCGCTCAAGAAAAATCATAATAAAAAAGCCTACATTTAGGTGCATCACATATCTATCTAAGAAAACCGGAGCATGCTGATAGTACCGGCTAATGCCGCTAGGGTGCAGTCAAGACCAAATGACACATCCCGGTAGTACCGGTTAATCCCGCTAGGGCGCAACCGAGACCCAATGGTGCACCCAAGACACAATGGTGTATCCAAGACACAAACCAATACAGCCGAGGCACGAACCTACATTAGTATGGACTCAAATCACCTACCGACAGTGGCGCCATCTGTGGCGAAATCCTGGAGGCTTAAAAAAGTGGGCCAGAAATCTCATAGCGTAACTACTGTCGTCTGTGAAGATGGTGGGAAGATTTAACCGGGGGACTTTGTCTACTAGGTTGTTTCCCTCCCTTTCGTCCTTAGTACTCGTTTCTGTGGGAGTGTTCGTTGCTTCTAGTTGGGCGCCAATTATATAACAAAACTATTTGTGTATAGTAAGCGGGATTAAGAAATAAATTGCAAAAAGGTTTCTCTGTTTATAAAAAAACTTTTACTATATTATATTTTACTTACTTTGGAAAAAAGTCAGAACTCATGTGGATGTTCCGACTAAGGAAAGTGGAATGCCTATTCTTTGCCGATGGCCTCACTTATATAGGCTTGTTGCTTGAGTGGGGTGATGATAACTATGTGATGAATATTGTGTTGACCAGGGCCGCATTGAGAGTGATGTTACACAATTTAATTTCCTGTGATAAATACTTTACTGTATATGAATCAAATTCATCTCGATCTAATTTCTGAATTTTGTTCTCATTAAATTTTGTATGTTTCAAGGAACCTAATTCAAGAAGATTAGCACAGTCGGAGTAGTTATCATAACTGGAAAATTCTGAAGGTGACACATTATGTTTGTGTAAGCTTAGCAACAAAGCAAAGATAAGAGTTTGCTCCGAATTCTCGTATGTCCACATCTAAAGTAATGCTAGAATAATTATTCTGAAAAACTGATGATTATGTAATTTCTAAAAAAAAAACGATAAAAGTAAAACAGTATTTCTAAGTGACCGCAGAGGTAACTGGCTACACTCCTTTTTATTTACAGGTCGCGCGTTAAATTATTAACTGCTTCTTAAAAGGTTTGCTCGCTAGGTTATAACCAGAATGAATCATGCATAAGTTGATCTTATTTATATAAATATTCTGCTCTTTCATTTTTTTGAGTAGCAAATTTTTCAATAATTTTTTTATTATATTTCGGTGATACTTTCCTTTTGGATCGTAACTGCATTTATCCTTTCTTGCCCCATCGTATTAAAAATGACATTATTCTTTTTAAATTACTGAAACATTGCTCCGCTTCAGCAGTTGCAATAGGGGTTGTTCAATTAATTTCGATACTTCCGAAAAAGTATTTACTAAATCATTGCTCTGCAAAAATTCCGTAAATTGTGACGAAGTTGAGAAGCCGTTAAATGTGTGTTGTTATATATCACATGTAGTTCGTATATGAGTTTTTCTTTGCTAAGCATGGGATAATTTTATATTAATGGATTTATGTGTATATCGAGAAAATTTTCTTTAAAGTTATTAAATTCAACAAGACAGAATAACCGAAATATTTCACTTTTCTCAAAACGTTCTTTAATTTGATTATTTATGATATGACATACTTCCTTCAACACCATTTCTAAAGGAATATCATTTTGGATCCTTTGAAAGCATTCTGGAAGCTATCCTTTGTTTTCTTGAATACAATTTACTAGTTTGCAGTGATAATTCCATCTTGTTTCAGATGCTGTTGGTATGCGGCTTGTACAAATCTCTCTGAGAACATTACATCTTTTTGGAGATGATGTAAAAAAAGAGCTTCTTCGACTAATTGTTTCAAAGAAAATTCTCACTCCTTTAATAATAGAACATACGTTTTTAAGAACTATGTTTATTTGGTGCGCATAGCAATGCACATAATGTGCTACAGGAAAATGTTCTTTCATTAAAACTTGCACACCTCCTCTTATACCACTCATTACAGCTGCTCGATCATATGTTTGCGATATGAGTTTATCTTTGAGATTAAATTTAGTCAGCTCGGTTAAAAGAACAGAAGTTAATCCAAGAGCAGTTTTATTTTTCACATCACCAAAAGTTCAACTGGTGCACAATCCTTAACGAATCGTAAAATTATGACAAACTGTGAACGATAGGAGACATGTTTCGTCTGCCTGAATAAAGACAAAATTAACACTTTTTATCTCAGTTTGCAGATTTTCTAAGTACACTTAATAAATCTAAAAGATCGTTTTGTATTGTGTTAGAAGTATTTTTTGATATGGTACCACAATTTAGGTGTTCATCCAAAATACTATTAAAACGCGTTGTGTGAGATATTAGATCTAAAACCACTCCGCGATTATGTGATTGAGAAGTTTCGTCATATCCACGCAGAGCTAGCTCATGAACACCACAGAATTTTATGCAATCAATTATTCTATTTAATATATTGTTCTTGTCAACGGATTCGTTGTGCCTTTTAATAGACATAGTGTGAGATCTGTGCTCAAGCTAAAGGGGGGTGCCGGTTTAAAGGATAACTCAACTGTTGTAAATTCAAATATAAAAATTTTAATTCAAAATATATTGCTTACAAACTATTATCACAAATTCAATTTTTTTATAACTAACCTAACTTACGATTAAGAACTTATACTATCTTAAGCTACCAATTCAACATAAATTCATTAGTTTTAAAACAATACTGCCAGAAAGATTTGCTCCCCTTATTTCTGAAAATAGAGAGAGAAAATCCACTATTACTACAATAGAAGTTTTGTGCTACACGTATAAGCACGGTAGCAGTAATGCAAAAATAGTTATAATGACAGAAGTAAATTTCTGCAGCAAGAGTAGATTCCTGCTTAGATGAAATAAGTAGGAGCAAATTCCTACTGAGATGTCTGATAGAGATTAATACAGAAGTAAATTTCTGCAGTAGGAGTAAATTCCTACTCAGGTGGGAGATGAAAAAATAAGCAGAATTAAATTTCTGCAGTAGGAGTAAATTCCTACTTAGATGTGAGATGAAAAAATAAGCAGAATTAAATTTCTGCAGTAGGAGTAAATTCCTACTTAAGTGTGGGATGGAATTAGCAGAATTAAATTTCTGCAGTAGGAGTAAATTCCTACTTAGGTGTGGGACGGAATTTGCAGAATTAAATTTCTGCAGTAGGAGTAAATTCCTACTTAGATGTGGGATGGAAACAAGATTTAGTTTGGATAATTTGGAAAATCAGAGTAAATTCTGATGTTTTCAGATCAAATTCTGAATTGGGAATGGGTGATTCTGCTGCAGCTCGTCGCCTTTTTATAGCCGCCGCGAACTGCTGCGTTTCGGCTTCATGATAGGTTGCCTTGACAACGCTCGATCTCAAAGTTGTTATACTTTGATGGCGGCGTCCCGCAGTGACGTCATATGAGACCATTGAGTTGCACTGAACTCTGACTGCGGCGAAGGCGAGAACATATGGTGATATGTTGACATTTTTGACAAGTCAATGTACATAATCCGAGGGAAGTAGGATTTGGGTCAAGAAATGGTAAGTTTTTTGGTTAATTATTTTATTTACTAGTTATTTATAAGAGTTTTTGTTTATTTTCAGGTGAAAAAATAGTGGAGAAAGTTTAGGACGGCGTTGGATTAAAGGGAGGAAGTTCCCTTATATTAGATAAGTATTTTTTGATTAAGTTATTGTAAGATAAGATTCTTTGTGTTTTGTTATTTATCTTTTTAGGTATATATCTGGGGATGAACCAAGGACTCATCGCGGGATTATGTATGGTGGACTGAACATCCTCCCGCCTCAAAATTGAAGAGGCAATTAATGTATATATGTATGTGATTATTATTATATATATATTTTTTAATAAAAGTGTTGACTTACCGTTTCTTGTTTAAAGAAGTGGAATACTCCTTTTTTTATAGTAACTTTCATGACGACGTCACCAGGGAGTTGAAAACGGTAGAACTTTTTTGCCCTTTTTATGCTATCCCATGGTACATTGGCATTTTCCAGTAATTTGATTATGATGGGAGTAGCCATAATGTGTTCGGCTAAGTCAACTGGAATCCCTGGATTAGTCACTTCGATTTGGTTTGGTGGATGGTCGCTAAATTGGATCGGTGACTCGATTTGTAAATCCATTAACTGAGGCAATGGTGTTTGATATGTTGCCTTTGAACTTGTTTTATTATTCTCTCTTTGTGTATTAGTCGTTGATTCGTTGATGACGACTAGTGGATTGTATATATCACTAATTTTATTAGGCGTGATTGGGTTTAAATTTTCTGGTACAATTGATTGTGTTGGAACAATAATGCCATGGCAAATATTTTTTGATTTAGGTATATTCCTTGCTTTTGAACCTGTTGTACTAGCTGGCACCAATCCTTCATTAGGCATTGGTGCTTTCAAGTCTGGCATATTTCGAGATATCATTGTTGCTGTGGGTTGTACAGGAGGACGTGAGTGAGTAACAATTCTGATTCCTGGGCCATAGATTTTTGGCCTCGGCTTGAATCTAAGGCTATCATTCGATTTTCGTTCTTTTTGCAGCCTTTTGACCTTGGATAACGCAGGCCTTGCTTCAAATGGCCCGAGAAGTTTCTTCACGGGTATAATTTCGTGAGGTGGTGGTCGGACGATGGCCGACTTGATTTTTCGACCTTTTTTTGGTGTTGGAGGTAGTGGGCTGACAGGCCTTATTTTCTTTGGAAGGATTAAGAGCTCCGGAGGTGTTGGTGTTAGCCCAACATCCATCGAATCCAAAGATTCTGAATTGAAAATTTCCAAAAGTTCCTCCATGGTAAAAAAAAAATAAACTAAAAAATAAAATGAAAAAACAAAAATTAAAACCGCACTTGACAACTTTTAGAACTGGAATGACTTTTTGGCGGATTCTGAACTTGTTTATATTCAAATATAACGGCAAGTTGTTGAAATTTAGTAATGCCAGAGAGTAATGTGTTTGGTGGGGGTTTTTAAAATTATTGGTGAGAGGAGTAAGTTAAAGGAAGAGGACAGATCTTTGTGATTGGTCGAGTGAGAGTATTTTTTGGCGTCTGAATGGTTACTGTTCGGACTAAATTGTTGTGACCTAAATGAATATCAATTATTCGTCCTAATGGCCACTTTCCTATAGGAATATTGTCTTCTTTGAGAAGAACAAGGGTACCTAGTTTCAAGTTTTCCTTCTCTGTCTGCCATTTATGTCTTTGGTGCAAGGTGTGGAGATAATCTCTCGACCATTGTTTCCAAAAGTTGTGGGAAAGAGCCTGAATATGTTGCCATCTCTTGAGAGGATGTTGGAGAGGATTGATGGGGGAGGATCAGAGATAGTGAGGTTGTGTCGACCAGTGAGGAAATGTCCAGGAGTGAGGATATTATAATCAGATGCATCATTGGATAAGGGAGAGAGGGGTCTGGCATTTAAACATGCCTCGATTTGAACTAAGGTAGTATATAATTCCTCATATCTGTGTTTGGAGTTTTTTATGGTTTTGTAGAGATGGCGTTTGGTGGATTTTACGCCAGCCTCCCATAAGCCTCCAAAGTGAGGTGCTGCAGGAGGCTTGAAATGCCAAGTTATCCCTTGATTTGCAATCTCACTAGCTAATTCGACTTCGATTGCTCTGATTGATTTTTCTAGATTTGATTGTAAGAGTTTCTTAGCTCCAATGAAATTAGTGCCTCGGTCGGAGTAGTTGCGAGAGCAGAGGCCCCTTCGTGCAACAAATTGCTTTAAAGCGGCTATGAAAGCTGGTGTTGATAAGTCAGAGACGAGCTCTATGTGTATGGCCTTGGTGGCCAAGCAAACAAATAGACAAATATAAGCTTTGATTATTTTTGTTCCTCTTAGTGTTGATGTCTTCATATCAAGTGGACCTGCGTAGTCTACCCCAGTGTGTTGGAATGGCAATGATATATTGATTCTAGCTGATGGTAGAGAACTCATTAGCTGAGAGCTAGCTTTGCGTTGAAACGAAAACAGTCTACACATTTGTGAATGCGATGCCTAATTGTATTGCGGGCGTTTAATAACCAATACTGGTTTCTTATCGTACTCAGCATCGTTTGGGTGCCTCCATGTAGGGTGTAATGGTGAATGTGGTCTATGAGAATATAGGTTATGTGATGGTTATTAGGGAGAATGATCGGATGTTGTTGGTCGTAACTTAACTGAGACTTTGAAAGACGACCTCCAGCTCGTAGAATGTTCTCTGAGTCGAGTGTGGGATTGAGGGACAAAATTCGACTTTTTTTTAGGAAGGGGTAAGTTTTTATGTAAGTGGGAGATTTCCATAGGAAAAGAGATATTTTGGAGAATTTTTATTAGGCATCGTTCTACATTTTTTAATTCATTTACTGATAAGTATTGAGTAACAGGACGTATTTTACGTAAGCCACTTATAAATCTAAGGCAGTATGCTGTTATTCTCATTGTTTTCTGAAACGATGAATATTTGTAGAGCAAAGGTATATGCTCTTTGATAGTGGTGGTAAGAGTCTTTGGCCTTTTGTACTCTAAGTGAGTTTGTATTTCTATTGCTTGTTTCGGCCAGAACTCCTCATTTTGATGTAGCCAATCTGGGCCATTCCACCATATTGAATTTGTAACTAAGGTGTTTGGCGGAATACCTCTTGATGCTACATCCACTGGGTTGTCTTTGGAAGAGACACGTTTCCATATAGCCTGTGGTGTATTTTCATGGATTTCCGAGATGCGGTTGGCCACAAATGTTTTCCATGTGGAGGGGTGTTTATGAAGCCATGCTAAGACTATGTTGGAATCTGTCCACGCTGTGATCCTAACTTTGTCTAATTCTAGATGAATGATAACTTGTCTGATGAGTCGAGAAAGCAGGACAGCACCACATAGTTCTAAGCGTGGTAGGGAGATTTGTTTGATGAGAGCGACTTTGGTTTTTGCACTTATGATTTGAACTCTAGAGTTCTCGCCCGACTGTATTTTAAGATATAGAACTGATGAATAGGCATTGTTTGACGCATCGCAAAAACCATGTAGCTCCATCTCCGTTGAGTTAGGTTGATAGCCTAGCCAACATGGAATCTGGATGCTTTGTATTGTGTGTAATTGCTCCTTAAAACGATTCCATTGTGTTGATATTTCGAAGGGTACCGAATCGTCCCAATCGCATTTTGAGAGCCAAAGTTTCTGAATTAGAAGTTTAGCTGTAATTAGACAAGGTGCTAACCATACCAATGGGTCAAAAAGCGATGAGACCTCAGACAAAATTATTCGCTTTGCATATGTGGTTTTTGGCTCAGGAACATTGACTCTGAAAGAGAAAGAGTCAGTTGTTGGATACCAATGAATACCGAGAGTTTTAATCGACTCATGTTCTGAGAATTCTAAATTTGTTTTTAACTCTCGGTGTTCTAATGGTATATTCCTAAATAGTTCATGATGGTTAGCAGTCCATTTACGAAGGTTAAAAGTACCTGTGGCTAACGCTTCAATAAGTTCGTTTTGTAATTGTAGTGCTTCGTTCAAACTGTGAGCTCCTGAGACCAAATCGTCCACATAAAAGTCTCGCATTATACTTCTTGCTGCCAGAGGATAGTTACTTGCTTCATCCTTTGGTAATTGCTGTAGTGTTTTAATGGCCAGATATGGTGCCGGTGTAGTCCCAAATGTGACCGTGGTCAAGACATAGTCGTTTAAGTTTTCATTTGGACTGTCTCTCCAGACTATTCTTTGGAAATGTTGATGTTTTGGTGTCATTTGGATCATTCTATACATTTTTTCTATGTCTGCGGTAAATGCAAACTTGTATAAACGCCATCTTAATAGAATGGTCCAAAGCGTTGGTTGGATTGTAGGTCCAACTAGTAGATGTTCGTTTAATGATTTGCCGTTTGAAGTACGTGCTGATGCATTAAACACAACTCGAAGCCTTGTAGTGGTGCTTTCTTTTAGCACTGCATGGTGTGGTAAGTAGTAGAAGGGGGTATTATTGCATGATTTGTCTGTTGATGCGATCGGCCTCATGTGGCCAAGATGGGCGTATTCATCTATGCACTCTTTGTATAATTTGTACATGGCTGGGTTGTTAGATAATTTTTTTTCTAACTGAAAAAATTGTTTGACAGCCATGTTTTTGGACTGACCAAGCTGAGGTAAGTCTGGACTCCTGAAAGGCAGATTTACCTCATATTTGCCAGATGGTAGGCGTTTAGTTGTCTCCTGATAAATCTTCTCGCACAATTGATCATCGGGAGATAATTTTTGTTGAGTAGTACACTCTTCGAGTTCCCAAAATTTTCTCAATTGATCGTCGAACTTAGAGTTTATGGTGGTGTGGGCGGATAGTACAGTCGTAGTGGTGCCTTTGGCTTCTGGCACTGCTCCGACCAGCCAGTTCTGTGTTTTGGGCTGTAGGTGAGTTGCCAGTTCCCTTTTTTATGCCATTTTTGATAATGGTGGCATAAACCTCTGCTCCTAGGAGAATGTCAATTTCCCCTGGAGTAGTGAATTAGGGATCTGCTATAGGGAGGTTGTATATATGTCTCCATTTCGAGGCTTCTATGGATTGAGCTGGCAGTAAATCGGTGATCTGTTTGATCACGAGCATGTTGCTTTCGATTTCGAACTTGGTGTGTAGGGATTTTATTATGACAGTTGCTTGCTTTAAGGCTGTATTTGTAAGAGTTGTACCAAGTCCAATAAGTTGATGAGTGGTTGAAGATCCTTTAAGCTGTAGTCTTTTAAAGGTTTTTTCGGTCATAATCGAGACTTGTGACCCTGAGTCTATCAACGCTCTGAATATCATCGTGATTCCGGATGGTGTAGTGACGTTAATTAGAGCGGTGGAGAGAAGAGCTCTTTTCGTGTTTGCAGTGAGAAAGTTTTGAACTTGTTGTTCATTATTACAGTTGGGGGAATTTTGCTTTGTCAGCGTATTGGTTGTTTGGGTGGACCGCTCGTAGTGGACTAATGTGTTATGATTTTTTAGACAATGATAACACTTTTTATTGCTAGTGCAATTTGAGGTTGTGTGGTTGGGAGATAAGCAATTTTTGCATAAATGCTTATTTGTGACAACTTCATGTCGTTGTCGGGTGTTCATATTTTTAAAGGTAGGACAGTGAAATATGATATGGTCACCCTTGCAATGGCTGCAAGAGGATTTTTTTGTAGGTGGGTGATTTGGTGCTGAACTTTTATTTCTGTTCAAGAGACCATATGTAGGTTTGGGTGAGAATGGTTTTCTCTGTGTCATATTGGATGACGTAATCTTGTTTCCAATCATTTCTAGAGTTCGGAAGCGAGACTCTAGAAATTTGGTTAAAGTTTTTAGTTCAGGTAGGTCTGTGCTATTCTGTATACTTTGCTCCCATAATTGGTGTGTGTCTGTGTGCAGTTTTTGCACTGTCAAGTATATGATCAGTGGATCCCAATTCCTTGTTTCTATTCCTAAGTTTTGTAATGCTAATAACGCTTCGGTTATATTGTCTAATAGCCTTTTGATATTATTGGCGGTATCATGGTTTATAGAAGGGAGAGACAACAATTTTTTTAATTGTACGTTGACTAATATTCGCTTATTTGAATAGCGATCCTTTAGGAGCTGCCAAGCTGGTCGGTAGTTTGCATCGCATACTTCATAATGCCTGAGCATTTTCTCAGCCTCTTCTATTAGTTTCGTTTTTAAAAAATACAATTTGCCAACGTCTCTCAGACTATTGTTGTTGTGTATAACCGAATTGAATAAATCGTGGAATGAAATCCACGTAGAGTATTCTCCATTGAAGGTGGGAAGTTTAATTCTGGGGAATCTTTCATTATTACATGAGTTTGTGCTAGCATGTGATGTCTGAGTCTGAGGAGGATTGTTGACAGGCGTTGGTGTTAGTTTGTCTATATCCTCTTCCATGCTTGCTGCTTTTTCGATGTAATACTCCTGTACATCACTAAATGTCTCTTTCGTGAAATATTCTAATTTGCGATCTTCCTTTGTCGCTCTCTTTTGAATTCTTTCCAATATTCGGTAAACGTTTGTAAACGTTTCTCTGTCGATTTGACAGTCTTTTTCCTGCCTTCTCTTTGATGCCTTTTAAATAGGTCTTCCATTAACTCTTTGACCTCTTTTTGGGACTCAACCAACTCTAATACTGAGCTAATGGTCTCGTCCCCGACGTCAGATTCGTTATCTGTAGACATTTTGAATGGAGAGGCTTAGTTTTTTCTCACTGTGATGTAATAAGCCATATTTTTCTCAATTCTATATTTGAATAGCTGAGTTATCCGGCTCTAAAGGACCAATGTGAGATCTGTGCTCAAGCTAAAGGGGGGTGCCGGTTTAAAGGATAACTCAACTGTTGTAAATTCAAATATAAAAATTTTAATTCAAAATATATTGCTTACAAACTATTATCACAAATTCAATTTCTTTTATAACTAACTTACGATTAAGAATTCAAGAACTTATACTATCTTAAGCTACCAATTCAACATAAATTCATTAGTTTTATAACAATACTGCCAGAAAGATTTGCTCCCTTTATTTCTGAAAAGAGAGAGAGAAAATCCACTATTAATACAATAGAAGTTTTGTGCTACACGTATAAGCACGGTAGCAGTAATGCAAAAATAGTTATAATGACAGAAGTAAATTTCTGCAGCAAAAGTAGACTCCTGCTTAGATGAAATAAGTAGGAGCAAATTCCTACTCAGGTGGGAGATGAAAAAATAAGCAGAATTAAATTTCTGCAGTAGGAGTAAATTCCTACTTAGATGTGAGATGAAAAAATAAGCAGAATTAAATTTCTGCAGTAGGAGTAAATTCCTACTCAGGTGTGGGATGGAATTAGCAGAATTAAATTTCTGCAGTAGGAGTAAGTTCCTGCTTAGATGTGGGATGGAATTAGCAGAATTAAATGTCTGCAGTAGGAGTAAATTCCTATTTAGGTGTGGGACGGAATTTGCAGAATTAAATTTCTGCAGTAGGAGTAAATTCCTACTTAGATGTGGGATGGAAACAAGATTTAGTTTGGATAATTTGCAAAATCAGAGTAAATTCTGATGTTTTCAGATCAAATTCTGAATTTGGAATGGGTGATTCTGCTGCAGCTCGTCGCCTTTTTATAGCCGCCGCGAACCGCTACGTTTCGGCTTCATGATAGGTTGCCTTGACAACGCTCGTTCTCAAAGTTGTTATACTTTGATGGCGGCGTCCCGCAGTGACGTCATATGAGACCATTGAGTTGCACTGAACTCTGACTGCGGCGAAGGCGGGAACATATGGTGATATGTTGACATTTTTGACAAGTCAATGTACATAATCCGAGGGAAGTAGGATTTGGGTCAAGAAATGGTAAGTTTTTTGGTTAATTATTTTATTTACTAGTTATTTATAAGAGTTTTTGTTTATTTTCAGGTGAAAAAATAGTGGAGAAAGTTTAGGACGGCGTTGGATTAAAGGGAGGAAGTTCCCTTATATTAGATAAGTATTTTTTGATTAAGTTATTGTAAGATAAGATTCTTTGTGTTTTGTTATTTATCTTTTAGGTATATATCTGGGGATGAACCAAGGACTCATCGCGGGATTATGTATGGTGGACTGAACACATAGTATATTCCTCACTTATTTGAGACAATATTTTAATAGTACCTAAAGTTTTATATTTTACAGCATTATTCATATGCGTAGAGTTGCATTCATGTTTTTGGACTCTGTTGTGATCCCAAAATCACACCCACATGTACAATTACTTACCCCCTATGGACATTCCAAAAGAACATAAGCATAGATTGCATAAGCATTCATATTGTGGTCTCAAAATACCACATCATGCATATACAAATATCCATAATTACTTACCCTCGTAAATTTCTTCATATGTCCAAATATGCACAAAATTCACAAATATTCTTATTACTTACCTCCATAAATTTCTTCTCGCATAAATAGCCACTTATGAAAAGTAAACAGAATGCTTGCTCACCATGTACTCCACATCGCATATCACTCGCAATTTCAAGAGCGGGATCAAATTACAAGACCCAAGCCAAGAAATTGACGAAGTCACATGCTTTAAAATCGTCTTATCTTTCCATTTTTTTAATGCTTATTGTCCGAATGGCCAGTTGAATGCACCAGTCAGAAAAACTTTTTGATACTTTTGCTGACGCAGGAGCGTCAGATATTTTCGATGATAAAAATATGTTGCAAAACTAAAGAAGTCGAAGTTCAGGAGAAGCACTCTTCAAGTGAATACGCGATTCGGGAAGTCTTTTTTTTAAGCAAATTTAAAATCTTAATTCGAAGTTTTATTTGATCACTTAAAAATATTTTATCTAATATAGAATTGAAATTAAATTCGTTTTTTTTTTTTTAAAGAGTGTTCGTTTTTTTAAAAGAAAACCCTACCTGAGCTTTCCCCTTAAGTCTCTCTGCTCGCTAGGGAAAGCACAGCGACAAATTGGATTACAACAACTGGTGGCAGCGGTGGGATCCCTAAGCAGACCAATTTCGCTATTTTCGTTAAAATAAGTTTAAACCGGTGTGTAACAAGTGTTTTATCTAAAAAAAATTTATTATGATAGAGTGAAAAAAAACCAACGTAAAATATCGTAACAAAAGTTACACCGAATGTTACCGAAATATCCAAAATTCTTCAAAATAGCGTATAAACGCGTTCATTAAATTTAAATTTCAAACTAAAAACCATTTTTATCGGAGCATTATCATATACATATATGTGTGTTTAATATAATATGTATATTGTGGTCTAAATTGACTTTAAATTATTTAAAACGTAACAAAAGTAGTACGAAAAAAAATAGTAATATCAAAATTCTTTTTGGAATAATTTGAGTAATAACATAAAAGATAATAAAAGCAACAATAATGATAATAATAAAATTTGTAGAATAACTTGAGTAATAATAACAATAAAACGATAATAATAGAAACAAAAACAAAATAGAAAAACGCATCAAGTCTGGGCTTACTAACTAAAAGTAAACAGTGAGAAAAATACGCAAAAGTAATATTATAAAAATCAAAGGTCGGTGGACGGTCGGTCCCGACCCATCACTGGTGTGATCCCGAAAGAGACGGGCGGTCTCTTATAATCGATAACAACAAATACAACCCTTTTTTAGCAACAAAAATAAAAGGATACGACTGCTGAATGGACTAAGACATGGGACAGGGCGCATCATACCAAAAAGGAACGCACAAAGGAAGAACAATTTAAAAAAAAAAGCACAAAATATGTATATATCAAGTAAGAATTTTTTCCTTTTCTTTATTATGTATCATTATAGCTATCACATGTAATAGTTAGAGTATTATTTAAAGAAACAAAAAGTATATAACTAATTAGTAAAGTGCAAATTCCTAATAAATCTATCTCTTTTGCAAGACGTAAAATTTTAGTTTCATCTTGTCTGATGATCGTTGCAATTTTAGCAAATATTTTGGTGAAAACTGTAAGTACACACGCCTAGATAGGGATTTCGTGGTTAGAGAGGTCTATGCTGGTTTTAACCACTGTCAATTTAGTGAACGACACTGCTTCTGTGGTTAATCCCTGCAAGATTTTCTCCGATGAATTTAATCTAATGATTGTGGCATGTGTATGAATGTGTAACCAACGGTGTTAATTATACGCTAAATTGCATATTTATAAAATACTCGAGAGCTGAGCATCTAAATCAAATTAAAACAAAAAATGTGTGTGAAGATTATTTCCAATAACAATGACTATTATTATTAGCTCATGTGTTTGTATGAGGAAGAGCAGTCAGAGAGAAATACATATTCCCTTTAAAACCAACAGGATAATCCCAAACATATACAGAAGACAACAAAAATTATTTTAAAACAGTTAACTATATTATATGATACAAACAAATTTTTTTTGTGTTGAATAAATTTAGCATGCAATATTCTACCGTAATATTTAAAAAAAAAAAACAAAGAGCTAGTGAAATATTACTTTGCAACAAGTTCTTAGTGTAAAATACCTCACCACGGTACACAGGAATATTTTGTGTCCATATAACAAATGATAATATAAACGAAATACATTAAAAAGGGACTAGATCATTAAACCAACTTTCCTTAAAACAGATTTTCTATACAAAAATTTTGAGAAGTTTTATCGGTTTCTACACAAATCTCTGGTAGATTCAATAATTGATACTACGGAAACTGTGAACGATGTTGTTCTTGTTGATGAAGGCTTCTCTGTGAAAAGAAAATATTTTTTTTGTGCCTTGTTATCTGTGTCTTCAAGTATCACCCATTCTTGTTGTTAATATTATTTTTGCAATAAATTAATTAATTGAGCATATCACAGACGGTTTGACCAAATAATAAAATATCTAAATCTATTTAGATAGCACATTGATTAAGTGAAATAAACAAAATTGTCAAGCATAAAAAATAAAATACGCCAGGCAAATTGCTAAGCAGCCTTACTTTTGCTCATGACCTTACACTGACATACAATACCACTTCTATTTACTTTTCTATGTATGTATCATATCCACCAAATCATTTCCACTATCATAATTGTCAAGCACGCATGGTATCGACAGACTTTTATCAAGCGAAAATGGTAATTCTTCCTGTTTGAATAACTTCCCAAGTAGAGTAAAACTTATAGAGTATACAACGGGAAGATATAAGAAATCTGCTGCTAAGCGACGCGGTTTCACATCGTCAAGAAGCATAATTTTTACTCGACATAAAACACGGGAAAGAGCCGCTCTTATATCTGGTTTTAGTGAGCTCCCTTTTCACGAAGAAAACATGCCAGATACTGAAGCGTTATCCGTCAGTTTGTCTGACATACACAATTTAGTACCCGAATTCGACTAAAATCCTGAAACGTTGAACAAGTTTATCGCTTGTGGTAAGATACTCCTTTCTTCAGCTAAGACTGAAGCAGATAAAAAATTCTTCCTTGAATTCTTCCTTGAAGCAGTAAAAACTAAGCTCCAGGGACCCGCTTTCGATTTGGTACAATACGAAACATATGGAACTTGGGACAATTTAATTGCTGCTCCTAAAGCTCAATTCAAGAAAGAAAAATTTAGAGCTATGGCTAAAAATGAATTTATAAAGACCAAACAGAGTTATAAAGAAAATGTAAGAGAATTTGGAGACAGGGTAACACAAATGCTGAATACTTTGAACTCCTGCACTTATTCCGAAGTAACAGACGTATGTAGGTGCCAAAACTTATCTGTTAAACGAAAACACTAAGTTGGCTGTACAAGTTTTTGAGGATGGTTTACGAAATGCGAACCTTAGGTTGCTATCTAAAGCACATAATGAAACAAACTTGCAAAAGGCTATTTCAACATAGAGAGAGCTACGATTAAAAGGGAAGTTCAATACGTAAGAAGAATGAACTATCCAAACCAACAAGCACTTAACACTAGAACCTGGTATGGACAACAAAATCAAGGCAAATTCCAACAAAATAACTACACACCACCTGTGCATAGTAATCCCAACCCTTTCAATAGGAGAGATCAACCGAGTACATCTAAATCAAATTAGGAAATGCATGGATCAACCACGCGAAGAAGCATACCTCAAGGTAATCGTGGAGTTAAATTTACTCAATACGCAGTAAGGCAAAACAATCCACATTTTGGGGAAATGGGAAACAAAGAGATTCGGGCGGAAGTTGTCGGCACCCCCTCTCGAATCAAAGTCAGAGCCGACATTCATCAACAATAAACAATTTAAATAAAATCACTATCATTGAAGCGTCTTTAGAAGACACCAAAGCTGGTCTTGTAGCAAATATACAATTCAAGCCATCTAAAACAGGATGTAAACGACTATTAATTGACACCGGAGCTGAAAATAGTCTAATTAAATCAGATACGAGTCGCGAAAAGATAAAAAAAGTAGTTAACCAAGAAAATTCTAATGTAGTAACAATAACGTGTAAATCAGTACCAACATTAGGATACATTAATGGCGAAATAATACTATCGAATGAACAATTTCATTTTTCTATTGAACAATCATTTCTGTTGCTAGATCCCTCTAGTATAGACCTGGAATATGATGGTCTGTTAGGTAACGATTTCTTGAAGCGATATCGTCGTATTATCGACTATGATAAAAAATGTCTGGAGTTAAGGTCATATAAACCTGAGATGAGTTTCATTGAAAGTTTTCCAGTAGCACGGGAGGATAATAAAACCTCAAGACCGTGGCACAGTTGTGTGAATTCCGACTCATTTTTAAATCAGGATAAAATAACAAACTTACCTTCTATGGATAATAAATCTGAAGAAGAATGTATAGCGAGAGTAGCTCCGGCTACTAGCGATAAAATTGTAATAGCACCTCGGTGCAAGACTATAGTGGAAATGACATTTCGTAATCAAATAAACGACGAAATCGTTATAAAAAACCAAGAGATGTTACCAGGAATATTTCTCGCAGCAACGGCAACTAAGCCTCGTAATAATAAATTGCAAATATTACTTTTAAATAGTAATGAAACTGAAACTGTAGTAGATACTCGTAAAATCAATTTTGAATATGACAAGCTTAATGAATATAATATCTTAAACTATCGTCGCGATGAAGATCCCGTAAATCGTCGACTGGAAATATTGAAATCCTTTTTAAAACTCGACCATCAATAATTAATATTTGTAGAGAATACAACGACATTTTTTTCTTGGAGGGCGACGTACTGACATGTACTGATGCCGGATCTCATAGAATCCAAACCCAATTGGATAAAATCCCTGTGTACATAAAGCCATATCGGCTGCCGGAATCTCAGAAGAACGAAATTCACCGGCAAGTTAGTGAAATGTACGAAGCAGGTATCATACAACATAGTAAGAGTCCGTGGAATTCTCCACTCATCCTAGTACCAAAAAAAGCTGACAGCCAAGGCAACAAACAATGGCGAAGGGATTTCATCAGATCTTGCTAGATGAACGTGACCGAGAGAAGGCTGCCTTTAGTACTCCTTTTGGTCACTACGAGTATAATAGAATGCCATTTGGTCTGAGAAATGCCCCGGCAACATTCCAGAGACTAATGAACAATGTCCTCATGGGTATACAAGGAATAGAATGCTTTGTATACTTGGACGACATTATTATATATAGGTATGATCTGAAGGATCATAATAACAAGCTGGTACATGTTTTGGACAAACTGAGAGAAAATAACCTTAAACTGCAGCCCGACAAATGTCATTTCACTGAGAGAGAACTCACATATTTGGGTCATATAATTTCTGAACATGGTTTGAAGCCAGATCCAATGAAAATAAGCGTAGTTAAAACGTATCCTAGACCGAAAAAAGAAAAAGATGTACAATCTTTCCTGGGATTCATAGGTTATTATAGACGATTTATACCCGACTTCTCTAAAATCTCTAAACCTTTAACAAAATTACTTAAGAAAAATGAAATCTTTAAATGAGACGCCTTCTGTGAGGAGGAATTTGTGTTATTGAAAGAGAAACTCATCCATGCACCTGTATTGGCTTACCCAGATTTTGAGCAACAATTTCTAGTAACAACTGAAGCAAGTGACGTAGCACTAGGAGCTGTGCTGTCGCAAGGCAAACTGGGAAATGATCGTCCTATTTGTTATGCCAGTCGTATGCTTAATCCAGCGGAAAGGAGATATTCAAAGGCAGAGAAGGAATTACTGGCAATAGTCTATGCAGTAAAGCAATTCCGACCTTATGTGTATGGGAAAAAATTTACTATTCTAACAGATCACAAGCCTTTGCAATGGCTCATAAACTTGAAGGAACCATCCTCTCGATTAAAGAGGTGGCGAATTTTATTAGAGGAATATGAGTATGAAATAAAGTATAAACCTGGTAAATGTAATGCTAACGATGATGCATTAAGTCGAATAAAGATCAACAAGTCTGAAAATGATGATAAAATTATACGGACTCTGACCCGAAATCAAACAAAAAACAACTCGAAGTAAACTCCCCGAGAAAAAATAGTACAAATGGTAACACAATAAAAACAAATTTGGTAGAATTAACTGAGAGTATGAAATCTCTTATAACACGAAAAGTGAAATACAAATATTTTCTGTTACCTCTGTTCAACACAACCGAGGGACTTGAATTAACGGAGCTCTTCCCTGCTATTAATAGTATTAAGATAGGTGAATATGAATCATTTAAAGTGAATAATGAATTCTTTTATATAACCAAAATACCTATCCCCATAAGGACTGAAAAAATCCTTAAAACAATTTTTAAAGTCATGTGAAAGAAATCGAATTACGGAGTCTCACATCTCAATACCTGTGTATAGTAACGACATACTGTTGGAATTTAAGAAAATTTTGAACGACTTAAAAGTGCACACCGAATTAAAAATATTCCTTTATCGAAATATCAAGACTCATGTTAAAAGTTCTGAAGACATTCAGCAAATATTGAAGGAATATCATACATCTCCGATAGGTGGACATGAAGGTTTTACCAGAACACTCAAGCGTATTAGGATGAAATACCATTGGCCAAGTATGCTCAGGGATATAAAGAATTTTATTCGAAGATGCGAATCGTGCCAAAAAAATAAGCGAAACAAATTTAACAACATACCCATGAAAATAACTACAATGAGTTCGCAACCTTTTGAAAGAGTAGCGTTGGACATTGTAAGTCCGCTTCCTGTGAGCTATAGGGGAAATAAATACATCCTCACTTTTCAGGATGATTTAACTAAATACTCAGATGCAGTACCTATAAGTAACGCAGAGGCACTCACTGTAGCAGAAGAATTTTTCAAAAATATAGTATCAAGACATGGTATTCCCGAATCATTGCTTACAGATCAGGGCAGTAATTTTGTCAGTAACATGTTTTCAGAGGTGTGTAAATTGTTAAAGATAAAGAAAATACAAACTACTCCTTACCATCCACAGACGAATGGTGCTCTGGACAGAAGTCACCGCACTTTAGCGGAATACTTACGACACTACGTTAATAATGACTCTCAGACCTGGGACGAATGGATACGGTACGCAATGTTCGTGTACAATACCACTCCTCATAGTAGTACTAACTTCTGTCCTTATGAACTTCTTTATGGATATCCACCAAAAATACCTACTACTCTGAAGCAATCACCTCAAACAACTTATAACTACGAAAATTACGCGAATGAGCTGAAAGTGCGACTACAGCATGGATATCAATTAGCGAGAGAAACCGTCGTAAAACATAAAGAAAATCCAAAGAATATTTCGATGGAAACAAACGAAAAAAATCTTTTAACATAGGAGACAAAGTATTATTAAAAAAATACGTGCGACAGAATAAGTTTTCAGCCCTATGGGAAGGACCCTATGAGGTTAACAGACTAACTTCCGAGGAAACGACAAAGATAAACATCGGAAATAAAACGAAAACGGTCCATAATAATAATTTGAAACTATTTGTAGAATGAACTTAAAAATTGATATCCCTTGATGAAATTTATATATATAGTACCCTATTCTTCCACACCCACTTTTATGTACAGTAAAGGGTAGCATGATAAATAGCTCTAATAGATTGAAAATTTTAGCTTAATTGCAGCTCAACGAATTGTTCAAAGTTACTCATCTAGTGTTGAATTATCTGACCCTCTCTTAACTATTAAGTTAATTTTTATAAGAATATTCAATTGTCCCTAAATACTTTACCTAACCGCAATAAAGTGTGTTGGTGTAACTAACCGTACATAATTCGAATACTGACTTAGTTCTTACAATGCTTTTGCTTGGGTTCTTTCTGATCGCTGGTATGCTAATTTTTCTATCAAAACTATTTACTCTCTGCATCGAATTTAAAATCTAAAATTTTTCCAGATATGATTTGGACAATAGTCCTCCTTGCAACTCTAACCGCAGTCCGATCTGCCGGAATCAAGATTACTCCAATAAACAATGCAATGCGTTTTGCTTTGTTTTTCTCTGTGTTTATAATTGTTGCATTATCAAATGCGAATATGTGTCCGGTTTTTATTGTATGGGATGCTAATGCTGATCGTGGTGTTTTCCTGGTTATGTATGTTTTGTGTTGTGATAGTCTGGTTTTGAGTTTTTTTGATGTTTGTCCTATATATGCTGCAGTGCAGTTTTCACATGGTACTTTGTAGACAACATTATTGGCTTCTTGTGTGGGTATAGCGACCTTTAATTTTGAATAGCAACTATTGAGTTGTGTTATAGGTTTGAATGTCATTTTTGTTTTATTATTATTATTTTGAATTATCCTAGCGATTTTTAGGGATAATGGATGTATATTTGGGATAGATCTGTATATTGGGGTAGTGTTGACTAATTTTATTATGTTGTTAATCGTACTATTATGTTGGGTGTTATAATAATGAGTATTCCTTGTTGCTTTCTTGATTAATGTGTCTATTGTGTGGTGTGGATAGTTGTTTTTCGTCAGAATGTCTGCTGCAATTTTTATGTTTTTCTGTGTGAATTGCCGATTACTTATTTTGAATATTTTATTTATGAATAATTGAGCTGTGTTAATTTTTGTTTTTTGTGGGTGATTGGAGAAATAGTTCAGTATCCGGTTTGAACTACAGGGTTTACAGTTCCAGTCTGTTATTATTTTATTGTTGTTTGTTCTGATTAAGCGGATGTCCAAGAATGGGATTGTTTTATTATTCTCTTTTTCAATGGTGAAATTCAACCTATTGTGGATGCTATTGAATGTGTGTGCGAATTCTATTTCGGAGCATTTTGGTATAGCGCAGTTAATGTCATCTACCTACTTTTTTATAAATGTCGGTTTTATGTAGGATTTCTTTAATGCTTCTTCCATTACGTAATCAAGCGCTATTTCAGCTAGAATGCCAGATAGGGGGTTTCCCATAGCAAGTCCATATTTTTGTCTGTACATTTTATTATTGTATTTGAAGTAATTGCAGTCTATAACACCTTTCATCATAGACCCGATCAAAAACATAACCAGCTGGAAAACTCCAATCAGCTAACCATTATGATGAGGAAATCGAAAAACTAAAAAGGAACGAAAAATATTTGAAATATTTGAGAAAAAACCAAACCTTGATACTGGAAACCACAGCGAATATCTTTAATAAATCAATAAATGATATTCAAATGCAATTTGTAACTCTAAATAACAAGTATAGAACGCTTCGAGGTTTTACGGATGAACTTCATAACGTAACGTATGCTAACAGGATTGTCGCTGAATTTGAATCGCTTACTTCCCTAAACACTCTTTTGATATTAAGGTACCAAGGAGTAGTTAACACAATTATAAATCTCGTAACAGATGTCAGACACGGGAAGCCACACCCTTCTATTATTTCTCCCAGTCAATTAGAGACCCTCCTCGTCACAATACGGAGAGAAATCTCTAGTGAGCATAGAACTGCAGAGGCTAAGCCGGAGACTTCCGCAAAGAAGTCCGAAGGTACTGAGAAGAAGCCTCCTCCTGCCCGTGCGAAGCAGGGCAAAAAAGGAAATCCGAAAGGATCTCCTATCAAGGCTGCTAGCGGCCATAAAAAGCCATCCTAGTCATGGCTAATCATCATCTAAGTTGCCTCCAGATAAATCTCCATCATGCCAAAGCGGCATCAGACGTGCTTAGCAGGAGATTTGTCTCGGAGAAACTTAGTCTGGAGCTCATACAGGAGCCCTGGGTACATCAAGGCCGCATCAAAGGACTTCCCACAAAATCATGTAAGTTAATTTATAGTAATGAGCATGAATATCCCAGGGCAGTATTGCTGCTCAACACTAATCTAAATTTTATTCCTCTTTCGCAGTTCATTTCGAGGGACGTAGTTGAAGTAGCTCTCGAGGTACCAACTCCGGGAGGTAGTCACGAGCTAGTAGTGACCTCAGTCTATTTTGCTGGAGATGCGGATACACTACCTGCTACAGAGCTAAAAAGACTCATCAGCTACTGCAAAGGAAGAGGAAAGCAATTTATCGTTGGATGCGATGCGAACGCACATCACACGCTATGGGGCAGCACGGATACCAACATCAGGGGTGAGTACCTCCACGATTTTATAATATCTAATAATTTAGAGATACTAAATCGAGGTAATAAGCCAACCTTTATGAACACTATCAGACAAGAGGTCCTGGACCTAACACTTGCCAGTATGTTCATAAGCACAAAAATAAGCAGGTGGCACGTATCGAACGAGATTTCCATGTCCGATCACAGACATATCAGGTTCGATATAGAAGCCGCACTTAACTCAAGTCTAGTACCGAATCCTTAAATTAACTAACTGTGAACTCTATCGACAACATCTTAAGGCTGTAGTTAACTCTCCCGGCAGTAGCATTAGCACAACGGAGGAGTTGGACTCAGCCACTACGCAGCTACAAATGGCTGTACTGACTTCATTCGAACACAGCTGCCCTCTGAAGCAAAAGACTTGTAATCGGCAGGTACCTTGGTGGAATAGGGAACTGAGTTTGAAAAGAAAAGAAGTCAGAAAACTATTTAACAGAGCCAAGCTCTCTGGTACCTGGGGAGAATATAAAAAGGCTCTAACGGAATATAACATAGAATTAAGAAGATCTAAAAGAAGAACCTGGCGGACCTTCTGCGATAGCATAGATCAACTGCCCGCAGCTACCAGGCTCCATAAGGTACTTTCGAAGGATCACACGAATGGTATATGCTCACTTCAAAAAGAAGATGGGAACTATACCGAGAGTTGTGAGGAAACAGTCAGGCTCTTATTAGAAACTCACTTCCCCGACTCTACCAGTCCCGCTCAAGGAATAGTAGCTCCAGACCCAATTGAGGTGGGCAATTACAGGGTCTCTAACAGGAGTAAGAGCCTTGCGGGAAGAATCTTCACTCCTAACAAGGTTAGATGGGCCGTTGGTACGTTTAAACCCTTTAAATCTGCTGGAGGGGACGGCATCTTTCCTGCCTTACTACAGCAAGGGGTTGAAGAAATACTTCTTCCACTACAAAACATCTTTCGAGCCAGTTACGCTCTGGGGTATATTCCCCAATGCTGGAGAGACGTAAGGGTGGTATTTATACCCAAAACAGGAAAAACAGCTACCTCTCTACCCAAATCGTTCCGACCCATTAGTCTCTCGTCATTTTTACTTAAATCCATGGAAAAAATCCTAGACCTACATATTCGAAGTGAAGTTTTGATTAAATCACCACTTCATTCTAAGCAATTCGCTTATCAAGCAGGCAAGTCTACCGAGACTGCCATCCACACTTTGGTTAAAGACCTCGAAAAAGCTCTTGAAGCAAAATAGGTGGCCTTATGTGCATTTGCAGACATAGAAGGTGCTTTTGATAACACCTCCTTCGAAGCAATTAAATCAGCTGCCGAGGACAAGGGCTTCGAGCCCCCCACGGTTAATTGGATAGACTCCATGCTTAGAAGCAGGAGGATAACTACTACTCTAGGAAACTGTTCAGTCACGATCACTGCAGCTAAAGGCTGCCCACAAGGAGGAGTTATCTCTCCACTCCTATGGTCGATCGTGATTGATGATCTCTTAGAGAAGCTGACCAGTTCGGGTTTTACCGTACAAGACTACGCGGATGACCTAGTAGTCACGATACGGGGCAAGCATGACTAAGTCATATCCGACCTCATGCAAAAAGCCCTTCATAAAGTCCGCACTTGGTGCTTAACCAAAGGCCTCAGTGTAAACCCAAACAAAACGGTTATCGTTCCGTTCACGAGAAGATCAAAGCTTTCACTAAAGGCTCCTCTTCTCGATAACACGGAATTGATATTTTCAGTAGAAGTCAAATATCTGGGGGTCACCTTAGATAAGAAACTTTCCTGGAATTCGCAACTGTCTAGAGTGACGGAAAGAGCGATAGGATCTCTCTACACGTGCCGTCGCTTCATTGGCAGAACATGGGGTCTGAAGCCAAAAATGATGTACTGGATGTACACCACGGTTGTTAGACCCATGGTCACCTATGCGGCCCTCGCATGGTGGCCAAAAACTAATGAAAAGAAGGCTGAGGCTCTGCTTCAAAAAACACAACGACTTGCCTGTCTAGGAATAACTGGTGCCATGAGGACCTGTCCTACAGCAGCCATGGAAGCCTTACTAAACCTTCCACCCCTACATCTGCAGGTGAAAAAGGAAGCAATCTCCAGTGCTATTAGACTGCAAAAGGAGAAACAGTTAAAACCAGGGAATCTGGTTGGTCATTTAAGTATCTTAAAACAGATACGCTTTGAGCAAATGACGACAATATCTGATATAATCACACCCAAGGTGGATTTTGTAAGACCATTCGATGTGGTTTTGGGAAACCGACAGCAATGGCGTTCCACTAAACCGTCCTTTCAACAAGGATCGATGGTGTGGTATAAACACGGTTCAAAAACGAACAGTGGAGTCGGACTGGGCGTATACGGCCCCAGATGCCATATATCAAAGGCCCTGGGCTCTACCCCTACCGTATTCCAGGCCGAGGTATTGGCCATAGAAGAATGCGCCAATACCTGCATTAAAAGAGCCATAAATGGCTCAACTATTAATATTCTCTCGGACAGTCAAGCTGCTCTCAAGGCCTTAAAGTCCTACACCATCAAGTCAGGGATAGTCTGGGAGTGTCTACAAACCCTAAAAAATTTATCAAGAGGAAACAAAGTTATCCTCATGTGGGTACCTGGACATGAGGGCCATAAAGGCAACGAAATTGCTGATGGCCTAGCCAAAAGAGGAGCGGAAACTCCCTTTGTCGGACCGGAGCCATTTTGTGGCACCTCAAAATGTTACCTCAAAGCTGCCCTAAATAACTGGGAGAACAAACAAAAATCCCTATACTGGGAAAGGCTACAAGGACTTCGAGAAGGATCCTAGACTTTATTAACAGTCTGAACCTAGAAAGGGAATAAATTCAACGGGGACTCACAATAGATCTTTTAGGTCGCGGTGATTGCGAGGCTGACGCCTACACACCCCTCTACGAATCTAATCTAATCTAATCTTAGATTACCAAGTTCATTAAAAGAAACGAATCTGTTGGGAAAAATGAGTACCATTGCTCACAACGGCAAAATAATATACGAGTTTAGAATTCCACTTCCTTACAAGGAAGACTACCAATTATTCAGAACCCATTCCTTACCTACAATTTATAAAGAAAATTTCACTTTCATCCAACCTAGTACTGAATTCCTAGTAGTTGATTTTAATCGTGAACATTATTATAATAGGGATGCACACGAACTAGGAAGTTGTGCCACTGGCACTGAAGCACAGTTCCTTTGTCAATTAAATCACCCCATTTTTAATGGAAATAAAGACAATTCAATATGCGAAGTTAATTTACTCAAATGAGAATATTCTAAGTTACAATCATGCGATGTTCGAACCTCGAATCAAACAATCCTCTGGGTATAGCTTCCTCAAGCAAATAAATGGTTATTCTCAACTAGGATAAATACTTCGGTAGACGTGATATGTAAACAACATATTACTCCTTATACTTTGGTGGGAACTGAAATTATCGAAATCAGTAATAATTGTTACCTGCGAACAGAATTTCTGACCATTAGAGCATACAATATGAATGTAACCGAGCTAAAAATATTTTTTGTACCTTCATTAAGCATAACCCAAAACTATTAAGTTTAAACCAAGATCTGATAATGTTGGCTTAATCAAATATTCTATGCCAAACAAGCGCAAAGAATTATCCGATCAAATAAAGACCCAAAAGGAACAAGAAGTAATAAGCCTAGAATCAGTAAATCCACACACAATACATCATTACATACTTGGTTACTTCTCATTTCTGGTAATATTAATAATAATCTCATACAAAGAAAAGAAAAAACAGGTCAGAACCGAAAAATGAGAGTAGTAACTTAGAAAGTTCAGATCGAGAAACACACATTCAGTTAACTCGAGCATAAAAAAAAAAACCGAACCAAAAAACAAATTACGTCTGTTACTTTTAATAATTAACCAATTTTTCATTGGTAGATCAATCGGAAACGAGCCAATCCGAAACGACAGACATTAATGAATATGACTGTAATTTGCACTTATTTAGGCATTTCTTTTCTAGAACTAGTATCATTATATGTGTAAAATTATCAAAAATTATATATTTTTTTTTATTAATTTTTGTGCGCAAGGTTACAAAAACTAAGTGCCTTCAATAATTTTAGTGGAAACTATCAATAATTTTCTAGAAAATTATCAATAATTATATATCTTTAACAACTTTAGTACATAAAATTATCAAAATAGATATACTCAACTTATAAAAAAAAAAAACTATGTACAATAGCAAAATAAACATTATTTTATAAACAGTTAAACAGTTAATAAAAAAAAAAAAAATTAGAATATAAATATATAAGTTTCTTGGATAATTTTATTCAAAATTGAGTAACAAAACAAGAATTTTTGATGTTATTATTATTAATTACTTACCATAATTGTAAAAGGTATGTACCTTCAATTTGCTTCTAAATAAGGCTATCCCGACGCAATTGCCATAAGAACTCTCTTTTCAGAGAATGCTAATAAAGTTTATTCATTTTACGTATCAAAAATAATTAACAACATTTTTGATTTAGAACAAGTTTTAATTCATCAGAAAATTCTTCACCATTTCACCATTACAAGTTTTAATTCATCAGAAAATTCTTCACCATTTCAAGTTTTAATTCTTCACCATTTCAAGGCTATAAATTTTCTTTTTATTAGGGGGAAGGGATGTTGTGATCCCAAAATCACAGCCACATGTACAATTACTTACCCCCTATGGACATTCCAAAAGAACATAAGCATAGATTGCATAAGCATTCATATTGTGGTCTCAAAATACCACACCATGCATATACAAATATCCATAATTACTTACCCTTCTAAATTTCTTCATATGTCCAAATATGCACAAAATCCACAAATATTCTTATTACTTACCTCCATAAATTTCTTCTCGCATAAATAGCCACTTATGAAAAGTAAACAGAATGCTTGCTCACCATGTACTCCACATCGCATATCACTCGCAATTTCAAGAGCGAGATCAAATTACAAGACCCAAGCCAAGAAATTGACGAAGTCACATTCTTTAAAATCGTCTTATCTTTCATTTTTGTTATGCTTATTGTCCGATTGGCAAGTTGAATGCACCAATCAGAAAAACTTTTTGATACTTTTGCTGACACAGGGGCGTCAGATATTTTCTATGATAAAAATATGTTGCAAGACTAAAGAAGTCGAAGTTCAGGAGAAGCACTCTTCAAGTGAATACGCGATTCGGGAAGTCTTTTTTTTAAGCAAATTTAAAATCTTAATTCGAAGTTTTATTTGATCACTTAAAAATATTTTATCTAATATAGAATTGAAATTAAATTCGTTTTTTTAAAAAGAGTGTTTGTTTTTTTAAAAGAAAACCCGACCTGAGCTTTCCCGTTAAATCGCTCTTCTCCCTAGGGAAAACACAGCGACAAATTGGGTTACAACAACTCGTTCCGATAAATGTTTCAGATCTTTGCAACCGTCTTTCGCCCATAAGTAAACAATAAAACAAAAAAGAGACATTTTTTTATCGCTTACTATTAACCATCGCTTTTTTTTGGAACCAGCTGGTGGAAAATTGTCGGTTTTTGATTCCATCCCGCTGAGATAAATTACATTCCAACGGCTGATATGGACCAAGAGGCTTTATCTCTAGCTTTTCTTCTAACTTTAGCAAAGAGAAGTTAGTGCTTGGTAATCAGTCCACTTTATTCATGGCGAATAATTTGGCCAAATAATAAAAACAAAAAAACACGAATCTTTTAAACACTTAATATTGGCACAATTAGATATATATATGTACGTACGTAACTGGCACTAGCACTAACTATTTACGAATGTATTAATTACGGGAAATCCAAATTGTTCCTTCCTTCCAAACTCACAATTTATCACCCAACTTCCAAAATTCACAAAAATATCGAATGAAACATATGCGTTACACAAAGAGAAGTACTTCCAATTTTATGCTCCTCTAAACGCTTTTAAATTTGCAGATCAAATACTCTTTAAAACCGCAAGATTAAATATTTCTTCAAGAACAAATCTTTCTCAAAAAGCATGTAACAAGAATTTTATAAATTTTCATAAACTCAAGACTTTTCAAGTTAAGTTTTTTTATATGCAACTGCACCATAGAACAATAATCCTATCAGGGGCCAGACCAGTAATTGTGTTTTTTAAGTAGTGATAGACATAAGTAGTAACCTAAAATAGATTTGGGTATAGGTACCTAATAATACCTACGCATATTATAAAATATTTAAAATTCAATTAAATAAAATTGTCGTAAACTGCAAATATTATTTATGCATTTGTTAAAATATAAATATAAAACAGCAAAAAATAACTATTTAAATACATATTTAAAAACAAAAAAGTATACATATTTATGTGTCTCAGATTTCGTACAACGTTGGACATCTTGAAAGGTAAAGAGTAGAATAGTCGACATTTTAGTAGAAAAGATACTAAGATGCAATTAGGAATATACAACCAAATAAGGAAAATAGTAAAATATAAGCTTACTATTCAGGTACAAAATAAGTTTTTGAATTAAGGCAAGGTGGTTTCCACATGTGCACGCTATTGTTGTTTAATAATTCTTTGGCAGACATTAGACCGTTTACTATAGGTATATGCAAACAATTTCTTGTTTTTGTGTTTATTCGATTAATTGTGAAAATACTCCCTTGCAGGTTGTACTATTAAGAGGCAAGTTTCAAGTTTGGGATCATTTCCTCTCCAATCCCGTTTTTTAATGTAAATATATCATACCAAAAATCTTCCAGACCTAGACCTCGGGATACTGTCGTTAAATTTAAAAACAACCTCGCCGCACTTCGTCCATATTTTCGTATATAACTTTATCTTCTTGGATTATGTTCAGAAAAACCAAAATGAGTAGTACCAAGCTTTCTCCCAAAATTTTTGGATTTACGCATGTCGCTGCGCTTAGAATTTTATTATTAAAATTGATCCTTTTTTAAATTTCTTTACAAAGAACTATATAATAGCCTAAAATTTGTTTTTTAATTGTTGAATCTATTAGGAGTTGCGTATTAAGCCCGACATAAATTAGGCTCGTATCTATATAGCATTTTTCTTTTTAGAAGTCTACATCAGTGAAATTTTGTAAATAATTTCTTTTTAAGAAATTTGATAAAATCGTTTTGAAGTCACATTTGATTCTTTCAAGAAGAATGTGCACCTGAAACTCTGTATTTATTTTATTAGTTATTTTAAAAATATGTGACAGAAATAACATATATATTTTATTTTTGTTAGTCATTTGTACATTTATCTTTATGGCCAAATCTGAATTTCGTTCAAAATCGCAGGATATAAAAACGTTTCGGAGGGGTACCCATTGTTCAACCATTCTGTTTATTAGATTTTCAAGAGCTAACCATCTTGTGAAAGATGTTTTTACATCGAAATAAACCTGAAACTCCTTAAATTCCGATTGCCTTTTGGAACTGTGAGAAAAAAATAAATATATATTTCGCACTAAATTGTCCACACTGTCTGGGACATTTTTTCCTGCCGCTGAAGAACACAAGCGAATGGCATGCACATCCCATTACAAAATAATGTGGATTATTATTTTTGAAAAGTGCTTTGATCACCTTTACATCACCACGGAAGCATTATCAGCAACAGGTCCTATCAGATTCTGCATAAGAATTTCAAACTGGCCAAAAAGGGATAAAATTGAATCATGGATACACTTCGCGTCTATCTTATCCAATTTAATTAAGAACACAAACTTGTCTCAAACTTTTCTTGTAGCATAATCCAAATATTTGCAAATTAAAGATAGATATTTTTTGAGCTTATATTTGCTGTTTCGTCTACTATGAGTGAAAATGCTTGTATTAAAAAAAAATTGATATGTTGGAAAGACTTTCCTGTAAAAGTTGCTTGGAAATCGTTTCTGTGGTTTTTGTTTTCACACATTTAAGGTCTTTGGCGAGCTTGGAATCAACACTAACAGGTTTAATTAGTTCAATAAGAGGGCTAATTAGTATAAAATATAATATATATATATATATATATATATATATATATATATATAATATATATATAAATTTAAATTTAGTTTATTGTTTATAAGTGTCTTGTAACACAATTTACAAAAAGGCTTCTGGCTCTTATTTTGAACCCAGTGGGATCCCGATAGCCAGGCTGATCTAATCTGTTGAGTCCATTTAACCTTTTTCGGTTTGCCTTTTTGGCATTGAAACCTCCTGCAGTTCCGGCAACTGAAATGTCCCCATTGGGATTCACAAATTCACTGTCATGAAATAAATATATTGAGGCTATTTTAGCTGCTTTGTACAGTGACTTCGATACCCCATAAGCTGCAGCACCAATAGCAGCTACATATTTATGTCCTATTTCTATACCAAATAGTAGTTACGCTATGCTGGTTCTGGCTCACAGTTTTTACGTCACTTATGCCCACATGTAGCAGCATGCTACGGGTTTCTTGGATGTGTGAAGTTTTTTGTTTCACTTGTGCCCACACGTGGCAGCAAAATGATACGGTTTTCTTGGATGTGTGATGCGCCTAAATGTAGGCTTTTGTTGTTTTCAAGTGTTGCGCCTGGTTTTGAATTAATATTAGTAATAATTAAAGTTAACGGTAGGAAATTTTTGTTCATGCCAATGGATCCTAGATGGTGGGTAGGTGGGACGGGGGACGAAATTTTCATCAGAAATCGTCGACGGGCTCACCATTTCTTGAGTAGGGTTACCTAGCGGCATTAGCCGGAACTAGCAGCATACCTTGGTTTTGCTGTTTTCTTTTATTAGCATGGAAGTTCTAGATATCAGCATGACGTCATCGGGGGTTTGGTGTTTTCAAGTGCTGCAAGTTTTTTTAGCGGGGAAATTGTAGATATCAGCATCATTCGAAGTTCAAAACACCTTGGCTTGATATTTTGCTAGCAAATTATTATTGGGCCTAGGGTATGTGTATTGAAAAGTATTACGTTTTATAAACCTTTGTTTTCATTTCCAATAAAATTTCTTCCTTGTGCCAATACTAAGCAGCAAAATGCTCCTGTACTACGGTTTGGCTGGGGTGCTGCGCCTCAATTTTAATTTTGTTTCCGGAGCTCGCTTATTTTTCATCTCGAGTATTGGGGATACCAGATCACATTCAGCACTCTCCAGCATAGGGAAATAGCATAGGTGTTCGATTCTGTTTCTGGAGTTCGCTTATTTTTCATCTCGAGTTTTGGGGATACGAGATTACTTTGGAGATAAGAGATCACTTTTATCACTCACCAGCATAGGAAAATAGCATAGGTTTTCGATTTTGTTTCCGGAGTTCACTTATTTTTCACCTCAGACTCGTAGCCGCTAAGTTGACATCAACATTTGTGAAGGGGTGGGAAGCTTTATTGGTGGAGATTTCTGGTTAAGTTTGATCTTGTCCTGGAGGCTACAATTTGACCCTCTTGATACTATGTATAGGATTGTCTGGGGTGTATTGGAATGGGCTACATTACCTGTACCAAGGCTTGGGTCGCACTTGTGCGGCTTAAGTAATGATATGTAATACCTTAAGCAAATTTATATCGGGGCTGTATACTTGTCAGCTTGAGTTTTGTTGTTAGTTGTTTCCTTTAGTCTGAGTGCCTGTGGTATGTTGGGCTGGGCTACTTGGTGGCTGAGGAAACGTTAGCTACGGCATGGATGAATATGTACAGCTGTGTGTTTATGTGGATAAGAAATGTAGTGAAATTCCCTAAGTGAATTAGTGTAATTAGTATAAGTAATAATTTAAGTTAACCCTAGAGTATGTCAATAAATTCTTGAAGGTGTCAGTGGGGGTCTTAGTTCTAGGGGTGGACAAAATTTTCATCATAAATCCTCCACGTGCTATGGGTTTCGAGATATTAGCGATCTTTGCAGTTAGAATTAATAGTAGTATAATTAAAGTTAACCCTAGGATATTTTTTATTCATGCCAATAGTATTAGTAATAGGGGGGGTAAAATTTTCATCAGAAATCCTCTATGGTTCGAGATATTAGCAATCTTACCTTCTCAGGTGTAATTAATATTAGTAGCTGAAAAACAAAAACAACAACAACTATAACCTAAGCTGTGGATTAAAGATTTGATGATATTAATCTGTAGGTGTATTTTATAAACAAGATTGCACCATGTAATTTTATATCTAAAAATAAATCAGGCGAAGCTGGTTGAGGTGAATGTAGGTAGATATGTTGACTTAGATATGTAATGGAAATTAGTAAGTGTCTAATTTTGCTCTTCAGGTGTAATGCTTCTAATTTGATTATTTGCATAAACAAATTCGCACAGTTCAGTAAAGTAAACAAATTCGCAGTCGAATAATGTAAAAAATTCGCACAGCAGCCGAGTAAAGTAAACAAATTGAGCGATTTATGAAAGATTCCTAATGTATTTAGCTGAAAACAACAACAACTGATATAAATCTGTAGGATATAGTGTCTTAGATGAATAGCGGAAGTTATAATTGAACATTGGTTCTGCTAAACAAAAACAACAACAACTATATAACGTAAGTTGTGGATTAAAAATCTTTTATAAACAAGAGGGATCATGCTATGATATTCGATATCTAAAAATAGATCACGACTGTTTCGGATGTTAAGAAACATGAAGTAATGGAAATTAAAGCTTTGTCAGGAAATTTTCGATGTAGGTGTGCGTGTGTGTGTATTGAAAATTCTTAGGTTTTATGAAAAATTGTTTTTTATTTTCAATAAAATTTCTTTTTGGGCAGGTTAAATTTGAAGCTTTGATCATCTATGATATCAATGTGGGGTGATACTAATATAGTATGATATGTTGACTTCGATAGGTAGTGAAAGTTGTATGGGTATAGTAAAAGACTTTTCATCAAATTTGTGGTGATAAGGTGTAATGACATGACCAGTGTTGCCACACGAAATCTTTCTAGAGGAACTTGTTAGCCTAGCCTGAAAGCGGTATTGTTACGCAGATTTTTCCTACGTGATGCCGGCTCTCTCTTGGAGGATGGGTGTGATTCGACCAGTATGAAAACTAAACGCATGATCGGGCAACTGGGCACAGAGCCCACAATCTATATTTTTTCTGGGCGCCGCGTAGTTTTTTAGCTGAAACCACGAAACTAACAAAAATATGAAATTATCAATGAGACTCAACTATCACACTCTCATAACCACATATAATTTATTTCAATGTATATATAATATAATTCTATCAAAATTTCCTTTCTTTCTAATTCAATCTTTTTTGTTCAATTTAATCACTTAATCACATTATTTTTATATTCTCATACAGTTTAACTTTCCGTTGCCCAATCTTACTACAACAAAAAAAAATTTAAGAAAAGACCAAAAGATAGAGAAGCTATCCCGATTAACAAAGAAAATTAAAACCCACCTCAACTCCCAATCAGCAGATGGTGATTCAAACTATTTGCAATATGAGCTATTGCACTTCCCTCGTTTGTTTTCTTTTATTACGTCTACGCCTCGATACTTTGATGTTTTACAATACTTTCCACTTGGAATAATTAATTAATTTTTGTCCTTCCATGCAGTTCCTACCAGGTTGCTACTGTCTACCTTTTCTTCTCCAGACTGACTGCCGGCCGGCCGGACGCAGAGCAACGTCTTCTTCTCGCACAAGTTTTCGATATTCAAGAATGTTCTCGTTTTTCAAAACTTATTACCGGTCCATTCGCATTGGATCTAACATTTTTTTTTCTCTTTATATATATTTCGGAAATCTTTCCGAATTTTGTTATGTCAAGTACTTGCAATACACGGGTGGGTCAGATCAATTCTGGTTATTAATTTGTTGTGATTTTTTTTGTTTTATTTCTTTTTTTCTTTTTCTTCTTTTTTCTCAGGACCTGGATCGAACATCTAATAACAACTATATTTTCTTTAGTACACAAACCTATTAGCCCATTGCTGATTGTGAGATGGAAGAGGGCAATTAGTGACAATTAGTGACAATGATGCTGTGAATCGAATAGTAATACATAATATTTATATCTAGACAAAATGGTTTACGTAACCTCCCACAAAGGAAGAAGATGAGATAACTTATCTATAGTTACTCCACTATTTAAACGTTAGCGATTATGACAAGTTTAACTTAACGAAATATACAGAATTACGCTAGGATTGTTTCTACTTATGCTGTTATACTCGGTGATTAACTCGCGGGTACTCCAGTTGTGTGTGTGCTCCTAGGCTAGCTGCTCTTGTGCGAATGAGTATTGCGTTGAATTTTCTTTTGCTTGATTGTGTGTCTGGTTTGTGTACATATTTGTCGAGGAGAAACGTCCTGGTATCATCCACTTACTAGTCGACTCTGTAATTAAGAGAATCACTCGGCAGAATCAAATCGTTACAAGAAAGGACGACAAAACACATAACAATTTGAGCAGCCACATCTGAAAAAATTACATAGTTATTATCATTAGCTTCAGAGTGGGTTAATTAAAAGCATTAACGAGCTATCATATTAATGTAAGATGACAACTTAGATGACTAATATAAATTAGTAAAATTTTCGGTGACCAGGTGAGCTTGAAATATAATATAACTTCTTGCGTAAACAAATACATTCGAATAAAATAAACAAATTGATTTAAGCTTTTTGTGTGTATGGCTGGTGAGCATAGGAAGGTAGCAGAGTTACTTACCCTTATATCATAGTTCATATGAACCTGATAAGAATATGATACTTTTATCTTCATGCACATATTTGCTAACTATTACGTTGAGCGTGGGTTTAGTTAAAAGTTTTGATGAAAGGAGGTGGTGTTATAGTATGATATGTTGTCTTAGATGAGTAGTGGAAGTTATCAGCAATATCGCTTCATATTCATCTCTCTAAAGCATCGTCCGAATGGTGTTGTATGAATGAAGAATAAATTGATAATTCTTCAAGTCCATAGTGATGACCGTGGTGGAGGTTGAGAGTGGGTACTGTAAGTAGTGTATATATTAATTGTGTTGTATATTAATCTAGTAGAATATGGAAGCTTTTAGTGAAGAGCGAGGAAGAGGATAGTGTTATTTATTTACATTTAAATCTTATTGGGGCAAGCCCATTGTTTTCTTACCATTAAGTTGGGGGTGGGTTAATTTAACAGCTTTGATGAAAGAAGACTGTATTTTGATACTAATGTAGTATGTATCATTGATTTTTCCGGATGTGTAAAGGACTCCAATTTTCGACACATCGCTCAACGCAAGCAGTGAGTCCGTTCAATCATTGAATCCGCTCAAGAGTTGACTGCTATTAAGCTGTTATCAGAACTTTTTGAAAAGCTGTTATGCTGTCATCAGAGCTGTTCCAAAAGCTGTTGACTTTTTAATAGAGCTGTTTGAAAAGCTGTTAATCTGTTATCCGCGGCACATAATTCCAGCCGAGCAAGTGTTGCAATTTTGATGGGTGCTACCTTGGACCTTGCGCATAATAGTCGTACAATTACAACACCATCTTGATATATCGACCTAATGTAGATCGCGGAGCCATATGCCTTTTCAGATAAGTCAGAAAAGGCATGGATCTTTGTAGACCGCGGCTGTTAATTTGAAAATACATGTCGCGGAACTTTGATATCATTAAGCGCCTTGAGTCGTTCACGAAATATAAGCCAGTGAGTGTGCATTTCTAGTGGTAAGGCTGCGTCCCAATCCAGTTTAAGTGTCCACAGCTTTTATATGAACAATTTTGCAGTCACTATAACAGGATTTAACAATCCGAGGGGATCAAATATGTGGGCAGTGTCCGATAATACTGATCGTTTTGTACCCTTTTACTGTCAATCCATATTGTGTTTATGGAAAATTCATCAGATTTCGGAAGCCAAGTTAAACCGAGAGTCTTTATATGACCTTCAGTTGCTTCAATGAAGTCCAGTTGTAGCTCGATATCTTCTTTCGGAATTCCTTTGAGTAATTGCGGGTGGTTCGCGCACCACTTCCGGAGGTTGAAACCTCCTGATAGAAGAAGTACTTTTAGCTGCCTTTGATTTTCCTTTGCTTCAGATAAACTATTGAAACCAGTCATCACGTCATCAACATAAAAATCTCTTCTGAGAGCTTCTGATTCTATTGGGAATCTTGCCTTTTCGGCTTCCGCTAGGGATTATAAGCACTTTGTTGCTAGGAAAGGAACAGCTGTCGTCCCGTATGTCACAGTTCGGAGTTTGTAATAATTTATGGATTTATTTGGATCTTCCCTCCATAAGATGAGCTGGAACATTTTGTCTTTATCATCTAAGCAAACTTGCCGATACATTTTCCCTATATCGACAGTGAAAACGAATCTCGGCAGCCTTATTCGTAACAGAATGGAGAAAAATAGATAGTAGGCCCCTTGTACCAGATGTCGTTGAGTGAAATGTTTGACGACGTTTTCGCGGATGCGTCGAATACTACTCGGAGCTTAGTGGTACTGTTATCCGGTTTTTTGACGCCACGATGTGGTAGGAAATATTGTGCCTTACTTATTTCAAGGGCATTGACTTGGTCTATGTGGCCTAGCCTGATATATTCCGGAATAAAGTCAATATACTGTGCCTTGAGGATAGGTTGCCTGCCAAGTTTCCGTTCCAATGACAAGAATCTATTAAGTGCAATGCTTTTTGATTCCCCCAATGCCTTGGGATTCTGTGAGAAGGGCAGCCTTACTATGAACCTTCCTTCTTGTGTTCTATTCATATTTTGATTCAAATGATTTACGCATCGTGGTTCTGAAATTGTTGTGTTGCTTTCTTCGTATGCTGAATCAACTTCTTCCAATTTCCAGAATTTTTCTATTTGTTGTTCAGTTCTTTAATCCTCGCTATAAATGCCACATGTTTATGTATTTGGGGATTCTCCGTCAACCTTGCCAGATACTACCCATCCAAACGCTGTATTCTGTAAGGTTAGTAAGTTGTCTGCCAACCTAATTTGACCAATTGAGATGATTTGACAATATATTTCTGCTCCGATAAGAAAATCGACTCGAATTGGTCAGTGGAACTGCAGATCGGCCAGTGTCACATTGCAGGGAATCGGCCAATCTGTAGTGTCTACTACTTGCGTTGGTTGATGAGAGGTGATCCTGGGTAAAACAAAGGCTTCCAGTCTGCTAGAAAACCCATTTGTTCGTGACTGTAATAGAACATTGACTCGTTTTTTTGTGTGTTGCTTGCTTTGTCCAACACCTTGAATTTGCATGAGGTCGTTTCATTTAATCCATGCTCTTTAGCCAATTTCCCTTTCACGAAATTTAGTTGCGATCCGGAATCCAGAATGCCTCTACACTCCACAGTTTTGCCCTCATGATTTACGAGTTTGAAAAGTACAGTCCCCAAAATGACGTAACCTCTCTTTTGGAGAGTGCCGTGTATTGATAATGTGGTTACATTCTTTTTCAATATGGGCACCGTCTCTTGAGGCGAATTCTCGACTGCTTCTTCGACCTTCAATTATGTATTTGTGTATGATGGCTGGCTCTTCTTAGGAACTGCAGTTGACACCTTCTGTAGGTGCACCAAAGTATTATGCATTTTTGAGCACATAGAACATCCTCCTGAAGTATATTGCGATGCACATTGTCCAGGCTTGAGACAGTTCGTGCACAAGTTTGCCTTTCTAAGGAAGGTCAGTCGACGGTATGGCTGTATTCGTAGAAATTCTTGACACGCGTACAGCGGATGATTCCCCTTGCAAAACATACATTGTTGAGTAAGCTTGGCGATTGAAGTAAGTAATTTAGCTGAAAGTCTCGCTTGATACATTTCGGAGCTTCTGGCTTTACTTCCTAAAGCCTCTAGTGATTGAGAACGTGTTTCCAAAAAATTTAGAAACTCCTTTATGGGCTGCAGCTTTATAGGATGGGACAGTGACTGCTCATATAATCCATGAGCGGTTTTATCCAACTTTCTAGTTAACAGATAAAACAGCAAAATATCCCAATTGGTGGTATTGATTCCAAGGTTTTCTAGTCCCAGTAGGCATTCTTTGCTGGTGTCATGAAGTGATTTGATTGCAGCTGAACTTTCGGACGTTATGTTCTATGGAGACAGTAGTTTATTCAACAATGCAGTGACTAACAGCCCATGGTTGTCATAGCGGACCTTTAACATTGTCCAGGCAGCGACGCATTTCTCATCAGACAAGCTTAGATGGGGAATAAGTTTCTCAGCTTCCCAGTTAAATGTAATTTCAAATACCACATTTTTTTACAAACCCATATGGCTTGATTATGGACCATTTGATTAAAAAGGTCATAGAATTGTCGCCATTTCTAATAGTCCCCGACTAAATTGGCCAAGGTTATCTTTGGTAGCTTCATTATTGAACTATATAACGTCGCGGTATTCAAAATAGCCGAGGACAACATGGATAATTTTTCTGAAAGTTGTATTAAAGTTTCTTGTACAAGTTCCTCCAAGTTGAAGTAATCGGCAGAATTAAAGCCGTGACAATTTGGATCATCGGTGAGCTCGCAAATACTTTGATGAAACGTCTCAATTTGATTCCAATAGCGCGTAATAGTTGATATTTGTGCTTCGCATGCCTGCTTCGAGATGTGCTGATTATCTTCGCTGAGCCTTGTCAAAAGTCGACGAAGAGACTTGATTATTGCTCTCTGCTTCCTTACCACCTTGGCTACATCTTCTGCTGCATTAATATTATTTTGAAATGGTTGAGATTCAGCATTGTTTTCTTCACCCGTTTTGTGCACCTCCGTGGTTTGTGAACTGCCACCAGATTTTGGACATTTCTCTAATCGTTCCATTATTTTTTTTAAGAACGTTAGATATTGTGCTTGAACCTTCTCAAAGTAATTTTTAGAGAAGTAGGGATTATCCTTATTCTCAGCTTGCAATTCGCTGAATTGGTTGTCGTTCTTGACAAACTGGGTCCATTAGATTCCGCTTATACTTGTTTGTGACTTAAGATGTTCTACGAGCTATCTTTTCTTTACCGAAATTTTCGAAAAGCTGCTGAATGGCCTCTCATATGCTGCCTTAGGTTGCCACTAATTTATCTATTGTATTAGGTTCTTCATGAAGTTCAGATATTTTCTCCTTAAATTGATTCGAGTGCCTTTCAAAAATTACTCTTATGGCTTTAGTAGTCTTTGGTGAAATAGGCATGCTGGAGTTGATCTCCATGTTGCTGTCTGATGTCGCTTTCTGTTTCCTCGAAGGAATACCAGGCTTCTTCCAGCCATCCTAGCTTCTGCAGAATTCTTGGGACTGGGAGTATCGTTTCTGAAACTTTCGATGATTGCCTGTATTTGCTTTCCAGTTTGCTCTTGTTGAGCGGACAACTCCTCCATTGTAACGGCAATTGACTCTATTCTGGATTCAGCACAGTGATGATAATCAACTCGCTTAGATCACGTCCCCTTAGTTGAGAGGATTGGACCTTTTGTGCAATAATTGTTGATTAGCTTTACTTATCACAAGCGTATCGCATGGATCACGTCTCTTCAGCGAGAAACGATTGAATCCTTGATGCTATGGAGTGAACGTATCACAAACGTATCGCCTGGATCACGTCGGGGTCACCAAAATGTTTATTAAGCGACCGATTCCTTTATCAGGCGCTATGGGTGTTGATTTGTCAGGGTACAATACCGTGACACTGATGAAATTGATGCTTAGGTACAATATCTATTCATCCAGCTAAAACGATGTAGGGAAAAGTAAAAACGCACTTTTCACTTTGAATTATTTTACAATTATGCCACATCGGGGTTAAATATATTGTTTATATACATTACACAGCCATCACACAGGTACGATGACCATATTCCCACACTCAAAATTGAGTTGGGAACAGAACAGGAAATTATATAATATGTCATAATTTTAATTCACATATTTACGTACGAGCACAAATTTTCACCTGCGTAAGCATTTATTGTTTTTAATGCAGAAATTTTCTCACAGCGAATCAGACGGATCCGATAACACAAACTTTTGCATGTAAAAATTGTGTGGTCGTAATTAGAACTATGGAAAAACAAAGTTTCAGCAGAATTTTATTATCTTGTGTGACTTACTTATGTTTGGCTATTGTAAATGTTTCTAATTATGAAAACTTTATGCTATCTTAAAGTATATCTATGGCTATTGATGATGAGTTTAAACAACTATAATGTATTCTTTATTTTCCAATAATGTATATCTTAGACATAAGACTTGGGCTATAATAAAATTAAAACGAATTACTTCAATAAATGGAACTATAACTATATGTAATACATTTTTTTATTTACAATACACTAGACTTAGGTCATATGTTTTCTGCTGCTGCTCCTTGTTGCTCTGATGGAATTCATTTAATTCTACGGTTAGCCTTCCTTAATTCAATATAAATTTTTTGTTTCTCACAATCAGGAATATGTTACGCTAATTCTTTAGCAGAATAAATATAGAACAAACATATATCGCATATATACAAACTAGCCTTATGTTTTGAAGTTTGTTTCCGTGCAAGCCGTGAAAGGTATTTAATCCAGCAGAAATGAAACCTAGTACTTTCATCATCATTATCAAATCATCAGCAGCATCATCATCATCATCATCCTCCTCATAGTTATTTTGTATCATTAATAGATTCACATGTCGGTTCATATTGTGTTTCGTTGATCTAACTAGAACAGTGATGAAGGAACGCTCTTTCTTTAGGAAGAATATGTTTATTGATATATCGTTATGGTCTTCAAATTTTTTAATTTGCTTAAGTGTCATAGCAAATGTTATTCCAGTTAAATTTAGCACAGTAGAATAATGTGGATATGATGAGGTCCTATCGGAGTAACCATTTGCAGGATATAGCGCTGATGTTAAGGCCCAAGCGAAGCATGCTTCATGACTATTTTTTACATTCATGCAAGCTTGCTTTAAAGCAATCTCCCTCGGTAGAGGTATATACGAAGATCCCCGGTGCTCTTCAAATTTGCTGATATGTACTGCTACATATATAATGGTATCCAATATTCAGCAACTATCTTTTTTTCGAAATCATCCAGCTGAGTGGGTATTGAATCCGAAATGTTAACTTTATGCCACTCCTTTAAATTATCGTCCACATTGATTAGACCAGTTATTGCTTGTAAATATTTAATATCGTTTATAACCTCATTGTCACCGATATCCTTAACAAAATCAGCACACAACTTTGTATTAACTTAATTATTGAGATGGCGTTTTAAAGTGTTCTTAATACGGCGTATAAATAAATCACCAGCATCCTGTATAAATAGCTTAGGATCTTTGTGGTTTATATTTACAATAATTGCAGGTCTAATTCTGTCTCTGAATACTGATTTTATTTCCTCCCACTTTACAAAATCACTTTTCTTACACCCTGAGCAAATTTCCCACCTGGACAGGTGGCTTTCAATAACACTCTCGGCGATTTAGCCTGTCCAATACAGCTCCCCATGTACCGTTTTGTACTACTCTTTTTACTAGAAAAACTTTCATTTATTAGCGCGGTTGACATTTGACCTATCGCTGAGGCTCACCTAATTTGACTGATGCCTCCTATCATCACATTTAATATCTACTACCGCCTTCTTTCACCAAAGCTTTAAACTGAAGCGATTCTAAACCTAATGCTTTCATGTTTTTTTACCACCCCAATAACCTTCATGTGGTCTATTTTTGGATATCGAATTCCATAACATGCTGCAGTGATCACGATTCCTTCTGTTCATACTCAAAACGAGTATTAACATGTTCTTGACATCGATTCAGTGTTTTTATGAATATATTTAATTCTTGGTAAGGAAGCCGTGAAACTATTTTACTTCAATCAAATAAGCACATATACCACCAATCTAGTGCATAATCTACATCGATTCAATCCCCATATCACTCATGAAAGTTTTTCTTTTACACTACACAACATTACATTAATTCATCTCAGTGTTGCATATATTCATATCCACAGCTGGCAAGTATATGTCCAAGTCCCGAGTAAGATGGTTTCAAACTTGGTGTTCAATAAAGCTTCCTAATGTGTTAGAGCAAGACATGGGAGACATTTTTTCTGGATCGCTTTTTGGATGTGAAACATAGAGAAAAAAGTATATAACTTAATATATAAAAATAAATAATGAATTTGATGTGAATAAATATTGTGTGAAAAAATTGATTTGCTATATATTATTTACAGTTTTTGTTGTTTTTCAGTAAAGGAATTGTGAATCTTACATTTTCAACTTTCACTACTCATCTACAACATATTCCACATAATACTCACAGCTCTCAAGTACTCATTTAAGACAACATATTATACTATATTAATATAATAACTCCACCTTCTTTCGACAAAACTTTTAATTTAATCCACTTCCAACCTAATACTGTCATGGTAAGATTTAAAGATAAATAAATAATACTTCCATATCTTACTAGACTTATATCATTCCAAATACCCACTCTCAACATCGTGGTCTTCACTATTGAACTTGAAGCATTATCAACATTTTAACTTTTTTTTTTCGACCTTCCTGATACTCATACAACATCATTTCGAGGAGATAAATATCAAATACCATCCATCAATACATATCATACATATAATACATATCTTACAGTACTACTCTCAACCCCCACCACGATTTTCACTATTGACTTGTGGAGAATTATCAACTATTTCTTCTTTCATACTCCACCATTCGGATGACACTTTAGAGGAGATACATAAATATCCAGCGAGATTGCTGATTAGGATTTTACTGCTTATTTATAGCTCCCATACAACTTCCCCTACTCACCTCATACCACATTAATATCATAACAAAGCGTTCTGCTATCAAAGCTTTTGATTTAACCCACTCTCAACTTAATGGCAAGTAAATAATATACCTGCCACAATAATATAAAGATAAAATTATCGTACCCTTATCAGCTTCATGTGAACTATGATATCGGGGATCAATCAAATCTCATAACAGTGTGACTGATTGAGAAATTTGATTGAAAATAAAAAAAACAGTTCTTCATAAAAAGTAAGGCTTTTCAATACAAACTCCTAAATACAAAAAAAAAAGAACATTAATAGCTCAATTTGTCCGCTTTACTCGGCTATATTTGTTTACGCAAATTACCAGCCACCTTTTATGATGCTTTAATTTCCATTAGTTCTAATGATTTCATGTCTTAACATCCCAATCAGCCGTGATAACATAATCACTCTTGTTTATAAAAGACACCTACAGACCACAACTTACGTTATGGTTGTTGTTGTTGTTTTTTCTTTTCAACAAAAGAAGTTTTCAGTTATAACTTCCACTACTCATCCAAGACATCATATCCTACAGATTAATATCAGTTGTAGTTTTCACCTAAATAAATTTGGAATCTTACATTAAAAAACCTAAATCGCTTAATTTGTCCACTTTACTGAGATGCTGTGCGAATTTGTTTACATTATTCAAATGGAAATTTGTTTACTTTGCTGGACTGCGCGAATTTGTTTATTCAAGGAATAAAATTAGAAGCATTCCACCTGAAGAGCAAAATTACACATTTACTAATTTCCATGACTTATCTAAGTGAATATATCTACCTACATTCGCCCCAATCAGCTTCGCCTGATCTATTTTAAGATATATGATCATATGGTGCAAACTTGTTTATAAAACACACCGACAGATTAATATCATCAAATTTTTAATCCACAACTTAAGTTATAGTTGTCGTTGTTTTGTTTTTGAGCTACTAATATTAATTACACCTGAGAAGGTAAGATGGCATGGACAAAAAATATACTAGGGTTAATTTGAATTATTACTACTATTCAATATACCTCAAAATGTAAGATAGCTAATATCTCGAAACCCATAGCCCGTAGAGGATTTCTAATAAAAAATATGTCCACCCGTATAACTAAGACCCCCACTGAAACTATCTAGAATCTATTGGTATGAACTAAAATATTCTAGGGTTAACGTGAATTATTACTTATACTAATTACACTAATTCACTTAGGGAATTTCACAACATTTCTTATGCACATAAATACACAGCTGCACACATCCATCCACGCCTTAGGTAACATTTCCTCGGCCACAAAGTAGCCCAGCCCAACATACCACATGCACTCATACTGAAGTAAAGAACTAACAACAAACTCAAGCTGACAAGTATACAGCCCCGATATGAATTCGCTTAGGGCATTTCATATCATTACTTAAGCCGCACACATTCTACCGAAGCCTTGGTACATGTAACGTAGCCCAATCAGGTATCAGGTATTACCACTAAAGCTCTCAGCACATCTCCAGTAGCCGGATACAGGAGGGGCATCTCAAGGACAAATTGTAGCCTCCAAGACCAGATCAAACTTAACCAGAAACCTCCACCAATAAAGCTTCCCACCCCTTTACAAATGTTTAGAGCTACGATCTCCGAGATGAAAAATAAGTGAACTCCAGAAACAAAATCGAAAACCTATTCTATTTACCTATGCTGCAGAGTACTGAAAGTGATCTCGTATCCCCAAAACTCGAGATGAAAAATGTTGATGTCAACTTAGAGGCTACGAGTCTGAGATGAAAAATAAGCGAACTCCAGAAAAATAATCGAAATCCTATGCTATTTCCCTATGCTGTAGATTGCTAAAAGTGGTTTCGTATCCCCAAAGTGGTCCCGAATTCCGAGGACTCGATATGAAAAATAAGCGAACTTCAGAAAGAAAATCGAAATCCTATGCTATTTCCCTATGCTGGAGAGTGCTAAATGTGGTCTCGTATCCCCAAAGTGGTCTCGTATCCCCAAAGTGGTCTCGTATCCCCAAAGTGGTCTCGTATCCTCAACATCCAATACAGAAACCAGTACAGCCAAGAGACAAACCAGCATTTAGCATGAACTCAAACCTCCTAGCGATGGTGGCGCCATCTGTTTCGAATGCATGGCAGCTAAATCGATGGTCCAGAACTGTCGTATCTAACGTTTCCTCAGCCACCAAGTAGCCCAGTCCAACATACCAGGCACTCATACTAAAGTAAACAACTAACACCTAACTCAAGCTGACAAGTATACAACATACGTATATAGGAGTTTTAAGTATTAAGAAATGAAAAGCGGAGTACTTTTATAAAAGGAGTAGTACCGGTCTTCGCTATTAGTTTTCGGAGTACAAACACTCCGATCGGAGTACAAACGACAGCTCTGAGTGGAACGTGATAGTAGTACTCACCTCGTTCCATCCTGTACTTTATATTCAGAATTCCCCCTTATACGTCTGCAGAGCAGAATCGTACGCTACCAAAAGTTGCAGTTTCCACCGAGAAGAGCATCCAAGTGGAAGCTCTCTGAGCCATCATCAGCCCAGCTGATCTTCTCGAACGTGACATAGTTCCACAATTTATTGCTGACCTATATTCGAAATTCGGTTGCTCTCCATACTTCTTGTAAAAACATTTCCTTAAGCTTCGCAACATTTTTTGTTGATGAAATCTCCCTGTCGGTATAAGCAAATAAGGAAAATTTGTAATAATATTGTTAATTAAATGTAATTTTCATTGCTCACCTTTTAATTCACTGACAGAAACAAAAACACGACAAATTTCTGATCTGTTCACGCTGATATGCAAATTTAGGATGGATAAATAGAACTGTAAAATTCTGAGAAGCTCGAGCACAAAACTGCTCACATGCACGTGTTTATAAAGATAAATAAAGAGAACAGAATACATATTCGCTTTCGTTTCGCTTTTATATCGTTTCGATAACATAAATAATTTTTAGCTCTGTCGCATAAGAATGCAAGGACCGAAAATAAGAATATTTTGAAAATTTTAAACAAAAAAAGCTGGGATAAATCATGATCGTGGAATTAGTGGAATATACCAAAAGAAGTCTCGTGAAACCCGTTTCGATTCCTGTAAAGCTTTTTAACACTTAACTTTTTTTTTAAAAAAAGCTAGAAAAAACTAAGCTGGAAAGGCTTTTTATGTTTTCTGGCACAAATAAAAGCCAGCTTGACTTTTTAGTTTTTCGAGCTGGAAGTAACAGATTTGAAGACGGAAGTATAAAAAGCTAAGCTGACTTTTTATTTTCAGGGACCAAATCAGATATGAATTTTTACGAAAAAAGCTTAATTTATTTATTATTCCTGGCCGGTAATAGTTTTGAAGCTAGAAAAGCAAGCGCAACGGCTTGATTTTTTTTTTTCGGTAAAAATATAAAAAGTGAGCCCGGCTTTTTATTTTTTAGCCTCAAATTATTATCGGAAAGGAATAACTAGAAAATTTGGTTTTTTTCGTAAAAAGTCATAACTGATTCGGTCCCTGTTCTTATGTTTATCATTGTGCAGCTCTATTGTCGCTAAGTTTCGTTGTTGCGGACGTTCGCCAAATTGCTTGCTGGGAGATGATTAAATACGTTCGACGAAAAAAGGCAAGCAAGGTCCGTATTTCAACACTAACATTTTTTTAGAGTTCAGTTTTTTAATATGTATGTTTTGTTTTTGTTATTTTCAAACGTAGTTTTGTTTATTTTCGAAAAAATGGGACCAAGAAATTTTTTTACATGGCACTCTCGGCTTGCTTCCGTACTGATAATAAAACGAATAACTTTTAATAAAATTTTAATTTGAAAATTACTTACATTAGCAAAAAGTATTAAATTTTAATATGATCGGTTTAAATTTAGTCGTGCACTCCGTTTTTTTCGAAAGTACTCCGCTTTGGCAGCAAACAACACTACTTTTGATCATTTCCAAATGGCAGCACTGGTGCACTTACATGTCACCTGGTGATGTTATTTTCTTCAGAAGGTCTTCTGGAGTTTCATCCTTAAGGCTTAAACACAATTCCGACGACAGACGACAAACGACGACTATATATCGCTGTCAAACTTCTAAAAACACAGCATCTTATGCGAATGCACTAAATTGCGATGACCGACGTTGTGCGATCGACGACATTATCGTCGGGATTGATCAGTTTCTAATTTTGCCGTCGTCGCTGCAGTCCTACCAACAAAATTAATCGAATGAAATGGTTGTGGCATTCACTTTTGTCTTTTTTAGGTGGTAGCACGCCGCCGTAATTTTAAAATAATGAACTTTGAGGAAAAATTGATCGAGGAAATGCGAAATCCATAAAATAAATTATAGTTTACAAGACAGGCAAGACAAGTGGACAAAAAAGACAAGGGTTGGATGGATATTTTAAAGCGTTTAATTTACTTAATCAACGCATTTTCATTTTTTTTCCACACTTTGGTTCATTGTATTTCTTTCAATATTATATAAAATATTCTTGATAAAAATCTCCTTTTAAAACGCTCGAAACATTTAACAAATGAAATTTCAATAACTTCTTCTTTCACAATCGTCGCTCATCGCTTGTCGTTGCAATTGTGTTCCAAATTTTTCGACTGCCTGTTTCGCAGCGAAATTTTCGTTGTCGTCTGTCGTTCTATCGCTCTGTCGTCGGAATTGTGTTTAAGCCTTTAGTGTACTGAAATTAAAACGACAAGAATAGCAAGGAAAGCAAAAGTTATAATGAGGTTCCCTGGGGTTGGGCTCAATTAACAAATATGGATAGTATTAGAGACTATAATAAGGAAATATAGAATTAAAAAATATCTGAATAAAATAAATTTCTTATTTAATATACGAATACTGACTTAAATTGTCATCTAATAACCGTGACTTTTCATTTAACACATAGCAAGGAAAATGTCATCTAATTATTTCATTTAAAATATAAAAGCGTCATCTAATCATTTCATGTAACGTACGGATTGTGACCTAATATGTCATCTAACTATGTTGACTTTATATCTTATTTATTGTATGGAGGTAGGCTCAACGTTATCTTGTAATAACAGGGCCGACATCACGGTGTGAAACCTCATTTGCGATTGGCTACTTCCTAGCTAATTATGTTGCGTAGGAATATTGAATGTGGAGTCCAGAAATTTTGTACGAAAAAAAGGCACGGAGGTAATGTGATATGCTGACATAACTCGATGCTAAGAAATATTGAATTGTAAGTCCACGGATTTATGGCACAAATAGTCGCTGAAATAATGTGAACTTTCGGCCTGGATCGATGCTTAGGCATCTTCTATTGCAAGTCCCAAATTTTTGGTACAAAAAGTCGTTGAAGTAATGTGAACTATCAGCCCGACTCGATGCATAGGAATCTTTTATTGCAAGTCCCAGATTTTTGGTACAAAGAGTCCGGGATAATTATAGCTTGCTTATACTGGTATACTAAATTAAATATATTTAAGATGTCCCAAACTCTATTGCCTCGGGATTACCTGTGTCCGCTGTTTCCTTGTTTCGCGTTCCTGACTTTCCAGTAGATTAAGCATTCTACTTATCCGACTCGGGAGTATTTTATTTTCTGCCCTGCTATTTTATTATTTTGGTGGCTGCTTTTTCATTTGTTATCAATACGGATTCCTTTCCGTTTTCTTTTCCCCTGGATTATCACTATAGATTTTTTTACCACCAGATCTGCTATAATTTTGCGATATTCTCTTTCGTACCTACTCCCCGTCCAACTTTTCACGCTTTTCAGCTCTATCTTTCACTCTGCTTTTTCCTTTTCGATTTCATTCGCCCGTCAGATATTACTCGCACAGTGTGGAACAAATGGCAGCAAAATCGCAGTGCGACACAATGTGAGTACTGCTGGCTGCTAGCTGTCAGTGGCACAAGTGTAACATACTGCCTCCTGTGGTGCTGCGACCATAACACATTAATAGAGTACAACAAGAAGAGTCAGGTTTTCTGCCGATTTAATAATATAAATGGCCAGCTCAAGCCTAGCCACTACGCTAATTGCTTGTAGAAAACCAAAGTAGTTTTATGGCTACGCAATTATCATAAAACCACAATTGGAACGGTTTTACAGGTATGTGATTTTTCGTGCAATTTTGTTGCTCATGATTTTATTAACAGTACTAAAATATGATAATTGTGACCGCAATTTTTTCGTGAGTACCAAATGAAAAACTTGTGAGAGCTCAGATGACACTTGTCTGTGCTGTTGTTGCTTTTCTTACTGGAGTCCATTGAACTGACATCCATGAAAATAGGGTTTAATACAAACCCGTTAAACAAACGGTGGGTTGCTTGTTTGTTTAAAGTTTTTTTCGAAACTCTTAGTCCAATGTAATAATTGACTACATTACCTCAATGTGCCATGTCATGATATATATGTTAAGCCCATTTTCAAGTTCTTTTAAGTCAATTGCAGACAACAGTTTGCGTATTCAGTTTATTATTCTGTTTTATTAATTTTTTTATTTTTAACTAAGTAACGATTTGCGGCTAGGATAATATTTATAAACGCACGAGGTACATACCTATATTTTTAATGAATCAAAATAGCTAAATTAAGTCAGCAATACAAAATGACAAAATGGTGGGAACTGTTTGATCAGAGTCTCAGCGAAAGAAATTACTAAATTCTTCGCGAATTACTTACTTTTAATTCTCACAGTTTTTCGGTTTAAAACAAGCGTAGTACTCCCTCCTATAATAATTGAAATAAAACAGTATCTTTCGCCGAAACTTTAATCAATATCAAATATCAGTACTAACTAACTTTAATCAATCCAACAAGAACTTAAGGAATTATCCTACACGCTTTTCAATTCAACTTAAAACTGAGCGACCTGATCTACCGAATCAGCCGTGCTCACGTCTATACCACCATGCGGAAGCGACTTTGACCCAGTGACCAGCGCAATACCTAGCAATTATCATGCAAAGTATTACGTCAATCACTGCTATCAGCGTAAGGCTCCAATACGTATGTAAACAAACAGTAAGCCCAGCTGAGCATTCCATTATGCGAAGTGGATTACTTAACCATGACTCAATGCCTAAATAAAAACAGCAATGGATGCGAGAGGTTTTGGTAAATAATTCGCAATCGCCAAGCATTTCACTGTGCGAAGTAAAACGCTTCGTTATTGCAAATCGCGTAACTACCTGTACACCTACTGCTAGCTCGAGTCGTGATGTCATAATTCCACCAATTGGATATTGGGCCATGACATGTTTTTCATAGTTAATGGTAAATGTTAATATTTCGATTGTTCCATACTTTACAGCCTCTATAAGTTACAAATTAACCTAGTTTCATTAATTAACGCCTGTTACAAAAAGTATCAAAAGTGGTCATTCTTCTTTTACACTTAATATATGTGCAGGGTGTGCCAAAGTTCTAATATTAAAAGTTACGTAGCATCGGTCTAGATATCACTTAGTACAGCAAAAATCCTTAGAAAAGAATATAAATATTTAAAAAATGTGCTTTTCGTCCTTATTAAGGATACATTTCGACCACATTTTTGAAGTCTGCTAATAAAGCTAAAACGAAAGTGTTATGTTGTAAATGCCAGTTTACCCCTTTATCAATAGTGTCGTGGTTTTCAATGGATCCAAATCAAACCTTTTCGCACAAACCTCAGGCGTCCCGCAGGGTACTATACTCGGTGCTTTTATCTTCATAATTTAAATAAATGACCTCCCTATTGATATTGCATCGCCTTATTTAGCGTTGAAATTAGGGTGGGGAGGGGGGGGGGCGGATCATTTTACTGCAATTAAATTTAAACATAAAATCTCCAGCGCCGTAAGTCGCTTAGCAGTTCTGACTAGGAAGGTTTCCGCATTAATCGGTTGAATGATGTGTCATTTTTTGGTATACTTTTTTACAAACCTCATTTTTTTAATAGAATAGTAATTTACAACATTGAAAAAATCATTGGCGGGAATTAGAAAAGTGATTTTAATGAAACCTTTCGAATTTCTGTTGAGTATATATGAATATATTGCCTTTGGTAAAACGCCTTTTATCACTGTTGTATATTATTGATCAATGTTATCTGTATTCTTCTAATACAGAGAAGACATTCTCTCACTGTTATATAATTGTATTGGTACATAGTTAGCTAGCACAAGGTCTAGAAAGCGATATTTCCTTCTTCTCCTTTGGACCGCCGACGAGTACACTTTAATTAAATTATAGTTCTAGTTTAGCTATTTGTAAAGTTTATATCAACTTGTATTTTGGATTACGCTGAAATAAAATATATAATATTGGCGACGAGGATTACAAAAAAAAACCTATTCAGTGTGCACGAAAAGTTTTAATCCAAGAAAAATCAAATATTTCCTAAAACTGCGAGTACCGAAGACAACACGTGGTATACAACAAGAAGTTAAAGTGCGTACAAATTGTGAATGTTAGCAGAAATTAAAACAGAGAAAACTAGTGAAAGTAAAGTGGAAAATAAAATTAAATTGAAACTGAGTCTAATAGGGTCTATGGAAAATTTTACCCCGGGAGACGATTTCGATGAATACGTGGACCAGCTTGAAGAGTAATAATGTGGAAGATAATAAAAAAGCATCAGTTTTCATCACATTAATGGGCGCAGAGACGTACAAAACACCTAAAATGATCTTATGGCCAGTCAGTCCCAATACAAAATCATACAAGGAGCTTGTGGAGACACTAAAGAAGGTTTTTTCACCAAAGAAATTCGCAATAGCAGAGCGATTTAAGTTTAATATGAGGAATCAAAAACGAGGCGAAACCATAAAGGAATATTTAGTTTTCAGTTCATTAATACTTAATACTTCACTTTTTGCTTACTTGCTATTCGACTCGAATTTCTACTTCTAATATTATGTTTCTTTCGAGGTTTCTTTCTTTGCTTCTTAGTTCCACTTTCCGATTCAGTTACAATTTCAGAATCTATAATTTTTTCCTTAGTTACCCTGGACTCACTTCTTAAGGTAGTTATAGGTATAGCAGGATGATACTTATCCTCTAAACATGACTTCCTTAATTGTGAAAACTGGATAATACGTCTGGTATTATTAACTAACACTTCATATAAGCAGGGACTTATAACATTTGTTATAATAGCTGGTATCCATTTCGCATAATTTTGGTAATGACTACAATACATTGGAGAGTCCGGTGCACCTTTGGAACTAGTAGTAATACATGGAAATAATCATTTTACACCTATAATGGGTAGACCATGGCTAGATTGTTTAACGCCAACCTGGAGAGATTTAGTTACTAACACAGCGTGTTTACATTATCCTGAAGAAAATGTTGTTAAAGCAGCACAGCAAGTAAGTCAATCGTGTAGTGAACTAGTTTCTAGTATTAAGGGTGGTCCAAATCAGAATAGTGAAATTGCCAAAATAAAAAAGGATCAATCAGTTGAAGATCTGGTATTACAGATAAAGTGTGATTTCCCATGTATATTCAGTGAAGATCTCAGTAAACCTATTATAGGGTTCCATGCTGATATACGTGTCAACGCATTATTTGCCCCAATTTTCTACAAATTTTATACAGTGCCTTTCCAACTTCGCCCTAAAGTCGAGTCTGAGCTAGAAAGATTGTGTGAAGTTGGCATTATACCTCCAATAAAGTATGCGGAAAATGCTAGTCCCATAGTAGTGGTCCCAAAGCAAGATGGATCTATCCGGATCTGCGTAGATTTTAAAAGAACCATTAACAAATTTGTAGTAATGGAACATTATCCTTTACCTATACCTGAAGATCTCTTTGCGCATTTATCCAACTGTGAATACTTCTGTGTTTTAGATTTAGCAGGCGCCTATCAACAATTAAAGGTATCAGCAGACTCTCGTAAATACCTTGTTATTAACACGCACAAAGGACTTTTTGTCTTCAATAGGTTACCGTTTCATCAGCACCATCGATATTTCAAAGTGTAATCGATCGGGTCCTCAAAGGCATAGATAAGGTTTTCGGATATCTGGATGATATCATAATAGGGGGTACGGATAAAGTTAATTGTCAAGCAAAGTTATATGAAGTACTTCGTCGATTAGAGTCCCATAATATACATGTTAATTTGAAAAAATGCAAATTTTTTGCCAAGGAAGTTGAGTACCTGGGTCACCTTATTTCGCAAAACCAGATACGTCCCAGTCAACGAAAAGTAGAAGCTATTACCAAAGCACCAGCCCCTGCAAATTTAGTTCAACTGCAATCCTACCTGGGGTTATTAAATTATTATGGGAAATTTATACCAAATTTGGCAACTCGCTTAAAAGACTTGTATGAACTCTTACGAAAAGATGTGAAGTTTGTGTGGTCTTCACAGAGTGAAAAAGCGTTTCAAGAAAGTAAGCAACTTATACTTCAAAATTCCGTTTTAGAATTATATGATCCAAATAAAACAATAGCTCTTTCAGCGGATGCATCACCCTATGGATTGGGGGCAGTCATGTCGCACTACGTTAATGGTGTCGAGCACCCTGTACTCTTTGCATCCTGTACTTTAAGTGTAGCTGAAATGAACTATTCACAGTTGCATAGGGAAGCATTAGCTATTATATTTGCAGTCCGAAAGTTCCATAAGTATATCTATGGAAAAAAGTTCGTAATTTACAGTGATCACCAACCCCTGCGTGAGATATTTAACCCGAATAAGGGAACTCCCGCAGTTGCTGCTGCACGGTTACAGCGTTGGGCTGTAATATTGTCAATGTATGATTATAAAATAATCTATAAAAGTTCAAAGCACATGGCACATGCAGATGCCTTATCACGTCTTCCATTAAGTGATACGTCAGGGATTAGTAGTTGCTTAATTAACTCTTTTAATTTGACTGAAAAGTACCTTGTAAATTTGGACAAAGTAAAAGAATGTTCGCAAAAATGTCCCATAATAAAACTAGTTTCAAATTATGTTATAAGAGGGTGGCCTGCAAAGTCAAAGATTAATAACCCAGAAATATTGTCTTTTTACGATAAATTAAAAAGTCTGTCAGTTGAAAATCAATGTTTGTATTACGGAAACAAGTTGGTTATTCCAAAAAAACTAGAAGATGAAGTCTTAGAGCTGTTACATTCCGATCATATTGGGTCCACTCGTATGAAGCAAGTTGCCAGAAGTCAAGTTTATTTTAGGAGTTTAGATAAGAAAATAGAGCGGTTTGTACAAGCCTGTGTTATCTGTCAACAAACATTGAATGCAAGGAAGTCCTATACCTCAGAATGGCCCAAAACGTCTTTTGTATTCGAAAGAATTCATATTGACCTATTTTATTTTGGGAAATTCCAATTTCTTATTGTCGTGGACTCGTATAGTAAGTGGATCGAGGTGCATCAGTTACATAAGTCCACTGCAGATTTCATTATTGAAAAACTTAAATGCAGTTTTTCTTATTTAGGATTCCCCGTTGAGATCTGTTGTGATAATGGACCACCCTTTTCGTCAATAAAGTTCATTGAATTCTGTGAAAAAAATGGTATAAAAGTAACTAAATCGGCTCCTTATCATCCGCAAAGTAACGGCTTAGCAGAACGGGGAGTGGCCGAAGTTAAACGAGCATTAAAAAAATTTTTCCTAGACAACAAATATACAAAGCTAAATATAAACGAGAAAATTTACCAATTTTTATTCACTTACCGGCACACTCCAATAACGACCACAAAGGTATCCCCAGCAGAATTAGTTTTTAAATTCAAACCAAAAAGGTTATTAAGTTTACTGAATGATAATACTACTTCTAAGGCAAAAATTAATGATTACAATTCAAGACTCAAAATAAAAAAGAATAGTAAACAAAAACATACCAATAAAAATCTTCGAAAACCAATACCCACTTTCATAAAAGGGGAGAAAGTCATGTATTGTAGTCATTACCAAAATTATGCGAAATGGATACCAGCTATTATAACAAATGTTATAAGTCCCTGCTTATATGAAGTGTTAGTTAATAATACCATACGTATTATCCAGTTTTCACAATTAAGGAAGTCATGTTTAGAGGATAAGTATCATCCTGCTATACCTATAACTACCTTAAGAAGTGAATCCAGGGTAACTAAGGAAAAAATTATAGATTCTGAAATTGTAACTGAATCGGAAAGTGGAACTAAGAAGCAAAGAAAGAAACCTCGAAAGAAACATAATATTAGAAGTAGAAATTCGAGTCGAATAGCAAGTAAGCAAAAAGTGAAGTATTAAGTATTAATGAACTGAAAACTAAATATTCCGTAAATACTAGGTAGATAATAATAAGATTGAAATGAAATAAAATAAAATTAATTTTGAATATAATACACATTTTAACATAATTTAGATAGCACAAAATAGTACAACCTCTCTAAAGGGGGAGAAGTGTTGTATATTATTGATCAATATTATCTGTATTCTTCTAATACAGAGAAGACATTCTCTCACTGTTATATAATTGTATTGGTACATAGTTAGCTAGCACAAGGTCTAGAAAGCGATATTTCCTTCTTCTCCTTTGAACCGCCGACGAGTACACTTTAATTAAATTATAGTTCTAGTTTAGCTATTTGTAAAGTTTATATCAACTTGTATTTTGGATTACGCTGAAATAAAATATATAATAATCACTAATTAACCCAAATAATTAATTTAAAAACATTTATTAACCCTATTATTTTGTTGTTGTATACAGTTCTCTCTCAGTTGGTACTTGGTGCTTGGACCGAAAGAGAAGTGATTTCAATTTCTGCAGTGTATTTCTATGGACGTAGTTAGTCCGTATTATACATGCCAGTGGTTTTACATAAGAACGCTGCAAATATTTTAGAATGTTAGGAGTTGGGACTAAGTTAGGGCTCTGATGTGGTAGTGAGGGAGTTTGTTTCGTGTCTTGGAAAGTGTTTCTCGAGGGTTTTGGATCGCCCAAAGTTGGGATCCCAAGCTCAAATTCTGAGAAAAACACACATACATCACATGCATACAATAATGGGTGATTCCACGTTAATTGACCGAATCGTAGTCCCCGTTTTATATTTCCGAAACTAGGAACAAGATTTAAATAAATTTTGTTATTATTATTTAAATGAGTTCGTAAATATTCCACTCTTCTAAAAATTTAACATTTCAGGAACGTTTTATGAAATAATATCCTTAAAAATATTGATTTTGTCATTTCCGTGGTTGTCCTCGGGTCACGTCTGGAAATGTAATGGCAAAAATATCAGCGTCAGTGCACATTTCCTCAATTTGGTTAATGCTAGGAGACCGAGAAGAATTTAATCCAACTATATCTATCCTATTCTAAGAGCCCTTTTAGAAAATATTTAAATATACTTCTATTTCAATGTTATCTCTTACTCTTTCCACATGAAGCTTATGTCTTAGGTTACTCTTAAATGTATTGCAGAGTATAATTTCAATCGAAGAGTCTCCGACGTCTTTAATCTTGCAACTAAATCTCTTTCGATATCAGTCGTGTTGTGGTTGCATTAAACGAAAGTTCACCAGTTAAATGCCGAGGTAAATTAAAATTGTTGCTGGTCACAAGTGGTTTCATCATTTCCATGGTAGGCTTTTCTTCTTTTAATATATAAAAAATGTGGCATCTAAATTGTTAATACATTCAGGCACTTTGTGTTCTAATACCGAGATTATTATTCTGATAAAATTACATAGTTTTTCTGATATTATTTAAGAAAAACTATAAAAACGTTATTTCCGTGGTGTCATTCCCGTGGCTAAATTTTATCCACGGTAATGACTTGAGTGCACGGAAATGACTTTATTATAGCTTCCGTTAATTTATTTTAGCTGCAACGACTATTTTTATTTTCAACAAATTGTGATAATTGGCAAAACAAAGGAAGATCTGTTAAAACAGAAGCGAGAAGCGGAGAGGGAGCGCCGTCGTAGAATTAAAGAAGATCGACTTAAAAATTAGATACAAAAAGAAAAGGAACATTTGAGATATCTTAAGAAAAAAGTGAAAAAGCAAATTGTTTCCACAAAGGAAAAGAGCGACAGGGATCAAAGGAAACAAAGAAAAGTATGGAGGGAAAGCCAGCGAAAATTAAGAAACCAGAAGAAAAAGAAACAGCAACAGATGAAAAGAATTTTAAAGGAAAATACTTCACCAACCAGCCACGAGGAAGGGAACGAAGTCGAGCCAGCACCAAATATACGGAACCATTACCAAAAAATACGTGCTGCGAATAGAAAACATCGGGCTATGAAATGGAAAAAACAAATGGCATATACTAAAAAATTAAAAAAAAAAAACAAAAAATTGCGCGTTACAAAAAAAGATGTCAAAGATTGAAACAAAAAAGAAGCTCAACAGAAACTGACTTAAAGAAAAAAGTTGATAATATTATGCAATCTGGAATGGCTGAAATTTCAAAAATGTTGTTGTTTAGCGAAGTACTTAAGGATCAATTAAGACAGAATTACGCCAACTTGAATACACATAAATCTAAACAACTTTTTACTAACTTCATCAGCGGAAAGATAATTAAAAAATAAAGAGCGATTACACGATGCCCAAAATTCTCGACTTTAAAACAGTTGTCAAAAACTGAGTTAAATCAACATTTTATACGAAAGAGTCGATTAAATACAGAAGCGAAACGTAAAATACAAATTTTTCTAGAAAAAGATGAAAACAGTTGGATGTGCCCTGGGAAAAAAGAATAATGTAAGTAGAGGAAGAATTACAAAGCAAAAAAGATTCCTCAATGACACATTAAAAATCTCCATTCAAAGTACCTCTTAAAATATCCAAATACACAGTTGCGCTACTCTTTATTTTGCCGAAGTTGTCCATTTTCGCTTAAGCAGATGAAGATATCTGATAGAGAAACGTGTAAGTGTATGGTCCATTCTAATATGGTATATATGATTCAGTCATTGTTTAAAAATTGTGTCTTGGAACAAGGAACCATCAATGAACTTATCAACTTCACAAGTTGCTCAAAATCAGTCACATATCTTTTAAGGCTTTGCATAACTTGTAAAAATAAAACAGTAAGTTTTCTTGAGAGCTCGGAAAAAGATGTTTCATATTTTTAATGGATGTATCAGAAAGAAGAAATATATTACCAGAAAACGAAAACGAAAAAAATGATTACTAAAATGTCGAAACAATGTATCAAAGAGTTTGAAGATACACTGCCAAGGTCTTTGAGACACGAAGGTAGAATTCTGCATCAGTATCTCAAAATTCGTGAGTTGAAAAACAACTCAAAAGAAGACGAAGTACTCATTCACCTTGACTTCAGTGAAAATTATTCCATGAAGTACTATGGAGAAATTCAGAGCTTTCATTTTGGAGGATCACGGAAACAAATAACACTGCATACGGTCGTAACTTACTCAAAACTTGGAAATGAATCAAAATCTGATTGCTATTGCACTCTGTCAAACACTCTACTTAATAATGTTCCTGCAATTTGGGCACGTCTTCTTCCAATTTGAAAAAAACTTGCCACCAAATATTAGCATACTACATTTTTTAAGTGATAGTCCGGCAGCACAATACCGAAACAAGACCATGTTCTATGTTTTAGCCAATAAAATAAAAGAGTTTTATCCAAAGTTGGAAAGATTCACATGCAATTATTCTGAAGCTGGCCATGGGAAAGGAGCTCCAGATGGAGTTGGGGGAGTGTGCAAACGGACGGCCGATCGTATTGTTACTTCCGGACAAGACATACCAGATTTTCCTACTTTAATATTGTGTTTGGAGAAGAACTGCAAAGGAATCAAATTTTTTCTCGTTAAAGAAGAGGATATAGAAAACATTTCCATAACAATAACCAAGAATTTAATTTCATTTTATGGCACAATGCAGGTTACATCAAATAGTTTCTGGTATCAATTCGGAGCTACTTATGAGAAAATTGACCTGTTTTGATTGCCTCCATCAGTGCGAACATTTTGGTTTCGGGAGCCTAAAATATGAAACAGACCCTGGCGAAAGCGATGAAGAAATATTAAAAATTTTAGAGAAGGCTAGACCAAGCTGTCGAAAACTCAAGTACGGTGAAGTATACTCGTCATTTTCTTCAATTTCTTCACCATCATCTTTACGTTCAATCCATTATTTGGAAAACGGTATTGCGGCAGTCAGAAACGGTACCTTTATTTTAACGGAATTTCCTAGTGTAAAAGGAAAACCATATCGGTAAGCAATGTATTATTAATTAATTTAATTTTTAATGTTTTTTTAATATAGATACGTTAGCGTATACCAAAAAAACCCAGAGTATACGGGTAATGGTTTTGAAGTGGAAGTTATATCCTTAAAAAGCATAGACAGGGACAAAATCATACTCAATTTAATAGAAGGTGATGCTTCTTACATAGCAGGACCACAAATATTAAAAGTTCTACGAGATCCACTTGTTGAGATACGCAATGGAAAAATTTTATACAAATTTTCAAAAAAAATTGATGTCGCTGAGCTTTGAAAAATAGTATTCATTATAAATTAACCGAACTGATTTTAATTTTGTGATATTAGTTTTTGTTACCCTCTCAATAGAAATAAACGTTAAGTTTTGTATTTTTATGTGATGGATACCTGAATTGGAAAACAAGTGCAAATAAATTGAAGTATTTTAACATCAAATCCGTACTTTGTCATTTGCATTCCGCATTATGTGCGCTGAGAAAACCTGCTATAAGTAAGAAAAAATAAAATAGGCAATAAGTTCCCGTTTAGTATTGCCATCATTTTTAAACGAAGATGAATCCTTAATACTAAAATTTCCTAAATAGACTTATTATACCCTAGATGAAATCATAGGGGTATACTAAGTTTGTCATTCCGTTTGTAACACCTCGAAATAATGATGGTAGAGCAAAATGGATTGGACACCGATTCATAATACAGGGTGGGCCAAAAGTCACCATGGGGTTTAAAAATTAAATTGGTAACATATGGTAGGATGAAAAAAAGGAGGGGTAAGGTGGGGTGGGGAGACATGCTTACCTATGAAGAACAGACAGTTGGCTATCATGTAAAAAAGGAATGAAGAGAAACGGTCAACAGGGTGTGGACCAATATACAAACGAAAAAGTTAGTTATTTTTAAACCCCATGGTGACTTTTGGCCCACCCTGTATTAAAAGTTATTTCGATCTTTGCATGTCCGTCCGTCTGTCCGTCCGTTCGTCTTCGTGCGCACAATAACTCGAGAACGCGCATACTTAGAGAGCTGAAATTTTGTACACGGACTTTAAAATTAAGTTCGAAAATGAGACAAATCGGGCAACTCCTTCGTGGGGTTGCCATATAAAAATTTCGTTTTCCGCTATATATTTGGACACTGCTTGAGAATGCGACGACGTAGAGAGCTGAAATTTCGTACATGATTTTTTTGCTACATTATAAAGTAAAATGTCAAAAATGGACTAAATCGGGCAACTCCTTCTTGGTGTTGCCATATAAAAATTTCGGTTTTTTACGTATACTTTGAAAACGATCTGTCCAAGACATTTTTATTGTACTAAAAACTTCTGCAGAATACGAAATCCTATAAAATTGGTAATAATCATTTTTTCTGTGCGACAAACCGTTCTAGAAATATATGCAAAAAACAACTTCAAAATCAATACTTGAATATGTAGATCGGTGACCATACGAAATTTAATACGGGCATTGATCTAGGGTATCATAAGAATTGGTCTTAGACCAATTCTAACTTTTTTACTTGTTTTTTTTTTTTTAATTTTTGTCCAGATTTGCATCAATCATAATTGAAATAAATTTTTGTTTTTTTAAGTTTAGGAATAAAAATATTTTGTATAATTTTTTGAATTTGAATTATGTAAATAAAAATGTATTTTTACAAAAAACTCAATTAACTAAATATTTGTGACTGTTCAGCGAACCTAAAAGAAAAGAGGTACAATCAATAAAGATTTAAAAAAACAAATATACATAAAAAAATTACCTCTACCTAGAGTATTCACAGGTAGAACAGGGTTCCCACGAATATCTGAAATGAATTAGGTGGAATCAATCATGTTTTATTGTTAAGTAACTAAGGAAAAAGGCCATAGGTACACAAAGTCAAATCATGACCATGTATACATATGCCTATCACAACAACAAAATCCATGCAAGTGGAAATTAAGGATATTGCACATGAATTTATGTTTGATGCAAGATATAGTACATAAAACATGAATTCACGTACCAAATCACACAATCAACACAATTATTGCTAATGTTTGTGGACAAATAGAGTACAAAATGCACTGAAAATATTTATATGACACTTGTCCACAAACATGTAGAATTTACAAATTACACCAGTAATTCACGAAATGAATTATAAATACGCTTACCTGTTATAAAAGGAATATCTATAGTGATGAGGGTACCTGAAAAACCACTAAAAATCACTTAAAAAACACATTAAAAATAAATTTGACACTCGCGCGCGAAAGTGTCAAAACAACGAAAACTCCATACTACCGCGACGTTTGACGTATCAAAATCACGTAAAATCGAACCATGATTTTAATGGTCGCGTTCGTTTCGCGATATTTTCCACAGGAAACGCGATATTCGCGATTTTTTAGTTATACATTTCCCACAATGAGTGCGAAAGAGACTCACAGTGGAAAGAAGACAAAAAATTATTACAAATGACAGGAAAATCTACTACATCGAAATGAAACGTAACGAATTGACATTTTTATAGCAAATGTTCCAAAAATTATACAAATTGATTAAAATCATCAAATTGACAATCAATTTTTACGACAAAGGTATCAAAATTTAGATCGTTAAATTTGCTATCGATTGACAACAAGAAAAATTCAACTTTTTGTCATTTTCAGTGAAAATTTCGAATATTTCACTTTATAGACAGCGAAAATGGAACGAATTTTTCTATAAAAAGGAGGCCATTTGTTCATTCTGTCTTCTATTTTCAACAAATTGTCAAGGAGTATACATATGCTAGTCAGCCATAGTATCCTCAAATTTGCAATTTTTTCATCAGTGCCATTTTGTATCTTATTTTATCTTTTTCATTAGTAATTTCACTTAGAGTTTTTTTTTTTTTGGTTTCATCATTTATTTTTTATTTGCATTTAAAGTGAGTTTTTTGTTGTTCTTCAAAATTAAAGTAGTTCTGTCATTTTTTAGTTTATTTTCCTTTTTTTTTGCTTTTGTTTTGGAAAGAATTTGTTTTCTAGTGGAATTCGGGAGTTAGTCAATCTTGACGTGATTTTATTTGACATTAGTGAATTCAAGGTATTTTTATCTTTCATATAAATCTTTGGTTAGGTGACGGGTATTAAAGTGTAAGATTGCATGCCAATTTGTATTGGACATATTACACAAAATAATATCACCAAATACTAAAAATTTATTGAATATAATTTTCTTGAGTTTTCAGTTGTTTGTTCATAAATTTTCGTCAATTAATCAATTCATCAAGGTATAAAACTGTGCCCACACGGGTCACATTTACACCACATGAGAATTGATTCACGATTGACAGTTAACAATAATTTTTATTTTCAGCGTTAATTAAATTATAAAATATAGAAAGGAATTTTAAATAGTAATATAAGTCTAGTTAAGAAGTTTGAGTAGAATTAAAAAAAAATATATAATAGTTAAACTGAATTGCAATTAAGTTAATTTTTTTATGAAGTTATTTTTTTACTAGTCTAATTTTAATAATAGAAGGAAGTTTTGCTCAATAAATCTAAATGAATGAATAACCGGATGACTCTTTCATTTACCGCTACACTACCGCCATCTAAGTGTGATTGTGCTCGGCCATCGTTTTCATTTTAGGTTTCTACGTTGTTTGACACTAGACAGTAGGCACTGGTATCGTGAGAGCTTATTGGAAGCTACACGCATCGCCCAGACGTGGCAGTTTTTAGGTGGATCATTTCAATGTCGTTGTTATAGATCACACGCATCTCCCAGACGTGGCAGCTTTTAGGTGGATCATTTCAACCTCGTTGTTATAGACCACACGCATCGCCCAGACGTGGCAGTTTTTAGGTGGATTATTTAAATCTCGTTGGTATAGTCCACACGCTGCAGATTCAGTGTGTTTGAGTTACTATTTCACAAGAGACGTTTACACTAGCAGTAACTTATAGGAAGTTACACTAGTGCGTAAACGTTAGAAAGTCAACTCATCGTTTCATTACAGGTGACCACTGAGTCGTCATCAACAAAGCTCTAATTTATGAACGTACACAATTTCTATTCTATAAGAGGAACAACGAAATTGGGTAAAGTTCAGAAAATTGAGCATTTCAGATTTTCTTGTTTTCAGGACGTCAGCTGTCAGTCTAGTTTTCAGCGAAGCACAAGACATCACATTTTATCATTTGGTGGTTCCATCCAGGAATTCATTCGACTCATTCATTTAGGTAAGAGTTGTAGGGATTAAAATTAGATATTGCAATTCATTTATAGTCTATTTAAAATTAGTTTTGACTTATCAATTTATATTTGTCTACTGCTCAGATTTCTTAATTAATTTAAAATGACAGAACTCAAAAGTTTGTTAGATAAGGAACAAGCTTTAAGGACTCGCCTGAAGAAAGCAATTACTAATGGAAAGAAGACAATAACAGAAAAGCATTCAAGGGGTTTGTACGAAGCCAAACTCTCTGAAATCAAGCGAACATGGGCTGACTATGAACAGATTGATCAGCTGATCAATGAGCTGATCATTGAAACACCGCCCAAAAATGAACCAAAGTATATCACTGATGACACATATTGTAATATGGAAAATGCATATTGTATATATATAGGAGAGTTATACGATTTGATTCATCCTACAACAGAGTTGGCAGAATCCACACTATTGTTAACACAACAAACTCGTGTGGAACAACAACAACAAAATATATTACCAAAAATCATGTTGCCAAAGTATAATGGTAACTATGACGGCTGGCGCTCGTTCCAAGATTTATTCACGGCCGTAGTACACAACAACACAAACTTGAAGGATGTTCAGAAATTGTACTACTTGAAAAGCTCATTACTAGGTGATGCGGAGAAATTACTACGTCACACTCCCATCACAAATGAAGATTATCTACCCGCATGGAATAAATTGAAGGCAAGGTACGAGAATAAGAAGATTCTTGTAATTCATCAGCTTAAGATTTTGACAAATCAACCTAAAATAACTTCAGAAACAGCTGTAGAATTAAAATCACTAGTTGACACTACACAAGAGTGTCTACAGCAATTGAAGGCTTTGCAAGTTAATACTGCGTCATGGGATGTATTACTTGTGTATTTGATAGTACAGAAGCTGCCTTTCGCAACATTAAGATTGTGGGAAGAATCACAAGGAGCGTCACAAGAGCTGCCAACGTATGAACAACTATTCACATTCTTAGATACAAGGTTGAAAATATTAGAAGCAATTTCAGACACGTTGGCACCCAAGTCAAGTCAAGCCAAATGTCACTCAAAACCAACTACAACAAAAGCATTACACACAATCCAGTCAGTGAAATGCGCAGCATGTAATGGAGACCATTTACTTCAGAATTGCACAAGATTCCAAAATATGGATTTACAAGGCAGAAAAAAGTTCATCAAGACAAATGGACTTTGCTATAACTGTCTATCAGGAAACACTCACTTAGGAATTGTTCCAGTAGGTATCGATGCTCTAAATGCAAACAGATGCATCATACATCGATACATGAGGATGCTAATGCAAATAATTTACATCCTAGGAATGTAGAGGCTACAAATCTGCAATCCAAATCAGTTGAAGTTGATTTCAACTCAAACCCTAGGCAACTTCAACAACACAGAGATAATAGCAGTCTTGACCAAGTCAAACCAAGTACCAATAAGGGTACAGGAGATCGAACGACAACTCATACGTACATGAACCGAGAACGATCTTATGCGCTATTATCTACGGCTTTGGTAAAAGCCCAAAGTGAGCACGGAAAGCCACAAAGATTGCGTTGTCTTATCGACTCAGGATCAGAATGCTCTTTTATCACAAAGTCGGCATGTCACAAATTGCAGGCTATTTGCAGTCCAACACTAGTGACTGTAATAGGGTTAAACAAAAGTTTAACAGGTAACTCGAGCAAGATAACCAAGCTATCACTGAAGTCCTGTAAAGAAGATAAGACAACAATCTCAGAGGATTTTTTGGTAATCGACAAAATCACTGACGCGTTACCAACAAAATTTATATCTAAAGCCAAATACAAGCATTTAGATTAACTCGACTTAGCAGATCCTACCTTCTGGAAACCTGGCAAGATAGATGCACTACTAGGCGCCAAGGTTTATGCGAAGATAATACAAGAAGGGATTGTACAGGGTCCACCTAACACACCAACAGCTCTGAAGACAATCTTCGGTTGGATGCTATTAGGATCAGCTGAAAATTCAACAAATGAGAGCACAGTAAAGGCTTTCATGACACACACAGATGCTTTGGAAAAGCAACTTAGACAGTTTTGGGAAATCGAAGAAGTTTCCACACAACCTGTTCCCTCACAAGACGAAACAATGTGTGAAGGGATATTTCACGATTCTTGCAGTCGTCTAGACTCAGGAAAATATCGAGTGAAGTTACCGTTTGTGAATAACATCACGCCAGCGTTGGGTAATTCCAGACAACAAGCGATCAGACGTTTAGAAAGCTTGCAAAAACAATGAGTTTAAAATGGAGTATGAAAAATGTCTGGACGAGTATATCGAGTTAGGCCATATGGAGGAGGTAGGCCTGCCTCAGGAATGCGAAAACCATTACTACATTCCTCATCATGCTGTGTTCAAGGACAGTTCAACGACGAAACTACGTGTGGTGTTTGACGCATCAGCGAAGACGACAAATGGAGAGTCTCTCAATCAACATTTGTTAAAGGGACCAACACTTCAGCCAACATTATTCACGACATTGTTGAATTGGAGGAAATATAAAACTGTCATGAATGCAGACATAGAGAAAATGTACCGCATGATTGAAATACATCCGGATCATAGGACTTTTCAGAGGATTGTATGGCGGCATCCAAAGAAGGGTATACTCCAAGATTACCAACTGAAGACAGTAACCTTTGGGACAACTTCAGCTCCATATTTGGCGATAAGGACGCTTCAACAATTCGCAAGGGATGAAAATCATAACTGGCCGCTTGCAGCAAATGCGGTATTCAACAACTTCTATCTAGACGATCTTCTGTCTGGAGCCGACAATTTAAAGGGCGCAAAGGAATTACAGCATCAGCTCATCCAAATGATGAATTCCGCTGGGTTCAATTTAAGAAAATGAACCAGCAACGATAGCAGATTGTTACAAGATCTACCAGAAGATCATGTCGAACTGAAAAACTCATTAACGTTTTCAGAGAATGACTCAGTCAAAACATTAGGGATCAAATGGTTCCCAAAGGATGATTTCTTCACGTTTACAATCAAGCCACTGTCGCATCATGCAGTGCTCATAAAACGCATCATTTTATCAGGGATTGCATCCTTATATGATCCTCTCGGTTGGCTATCTCCGATAATCATAGAAGCAAAACTGCTCATGCAAGGTTTATGGATTACGGGCTCATCATGGGATGATCCAGTGTCAGACAACGTTAGCCACACCTGGAAAAACTTTGCTGACAGTCTAAAACTGTTGGAACAATTACGAATCCCAAGATGGATTAACTACTCAAGAGAGGCACGCATGCAAATACATGGATTTTGCGATGCCTCATGCAAGGCATACGCTGCAGCAATCTACTTAAGAGTAGAACAAGATGATGGTACAGTTGTTACACATTTGCTAACGTTAAAGACAAAGGTAGCACCGATTAAACCAAAGACAATACCACGTCTTGAATTGAACAGTGCCTTACTGCTCGTAAGATTACTGAAGACCATTGTACAAGGCTGTGATGTTCGATAATGAAAGACCGATTTATTATACAAACTAATTTATTAAGGTTAATTATACTTAGTTCCAATGGTAGCACAACGTGACACGGCGGAAGTGCTCAGCGTCAGAGAGTGCTCCCATATCATGTTATCTCAGAGATACCAACCTTCTGGATACGACTGTCACACATGGGAGAGATTCTGTAATCTCAACTACCTGTAATTAAGTAGGGTTCACATGCGTATATTACACCCCCTTTCTAAGCTAGATCGTAATAATTCTTTTAACGATCAAACATAATATTTAAAGAATCCAAAATAATCTTAACTTATAGTTACATACATACGTTTTAATGTACATCGCTTACAATTTTATTTCACTTTTACATGTGTTTAGAACAAAAACCGGAATGTGTACTTTCTTACATTCTCAATTTTTGCTTAGTTCTGATTCACCAAATTTGTACAATTCATTCTAAAATTAATCCTTAATTTTTCTTTATTTTTGTATTTTTTTATTAACTCCTTTGTGCATTAAAATATTAATTCATTAATTACATGAAATTTCTTCCTAATATTGGCGGGCCACCATTATCTACAATTACAAATTTTAGACTTTGCACCTGATCCTTAAATTTCACAATAGGACAAAATTCACCTACCACCTTTAATTTTTGACCTGTATAACCTATAAGATTGATTCTACTCTTAATTATATTTCTACTAATAAAATTCTGCCTGTAAAAAGCTTCCGATATTGCACAGTATTCTGCTCCAGTGTCTAGCTGCATTTCTAGTATTTTGTCATCTGCTGAAATTGTTACCAAAAATGGGTTACCTTTACTCTTGTTGTTGATATTAAACAATACACTCTCCTCCGCTGCCTCGCCGTTTGTTGTGTGCCGACTGCCAACCTTGTCATCTGTCGTGCGTAGATTACAAACTGCATCATTCATGCAACATGCTGCCAAATGTCCTACTTGTTTACATTTTTTGCACTTATATTTTTTGTAGTAGCATCGCTGTGGACTGTGACCTGGGCGATTACATCTGTAGCAATTTTTTGGAGTTGTGTATACCTTATTCGTCTGAGCTTGCTGCACTCGATAATGAAAGACCGATTTATTATACAAACTAATTTATTAAGGTTAATTATACTTAGTTCCAATGGTAGCACAACGTGACACGGCGGAAGTGCTCAGCGTCAGAGAGTGCTCCCATATCATGTTATCTCAGAGATACCAACCTTCTGGACACGACTGTCACACATGGTAGAGATTCTGTAATCTCAACTACCTATAATTAAGTAGGGTTCACATGCGTATATTACAAAGGCATTCACTTGGAAGACATTCCCGTAGTTGCTTGGACAGATTCCAAAATAGTACTACAATGGATCAAGGAGCATCCTTCCAAGTGGAAAATCTATGTAGCCAATCGGATCGTAGAAATTCAGGATAATCTAAAATTCGAACATTGGCGAATCCTGCTGACTTGGCGTCGCGTGGCATCGCAATCTCTCAGCTCCTGAACAATGACTTCTGGTGGCATGGACCCTCATGGCTAACACAATCACAAGATAATTGGCCAATCAAGAACGAAATCAAGGAAGCAACTATCCTTGAGCAAAGAGCACCAACTGTCACTAATTTTTTAATAAATTGTGAAACTGACATTCTGGAAAGATACTCTTCTTTCACACGATTAGTTCGTACAGTTGCAAGGCTGCAGCGCTTCGTACACAATTGTAAAAATTCTGATAACAAAAGGATTACAACATTAAGCAGTGAGGAGTGCCTATATGCACAAGAAACTGTATTCAAATTAGTGCAGCTGTCAACATTCCCAGACGAGTACCAGGCATTGCTGCAGGAAGGCACTGTAGCTAAGGGTAGCAAACTTTTACGGTTGAATCCAATGCTTGATAACAATGGATTGATACGAGTAGGAGGACGATTGGATAACGCGTTACTATCTTATAATAGAAGACACCCAGTAATCTTACCTCGTGATCACCATGTAACGTCAATTTTCATTGACAAGGTCCATTTAGAAACACTACATGGTGGCACATCTTTAGTTCTGAATACAAGCAGAAACTCAGTCTGGATCTTAGATGGAAGGCGTTGTATTTCAACTAGGATACATAAGTGCATCACATGTTTTAGACAACGTCAAGCAACAGAAACGCAATTGATGGGTAATCTACCTGCAGCAAGAGTAAACATAACAAAACCCTTTGCTAAAGTTGGAATAGATTACGCTGGACCAATAACCATCAAAACAGCAAGTCACAGAAATGCAAAGCTACAAAAGGCTTACTTCTGTATTTTTGTATGCATGGCAACTAAGGCAGTGCACATTGAATTAGTCTCTAGTTTAACTGCAGAAGCCTTCATTGCAGCCTTGAAAAGGTTCACAGGCAGAAGAGGTCTGTGCACTGACCTCTATTCAGATTGCGGCACAAACTTTGTTGGAGGAAAGGCAATACTGGAGAAAGAGTTACAGCAAGCAATCAAACAAGCAACTCCAATGGCTGCTGAATATTTATCTTCAAAATTCATTACATGGCATATGAATCCACCAGCAGCTCCGCATTTTGGAGGATTATGGGAGTCGGGTGTTAAATCCATTAAACACCATCTACGTAGATCTATTGGAAACTCAATCCTCACATTTGAGAAGTATGCTACGCTGTTGACTCAAGTTGAGGCCTGCCTAAATTCAAGGCCATTATGTCATCTGAGAGATGACCCGAATGACACGTTTATCTTAACTCCAGGACACTTCCTAATTGGACAATCGTTCAACGCACTTCCAGAGCTCGAGTATACTAGCCAAAACACTTCGTATGCAACCAGATGGAAGCACGTCCAGCAGATGGTGCAACAATTCTGGAACCATTGGTCTAAGGATTATTTAAACCAATTGCAGAATAGACCTAAGTGGTTCACTCAACAACCTAATCTGCAAAAAGGAGATATCGTGTTACTGCGATGTGAAAATACACCACCAACAATGTGGGCATTAGGGATCATTAATGAGATTTACCCCGGATCCGATGGTCTAGTCCGAGTGGTGCAAATCAAAACCCAGAAAAGTATGTTCACAAGACCTATTAACAAAGTGTGTCGTGTACCAATTAGATAATAATAATGAATATGTGTCGTCACATTTGTTATCTGTTTGTGAATGTCCCAGTTGATTAGACAAATTACTTATTATTTTATTTTACAGATGTCAAAAAAGTACGACATAGACGAGGATATCCTGGATATCTATGATGATATCAATATGAATTTCCTGCTGCCAGATGACCCCATTGATGCACCATTTGACGCCAGCGAATTCGAGGAGCTATGGTCAAAGTTGGTAGATCAGACGAAAGAGCCAGATGTAGAGCAGGCATCTGCATCAGGAGAATCCACAGCAGAAGCATCTACATCAAAGGCTTGTACATCAGCAGCATCTAAAGCAGAGGTATCAACATCCAACGCCCCCGATTTGTTCCTGATGGATACGCCGCAAACAAATCCGATAGTGAAGGAGAAAATCATCGCCAATGGTGGTCAAGTGGATAATTTGGAACGCCTTCTACCCACAACTACAATGGACGAAGCTAAATTGAGGTTGGAAAACTATTCCAGAAGTTCAGAACCCGTGAAGGCATCACTATATTTCTCCCGAGCGAAGTTGTCAAACGGATAAACTTCAAGGATATCCAAACGAGGCGAAACAGGGAACGAACACTAAACCTACCAGATCGCTATCAGGTAGTGTTACGTGTTCGCGCTGATGGTACACTATTGCTTCACCACTACCGCAAACGAGGCATCCAGAAGATTAAAAAGAGGTTGTTGAACAGGACCGTTCAACGGGAGGGAGAATGTTCAGCGAACCTAAAAGAAAAGAGGTAAAATCAATAAAGATTTAAAAAAACAAATATACATAAAAAAATTACCTCTACCTGGAGTATTCACAGGTAGAACAGGGTTCCCACGAATATCTGAAATGAAATAAGAAAATGAATTAGGTGGAATCAATCATGTTTTATTGTTAAGTAACTAAGGAAAAAGGCCATAGGTACACAAAGTCAAATCATGACCATGTATACATATGCATATCACAACAACAAAATCCATGCAAGTGGAAATTGAGGATATTGCACATGAATTTATGTTTGATGCAAGAAATAGTACATAAAACATGAATTCACGTACCAAATCACACAATCAACACAATTAAAATCATCAAATTGACAATCAATTTTTACGACAAAGGTATCAAAATTTAGATCGTTAAATTTGCTATCGATTGACAACAAGAAAAATTCAACTTTTTGTCATTTTTAGTGAAAATTTCGAATATTTCACTTTATAGACAGCGAAAATGGAACGAATTTTTCTATAAAAAGGAGGCCATTTGTTCATTCTGTCTTCTATTTTCAACAAATTGTCAAGGAGTATACATATGCTAGTCAGCCATAGTATCCTCAAATTTGCAATTTTTTCATCAGTGCCATTTTGAACTTATATCTTATTTTATCTTTTTCATTAGTAATTTCACTTAGAGTTTTTTTTTGGTTTCATCATTTATTTTTTATTTGCATTTAAAGTCAGTTTTTTGTTGTTCTTCAAAATTAAAGTAGTTCTGTAATTTCTTAGTTTATTTTCCTTTTATTTTGCTTTTGTTTTGGAAAGAATTTGTTTTCTAGTGGAATTCGGGAGTTAGTCAATCTTGACGTGATTTTATTTGACATTAGTGAATTCAAGGTATTTTTATCTTTCATATAAATCTTTGGTTAGGTGACGGGTATTAAAGTGTAAGATTGCATGCCAATTTGTATTGGACATATTACACAAAATAATATCACCAAATACTAAAAATTTTGTTCATCAATACACTATAGCATATGCCGCTCTGCTGCTCGTCGCTGCTTTAAGCACCGTCATCGTTTGGAAATTCAGAGCGACCATCTGTCAACGAACAATAAATTACTTGCTGTGTCGGTACAAGAACCGGACACAGCTCCAACAAATTCGTTCACGATACAGGTATCGTGAGCTCATCTACATTACATCAGAGTAAAAGAACTTCTGATTTACAAATTTATTGAATATAATTTTCTTGAGTTTTCAGTTGTTTGTTCATAAATTTTTGTCAATTAATCAATTCATTAAGGTATAAAACTGTGCCCACACGGGTCACATTTACACCACATGAGAATTGATTCACGATTGACAGTTAACAATAATTTTTATTTTCAGCGTTAATTAAATTATAAAATATAGAAAGGAATTTTAAATAGTAATATAAGTCTAGTTAAGAAGTTTGAGTAGAATTAAAAAAAAAAAATACATAATAGTTAAATTGAATTGCAATTAGGTTAATTTTTTTATGAAGTTATTTTTTTACTAGTCTAATTTTAATAATAGAAGGAAGTTTTGCTCAATAAATCTAAATGAATGAATAACCGGATGATTCTTTCATTTACCGCTACACTACCGCCATCTAAGTGTGATTGTGCTCGGCCATCGTTTTCATTTTAGGTTTCTATGTTGTTTGACACTAGACAGTAGGCATTGGTATCGTGACAGCTTATTGGAAGCTACACGCATCGCCCAGACGTGGCAGTTTTTAGGTGGATCATTTCAATCTCGTTGTTATAGATCACACGCATCTCCCAGACGTGGCAGCTTTTAGGTGGATCATTTCAACCTCGTTGTTATAGACCACACGCAGTATATTTAATATTGAACTCAATGTTCATGGCGGTGGAGGATGTTTAATCTTAAGTCATTTTTTGAATCTTAATATTCATTAAATCAGCAAAGACAATTCATTTGCATGCATTTCACAAATCATTGACCTTCTCTTAGAAAGCATAAAGGCATTCGCTGACAACACATAAATTGGCTTGTAACACGAAAATAAAAACGCGCAACCAGCACAGGTCATTCGCTTTAATAATTTGTAATTGCGCTAATTTGTGTATGTCAGCAATACGTTTACCTCAATAATTTAGTGCTGTAATGATTATTGACCCTAGCTTTAAGTAACTCTAGTTGTTTGTAATCTTGTATAAATATCGTGCAAATAAATTAAATATGTCAGTTTTCATTATCATATTCAAGGTGTTGTTTTACCAGTAACTATCGCTTTTGTGAGTCGCGATTAAGATTGTCTTGGTACAAGAACCGAAAACAATCAATAAGTAACTTACGATACAAGCATCGTAAGTGTCATCGTTGTTATCACCATCTACATTGCGACGAACAATAAATTACTTGCTGTGTCGGTACAAGAACCGGACACAGCTCCAACAAATTCGTTCACGATACAGGTATCGTGAGCTCATCTACATTACATCAGAGTAAAAGAACTTCTGATTTACAAATTTATTGAATATAATTTTCTTGAGTTTTCAGTTGTTTGTTCATAAATTTTTGTCAATTAATCAATTCATTAAGGTATAAAACTGTGCCCACACGGGTCACATTTACACCACATGAGAATTGATTCACGATTGACAGTTAACAATAATTTTTATTTTCAGCGTTAATTAAATTATAAAATATAGAAAGGAATTTTAAATAGTAATATAAGTCTAGTTAAGAAGTTTGAGTAGAATTAAAAAAAAAATATATAATAGTTAAATTGAATTGCAATTAGGTTAATTTTTTTATGAAGTTATTTTTTTACTAGTCTAATTTTAATAATAGAAGGAAGTTTTGCTCAATAAATCTAAATGAATGAATAACCGGATGATTCTTTCATTTACCGCTACACTACCGCCATCTAAGTGTGATTGTGCTCGGCCATCGTTTTTATTTTAGGTTTCTATGTTGTTTGACACTAGACAGTAGGCATTGGTATCGTGACAGCTTATTGGAAGCTACACGCATCGCCCAGACGTGGCAGTTTTTAGGTGGATCATTTCAATATCGTTGTTATAGAACACACGCATCTCCCAGACGTGGCAGCTTTTAGGTGGATCATTTCAACCTCGTTGTTATAGACCACACGCAGTATATTTAATATTGAACTCAATGTTCATGGCGGTGGAGGATGTTTAATCTTAAGTCATTTTTTGAATCTTAATATTCATTAAATCAGCAAAGACAATTCATTTGCATGCATTTCACAAATCATTGACCTTCTCTTAGAAAGCATAAAGGCATTCGCTGACAACACATAAATTGGCTTGTAACACGAAAATAAAAACGCGCAACCAGCACAGGTCATTCGCTTTAATAATTTGTAATTGCGCTAATTTGTGTATGTCAGCAATACGTTTACCTCAATAATTTAGTGCTGTAATGATTATTGACCCTAGCTTTAAGTAACTCTAGTTGTTTGTAATCTTGTATAAATATCGTGCAAATAAATTAAATATGTCAGTTTTCATTATCATATTCAAGGTGTTGTTTTACCAGTAACTATCGCTTTTGTGAGTCGCGATTAAGATTGTCTTGGTACAAGAACCGAAAACAATCAATAAGTAACTTACGATACAAGCATCGTAAGTGTCATCGTTGTTATCACCATCTACATTGCGACGAACAATAAATTACTTGCTGTGTCGGTACAAGAACCGGACACAGCTCCAACAAATTCGTTCACGATACAGGTATCGTGAGCTCATCTACATTACATCAGAGTAAAAGAACTTCTGATTTACAAATTTATTGAATATAATTTTCTTGAGTTTTCAGTTGTTTGTTCATAAATTTTTGTCAATTAATCAATTCATTAAGGTATAAAACTGTGCCCACACGGGTCACATTTACACCACATGAGAATTGATTCACGATTGACAGTTAACAATAATTTTTATTTTCAGCGTTAATTAAATTATAAAATATAGAAAGGAATTTTAAATAGTAATATAAGTCTAGTTAAGAAGTTTGAGTAGAATTAAAAAAAAAATATATAATAGTTAAATTGAATTGCAATTAGGTTAATTTTTTTATGAAGTTATTTTTTTACTAGTCTAATTTTAATAATAGAAGGAAGTTTTGCTCAATAAATCTAAATGAATGAATAACCGGATGATTCTTTCATTTACCGCTACACTACCGCCATCTAAGTGTGATTGTGCTCGGCCATCGTTTTCATTTTAGGTTTCTATGTTGTTTGACACTAGACAGTAGGCATTGGTATCGTGACAGCTTATTGGAAGCTACACGCATCGCCCAGACGTGGCAGTTTTTAGGTGGATCATTTCAATCTCGTTGTTATAGAACACACGCATCTCCCAGACGTGGCAGCTTTTAGGTGGATCATTTCAACCTCGTTGTTATAGACCACACGCATCGCCCAGACGTGGCAGTTTTTAGGTGGATTATTTAAATCTCGTTGGTATAGTCCACACGCTGCAGATTCAGTATGTTTGAGTTACTATTTCACAAGAGACGTTTACACTAGCAGTAACTTATAGGAAGTTGCACTAGTGCGTAAACGTTAGAAAGTGAACTCATGGTTTCATTACAGGTGACCACTGAGTCGTCATCAACAAAGCTCTAATTTATGAACGTACACAATTTCTATTCTATAAGAGGAACAACGAAATTGGGTAAAGTTCAGAAAATTGAGCATTTCAGATTTTCTTGTTTTCAGGACGTCAGCTGTCAGTCTAGTTTTCAGCGAAGCACAAGACATCACATTTTATCAGTTACTTTAATTTTTCAGGTGAGGAGAGTCATGATTTCCCCCCTCCCCCCAACCCCAGCCACTGCCTCTTTGCTTTATGCTAACGACGCTAATTTTTATAGAGTAATGTATGATGCAAACGATTGTAAATGCCTGCAAGAGGCTATTGTTAGTGAAAGTGTGAAACAATCTTCTTTAACTACAAAATTAATAATATTTCGATTTCACATGTTAATGAAATAAAGGATCCAGGAGTTACCTTTGATCACAAGCTATTTTGCCGTTCTCATGTAAATCTTATTACTTCTAAAGATTAGCGAATGTCGGGCTTCATCTTTCGGGTGTGCAGATCCTTCAAATGCAGCGCTGCTTTCATTTGTCTTTTTACTTCATTGGAATATGCTTATCAAATTTGGAGCCCTTTCTACTCATGCTACAATAAACAAGTTGAATTTGTCCAGAGAAAGTTTACCGGGATTCTATTGTTTAAATTAGGCATCAATGAGATGGAGTATACTATTTTTAACCTGCCATCTCTAGAACACCGCCGCATGTATTTAGACTGCATATTTTTATATAAACTCCTAAATGGTTTCGTGCTTTATTCCGATTTGCTTTCTAAAATATGAATAAGTATTTCAACAAGATCCCAAAGACATCATGTTCGATTTATAGTCTATGGTTCTCATTTTGTAGATTTAGTTTACATTCTATTTCTCTTCTTTGCATATTTTTTTATTATGATTTATTGTATTTGTGAGAAAAATGCCCAGGGAATACGTTACGTGTATAATAGCTGTGTATTTTGAATAAATGAAAGTATTACATTTTAAGACGTATAAACATTTATTTTGAAGTTAACTATTATTTTAATTTTTAAATTGTAGGTTCTCTGGACTGTACGTTGAAACTATGGGACTTTGCCAATCTTTGTGAAGACTACGTGGGTCAGAGTACGAGTTCATCTTATAATCTTGACGTGAAAGATGGGGAGCCTTACTTGCTGAGATCTTTTCCAACAAAATCGCCACCTTTTATTGCATTAAATTTCACGCGAAGAAATTTACTTCTGTGGGTTGTTATATTTTTTTTTATGTTCGCATACATCGCTCCTGAAGAAAAGATTTATATATATAGGAGAGCGCTGATATCCAATTAAATTAATTATAATTTGTTGTGCTGTCACACCCTATACTGAGAAAAGTTTCCTCCGCAATGTTCTTTGCATTTTAAATATTCTATGGGAGGGAGGACCCTACATCCAGTGGATTCTTATGAGAAGGAACAACGTACTATGGCTACATCCAGCGAATTCTACTGAGTACTCCCTGTGACTGAATTGCGGAAAAACGAAAATAATCTCCTAAAAATTGAATTAACTAATTAATTAAGTACCTACATTTAAATAAATATCAACTTTTTACATTAACCGTCAAGCACTTACCTCCAACGAAAATGTAATTCAAATAAGAATTACGTTTCCCGCCTTTCAGTTGTTGCCAAACTTTGAAATAAAATATTTCTAGCGGGCTAGATTGGCTAGAACAGGGAGCCGGCACGCGGCCGTTTTTTGCTAATGTTTTTGGCTGTTGAACCGAGCAGTACTATTTTTTTCATTTTATTTTCGGATTTTTTCTTTGAACAGAACAATACTGCGATATGTTTTTTTCTTAACTGGCTCTTAACGAGAAGGAATTAAGTAGAAGCTTTAAATTTTTTCTTTGAATATTGTGCGAGGAAGCAGGAAAAAAATTAGGAGTTTAAGAGCAATTAAAGGCAACTAATCTTCTTACATAATTACATTTTAAACCTTTTTTTTTGTTTAGCGATTAAGTGCTTGACGGCAGTGTTAGAATCAAGTCCATATGTGTACAATCCTGAAATGTATGAAATATAGTGCATTTGAATTGTAGGGAAGAATCTTCTTTCTTTTCAGTTTACGGTTTCTTGGTTAACAAAAAAACAAAAAAACCAGTGGCGTCCATATGTCACTTTCACGTACTCTTTCCGAAGGTAATCAATTTTGTTTGTTAAGCTTGGTGAATCACAAGACCACATCCTACCTCCCTGAGTTAGCCGCAAAAAGGGAATTCCAAGCCCTTTTCTTTGTTACACAACATCGGCTGTAAAATTTTTGGCGGCCAACGTTGGGCCCATCGCGATAGAATTTTCATCATATTACTAAGCACTCATACTCTACGGTAAAAAAAAGGCAGCATTGTATAAGAGGAAGTGACCGTTATCAGATCTAGAAGGCTAGACGTAATATTTTTATAATTTCATTATTTCATAATTTAATTTCATTGGACTCTCTAAATAAATTATCATAAACAAATTGGATTTAAAATATTTTCAAGGCCAGTTATCAGCAAAAAAAAAGACAATAGAAAAATATGTCATTCCGCTAGTAAATCTCGACCGGCGGTGAAAACGATAAAATTCTTCAAATTGTTAAGTGTAAGAACGAAAACAATAGCCGGCTGCATAACAAGTACGCTAGAGATCGATTGGAGTGTAGTTAATTTGCTGGTCCACAAATTTTGTGTTTATTGCAATATTTTTTTAATAGATATAAATCAGTTTAAAATCTGTGTTCATTTGTGCTAATTTTGTATTGTGGGCAAGAACTTAATCCGCAGAAAAAAAAAATAATGTGATGAAAATTTGATCATACGAGTACCTATATGTGATAAAAATAAGAATTAAATAAATAATAATTGGATATCAGTGCATCTTATGAAAGGGAATCAAGGTAAATTTGCATTGTGTATAATTTAGTGCGCTATTTTCACAATTTAGTTCTATTTGTCGTAAAACATTTTACCTACTTTCCTCTAATTCTAATTTAATTTGACTTCAAACATATCATATTCCTGGAAAAAGGGGAAAAAATATTCTAGTGATCTGTGGATTAATAAATATATAATAGCATCTAATTAATCTCTTAAATAACATCTTGTTTATTTGTATGGTGGTTTTCTTCACTAGAGAAAAGTATCATGAAATTATGTGAGTTCAGTGTCGTTTTCTGAAAAGGTAGGAACCTACGTTATTGTAGGGTTGTGGAAGCAACTCAATTCAATACTAATTATTCATGCTTTTATTTTATTTGGTTTAGTGAGATTTACCGATGGATTTTTATTTATTTTGATATGATAACATGATAATTCTATTTCGGTCTATGCAATTAGATAAATATTCTTTTTTCCATTCATCAAAGATTTTGGAAAGTCGGCTAAATTTTCTTTGACAAAATTTCAACCTATTGGGCCCTCTAGCGATTCTACAATTAGTCTTATGATCACTCGAATTAGTAGGCTGTCACGGCAAGAGTTTTAAATAAATAATAATATTCATTGGCTCATAGTTATACTAACAACTTCCAAATATTGTCACTAAGGTAAGACGGTTTCATAGGTTGGTGAATAGAGCAAGAGTTTTTGCCCTTTGTGCAATTTTTGCTACTGAAGGCACTTGTTCCTGGGTCCAAAATGACTAAATGCTTCTTTTTGCAAAACAACTATTTATTTAAAATTTCTTGATTATAAATTTAAGCCTTTCAACAACGAGTTTAATTTAATATAATTGAGGTACAATGCGGCTTGTTCAAGAGATTAACAACGAGTGAGTGCCTTAATCTATGACTTTAACATACCAAAAAAGAGAGAGAGAAAACAAGTTTGCATATGCAGGTTCTTTATGCTTGTGTGATTTGAGTCTAATTTGCTTGTATTGAAGTACATTATTGACGTAAATTTCTAAGTACAAAATTGTTCAAAAGTTCGATTGTGTGTGGCTGAGAAGTGGTAATGATTAGTTATCCTGCCCGCCTTGACAGACTACGGACTGTCAACATCTTCAAGTAGTGGTAGTGGAGCGAGCTTGTGGATAGAACGACGGAATACACCTGCCTTTGTGTGAATGTCGACAACACGAACCTTGCCATCTGGACCTGGTATTGCTTTGATGACTTTGCCTAGCATCCATTTCTGTGGTGGCAGATTATCGTCATGCAAAAGTGCCAGAAGGCCAACCACGACATTGGGTGATGAGAATTTCCATTTGTATCTGAGGTGCAAAGATGTCAAATACTCTGATGACCAACGACGCCAGAAATGCTGTTGAAGTGCTGAAATTCGTCGCCACCTGTTAACGTACCTTATATTGCCTGTAGAGAGGTCCGGCTCGATGATACAATCTATAGGAGCTTGGTTCCAGAAATGAGCCGGTGTCAAGGCTGACTCGTCATTAGGATCCGAAGATTGTTGTGTGATGGGACGAGAGTTTAGAATTGCTTCGACCTGACAGCAAACCGTGCACAGCTCTTCGAACGTTAATAGAAAATTTTGAAGCGTTCTAACTAAATGTGACTTTGACGACTTTACTGCAGCCTCCCATATGCCCCCGAAATGTGGTGATTTTGGTGGTGTATGATGGAATTCCACATTTTGTTCAGCGCACCAGCGTGCAATAGCGGTTTGTGTTGACTGACTCAGGAACTGCTCTCTTAACTCAGCGAGAATTCGTCTAGCTCCTACGAAATTTGTAGCGTTATCGCAATATATCTTTCTACACAAGCGACGGTGACTGGTGAATCTTTTTAGTGCTGCAATAAAGCCCTCCGAAGATAAGTCTGACACTACCTCCAGATGCACACCCTTGGATACAAAGCATACGAATACAGCTATATAAGATTTGTATGGCCGCTTTCCTCTTATTTTGTAGGTGGTCCAGATAGGGCCGCAGAAGTCGATGCCAACAATTTCGAATGCTGAGGACCCAGATACTCTGTCTGCTGGAAGGTTACCCATCATCTGTTGCAGCAGCCGTGGCCGATACCGGAAACAATGTAAGCACTCTCGTACAATTCGTCTGGTGTAGTCTCTAGCGTTGATTATCCAGCACTGTTGCCGAATGAGTCCAATAAGAGCCTGTGGACCTGCATGAAAGTTTTTAAAATGCAAATACCTTACATATGATTTAACAAAGGGATTATTTTTTGGAAGGAGTATAGGAGATTTGATAGTGTAGGGTACATCTGCATTCTGCAGCCGCCCTCCGACTCGCAGTAGTTTTGAGTTGTCCAGGAAAGGATTTAGAGCTTGTAGACAACTTTTTGGGCTGATCTTGTCCGTGTTTTGGAGCGAGTCGATATCTTCTTGGAAGTCCTTTCTTTGAATTAGCCAAATAGTTTTTAAAAATGCCGCTTCTAGCTCAGGTGCTGATAATTCTCCGATCATAATTTTCTCCTTTCTTCGTTTGAGGCGTAAGTTCGTTATAAATCTGAGGATGTATGCGAATATTCGACGATTTTTGGTGAAACTGCTTCTGTTGTAAATACCTTCTAAACGCGATTCTTGCAAAGTACATGTTAGCACTGTCTTCACCTTTCTCCTCTCTGGTAATTCATCACTTCTACCTTTCCACTGTGGCCAATGTTCTGCTGATTTGTGCAAGAAGTCTGGGCCACGAAACCAACAAGATTCTTGTAATTCAACTACTGTAGCACCCCGTGAAATGATATCAGCAGGATTAGATTTAGAGTTGACATATCGCCACGTTGCATTCGAAGTCAATTCCTGTATGCGTGAGACTCTGTTCCCAACAAATGTTTGCCACAGTGATGCATGTGAGGCTAACCAGCCTAGGACAATTTGAGAATCTGTCCAAAGAAATATACTTTCCACTGGGTGCCTTAAGCAACTAAGAACTTTGACCAATAGCTGTGTTAATAACTCTGCTCCGCATAATTCCAAACAGGGCAAAGATCGTATTGTTTTTGTTGGGGCTACCTTTGACTTGCCACTAAGTAGATTTACTACCAGGTTCCCACCATCGTCGAAGCTTCGAGCGTAAATGCAACATCCGTATGCTCATGTTGATGCGTCTGAAAATCCGTGAATCTGTGTGCGAGACGATTGGCCAGTTAATAAAACAAAGCGTGGAATCTGAATTTTATTTAAGTTGTGTAATTCGTCATGATACCTTTTCCAACCTTCGTGTAAAGCTGCAGGTACCGATTCATCCCATCCAAGCTGCAAAAGCCATAATTCTTGCATGAAGATTTTTGCTCTCACTACTACTGGATTTATTAGTCCCAACGGGTCAAATAGGCGGGACATTATTGATAATACCGTTCGTTTTGTAATCTTTAACGATAAATCTGGTATAAATTTATAAGTTATTCGGAAATTGTCATTTGTTGGATCCCATGCAATGCCTAAAGTTTTTATGATCTCGGAATCATTCAGTCTTATTGGCTTCTCGCGTTCAGCGTCTGGTATTTTCTCTAGAAGTTGTGAATCATTTGAGTACCATTTACGAAGTTCCATTTGTGCTGTCTAAAGCACTGCTTGCACTTCTCTTTTTATTTCTGTTACGCAGCCCTTGTCGTGCGTTGTAATTCCCCAGCTAACAATGGAGAAGGGGTGGATTTGCACAATTCTTTTCACCTTCACTAAGTGTGACCAAAACACCTGTTGGGCGCCACGTGGTTTTTGAGTCCACGAACTCGAGGGAAAACACGAAAAATTCAAAACGTTATAATTTTAATAATAAAAAAAATAAATTCTAGCAATACAAATGCACTATGGTTAATTCCACTTAATTTAAAAACTCTTTTATATATATGAGGTCGTAAACTTGGCGTAGCAAGGTCACACACGAACAGCTCAAAGTCAAAAGGTCACCAATTCACTTAAAATCCAAAAATCCAAAATGCAATACTTAGCTTTAATTTTCTTGTTGTTTTCCTCTTTTAAATCCTCCTTTTTTTTTTTTGTTTTGTTCCCAAAATACAAATTTTTCCTCGTTTCACCTTCTTTTGCTTTCTTTATGTGTTAATTTATTTAATATCAAAACTCGCGTTGTCGGTACTCTATCCTACCGCCTTGATCACTCGCCAAGATCTCTCCCAAAAAAAAAAAACCGGGGACTGTCTGCTTCTCCTACCAAAGCGCTTTAATTTTGCAGAAAATTACCCGTATTTTGGGATTTCCGGCCCCTATTTCCAATAGCTTTCAGAATTGGGACAGCGGTTTTCAATCGGTGGAAAAAGTTTTAATATTAATTTTTTTTTCTTTATTTTCCAAAATGTTCTTTATGATTTATATTTTCTTTTGTATTTATCTACAAATTTGAACTTCGACTCCAGAGTGTGAAAAATTTGCATTTAATTTTTCGTTTGACAGGAGTTTCAAATTGTTTAGGTTTTTTCCTTTTTTCCTTTTCCCGCGGGGTTACATATTTTCTGAATTTTAGCTTTGGGTTACAGCCAGTCCAATTCATTTCCTTTTGTTCTTCTTGAAATGATGAACAGTAGGAAGAACCGATTTTTCCCCGTCGGTGTTTAGGTTAAGTTGTTGTTTTTTTTTTGTTTTTTTTTTTTAGGTGAATCGAGGAGAAAACTGATCTAGGTAAATATACTTTTTTTTTTTTAAAATAATTAAATTCTGTATAACTTTATATAAATACTGCATTTCTACCTCAGGTAATTTAGTGAAGAGTTCACGATTCGTGTGATTCCCTGCCCGCTTACATCATCTTCACAATGTAAGTAATTTTCTTAATTCTAAACAATGTTTAGTCCATTGAGTATTCTTTTCATTATAATTCATTTAATTTACTTGCAGGTATATACATATTTCACTCCACGGATAATAGTGTGCTGATATTTGGAATTTCTTTATGGGATCCTAGTATAGGCTCAACAATACGATGCCCTCATGAACAAACCGGGGTCATACATATATGTATTTTGAGTCGCAGATGATGTCCTCAGGAACAAGCCGGGGCTGGCAGAAATAGCCAGCTTCGTATGATCCGTAAGTATACGTTAATTCTACCATTTGTGACTGATCATCTGAAAAATAAATTACTTTGCAGAATTATTTCTATGGATTACTGAGGTATGAAGACATCTACAACAGGTAAAAAGTATAAGTATACGGAGGACATTTTCTTGATACGTTCTCTTTCATTTTCAGGTCACCACGTCTCTTTAACTCATCTTGGACTTTTATTTGTAACAAACCTCCTCTTCCTCCGGGAGGTTTCGTAGAAATCTCAGGGAAGTACTTGAACACAAATAAAAGTACTCTATGCTTCTAAAAATAACCCAACAGGCCACGCCTCCACTTAGTTTTCATATTTGAGATAAGCAAGATAAATTAATCAGTCTGAGTGTTACTTTTACTATCTTTAGAAATCCCGAAATGTAAACTAACTAAAATGGTACTATTGCTTCACTACGATACAATACCCAGGACTAACCTCGCCTAATCTTGATCGTCGTCCAATCCGTGGTATGTTTGAATCACTGGACTTCGTACTGCGCACGATCCCAACACCATGAACCAAACGTAATCAGCTCCTATCCCTTTATGGCCTACTTCAACAGAACAATCATTTGCAAACTGGAATAGTTAGTATGCTATCGTATACTAACGACACCATGTACTTTGAAATTCTATAGCAATAATCCAAATAGAGTATCGACCGCAGTCAACTTAAGCGGCGTATAGATACTCGATAGTTATCCAGAGAAGCTGGATGGATGCCTTATTGGGGCTACCAAAAAAAAAGGAAGGTATGCTAGTCATAAATATCTTGATTTGAATGGTATACTTTAAGGTCTTTAGCATGCCAAGTACCCGCACTTTTGCCTTTGCTATCCTCTAACGAATACGTCCAAGGAGATACGATCTTGGCCACTTTAAATGGCCCTATAAATTTTGGAGCGAGTTTGGCATTGAAATATTTGGATGCCTCTGAAAGAACATAGTTCTTACGCCAAACCAAATCATTTATCAGAAACTTTTGGTCCCTTCTACGTAGGTTATACGTTTGTCTAGAGGCTTCCGTTGCTTTTACTAGTCTCTTCCTAACATCTTCCATTACTTCCTTCAGAGCTAACGAATGTGATTCAGGATCTAAGAAATCATTTTTATTTAATGGTCCATGTAACTTACCATAAGTTACCATCTCGCGGCCGAAGTTAATAAAGTAGGGTGTCAATCTTGTCGTTTCTTGCGTCGATGTACGGATAGCACAAGCAATCTTTGCCAGGTGCAGATCCCAAACTCGGTGGTTCTCCGACACATACGCGCGAAGCATGGATTTAATTATCTGATTTACCCTCTCAGCTGGGTTTGCCTGTGGATGATATAACGCGGTGTATCTTATCTCCACTCCGTAATTATCACACAGTTTCTTGAATTCGCGACTTCTGAATTGTGCACCGTTATCACTCACGATGACTCTTGGTACACCGAAAATTAGAAAAACTTGATCCTCTAAACACTGAATTACAGAGTGAGCAGTCGCCGATCGTAAAGGGAAAAGAACAGGAAATTTACTAAACTGGTCGACGATTGTGAGAATATAAACGAACCCTCGATTCGACCTAGGAAGTGGACCTATCAAATCTATACTTAAGTACTCCCACGGCTTATGCGCTATTCTTCGGGGTGCCATGAGTCCCGCTGGTTTCTTCCTCTCCGGTTTAGTTGCCTGACAGGTTACACACCTTTTTACATAGGCTGTAACATTCGATTTCATCTTGGGCCAGTAATAATTGTTCGAAAGACGATCGTGTGTTCTCTGTATGCCACAGTGTCCTGAAATTGGAATATCGTGAGCTTTAAACATCACCTCTCTTCTCTGGTCTTTGGGAACTACTTGTTTCCAAAAATCTGCCTCCATAGCTAAAGACGGATATCTAGGATGACGATGCTTCCAGAGCGTTGAATTTTCAACTTTCCAATCGGGATATTTAGACGGTTCCCTCTCTACATTATCCAGCATTTTAATGTACCATTTATCATCGGTCTTCGGAGGTGCATTGATGGAATCCAGAACAGGTACTGAGCGAGATAACCAATCTGGTAAGAGGTGTTCTTTGCCCTTTCGATGTATAATATCGAAATCGTGTTGTTGAAGCCTCATCGCCCACCTAGCTAATCTACCAGTGGGGTCCTTCAAGTTATGTAGCCACACTAAGGACGCATGATCAGTGATGATGGTGAATTTTGATCCCTCAATATATGGTCGTAATTTTTCTATAGCCCACAAAACCGCTAGGCATTCCCTTTCTGTCGTCGAATAGTTTCTCTCGCACCTATTTAATGAACGGCTGAGGTATGCGATAACTTTGTCCTGCCCGTCAATGCTTTGTGTCAAAACTGCGCCCACTCCAAATCCTGAAGCATCAGTGTGGATAATAAAAGGGTGGTTGAAATCGGGGCACGTAAGGATCGGAGAACTTACCAATCGTTCTTTTATCTCCCGAAAAGCAGTGTCACATTCCGATGTCCATATGAATCTTTTCTTTTTCTTCAGCAATTCAGTGATTGGAGCTATTATTGACGAGAAATGTGGGACAAATCTGCGATACCACGCTATTGTGCCGATAAATCTACGGACTTCCGAGACTGTTTTCGGATGAGGGATGTCCAATATACATTTGACCTTCTCAGGGTCTACCTGAAGGCCTTGCTCTCCTACTACATATCCCAGGTATTTAAGTTCCGAACGACAAAATTCGCACTTCTCATAATTTATTACTAGCCCGGCGTTATATAACCTTTCTAGTACTTCATGTAGCACTTCCTTATGCTCTTCAAATGTTTGTGTAACGATGATTACGTCATCCAGATATACAAAAACATTGGTTTCTAAACTCCCCGAGAGGACTTTATCTATTAGACGTTGCCATGTGGCAGGTGAGTTGCTTAACCCGAAAGGCATCCTCCGAAATTGGAATAGCCCACGATTGGGTACTGTAAAGGCCGTATATTGTTTTGAATTCTCTCCCATCGGAACCTGCCAAAAAGCGGATTTTATATCGAGTGAGGACATATATCTCGCATCTCGGAGCTTATCCAGTGTAGCCGAAACATAGGGAAGAGGGTATGCGTCCTTTTTTGTGACTTTATTTAGTTTACGAAAGTCGACACAAAATCGATAAGTGCCATCTTTTTTTTTAACCATTACAACAGGCGAGGACCAAGCACTATTCGAATGCTCTACTACTCCATCCGCTAACATCTTATCCAACTCTTCGTTAATAATTTTTTGGATTGCTGGTGAGACGGGATAGTACCGCTGTTTAATCGGAGAAGAGTCAGTAACGATGACATGCTCGACTTGGTTAGTGCAGCCTAACCCTTTCCCCATTTTCATTTCTGCTTTATTAGTAAGCTCACTAAGCTCGATCTGCTGCTCAGGTGTTAGCTTGGAGTGACTTTTGAGGGCTCCAATATGGTAAGTAGTTTCATTATCGCTGAATCGCCAAGAGTTGTGCCTTAAATCCGCCGATATCCCCATGACTTGCCAAAAGTCTATCCCAAAGATTATGGATTGAGGTAATTCTGGAATTATCAAAACGTCCACAACTGCTATTCGCCCTTCCAATTCTATTGGCAAGCTTACTTCCCCAAGTACCTCTATACTTTTACCATCTGCCAAACATACTGTCTTGGCTCTCGTTTTCTCCAGCTTTAGTCCTAATTTCTGTAATAATTCCCAACTTAGTTTCCCAACAATGGTTCTATAAGCTCCTGAGTCCAATAAACCAACAACCTTAATTCCAAAAATTGATACAACCAGATGTGGACGCACATCACCCTGTATTTCTGAGAATACATAATCCACTAATGTGTTGAGTGTGTGATCAACCCTTCTGGATACCTTACTTCTAACGCAACCGGATGGACTCATAGCATGGGCTTTTTGGGAATTACTTGAGCTCGACCCGCCCGTTATTGTCGAGCTCCTCTCGCGTTTCCCGAAGCTTGATTTTGTTGACTTTGACCTAGGTTATTCTGAGATTGACGTATACTCCTGCTAGTTACCACTTGTCGTGTCTCATCTGTTCCGCTTGAGTTATTTTTTTGTTGCCTTTGATTTCCAGTGTTATCCTTACAGTGATCGCACCTGGAGCGAGTGACGCCCGGGGCCCCACAACCGTAACATCTAAGATTATTCCGACAGAAGCGAGCTAGGTGTCCTGTACGACCACAACTAAAACATTTTGGACCTGAATTTGTTGTTGAGTGGGACGCTGGAGACTGATTTGCTACTATTGAGATAGTAGGCCATTCCGTACCAACATATGCCAAGTCTGGTTCGAGGAGCTGGTTACTTCTTCTAGAAGGTGGAGGTGCATAAGCCTCGACCGAAGTGCGAACAGATTCTAGACGTCGACCCAACTCGATAAGTTCTTGAACAGTGTTAACTTCAGTAAGCCCCAATTGGGTCTGATAAAACGGATTAATATTACGTTTTAAAATCCTCAATTGGTGAGCTTCAGTTAAGGGATCAGATAATCTAGCGAACATGGTCGTCATAACCGCTGTGTATATCCCAATTGTTTCGTCTTTGCCTTGCGTCCGCTTTTTGATTTCCTCTAACAATCTGTCGTCATAATCATAAGGTAAGAATTCTTTTTTTAATTCTTGTACTAATTCTGCCCAACTACGAAATTTCGATTTATTGGCTCTGAACCATATAAGTGCTCTGCCTGAAAAGAGGTCTAAAGCAGACTGAAACAATTGCCTTTTGTTTATTCCCCGAGCTCCAGCCAGCTCATTCACTCTTTCCAAAAATGAGTTCAAGGACTGGCCTTGGTCTCCCGAAAATTTAATATCCCATTTGTACAAAGCTGCTCGAGGTCTTGAGCCAGTCATAACTGCAGTAGGTAACGATAGGTCTTCATCTGCTTCCGAGAATTCATCTTCGTCCCCTTCCGCTTTAAGTTTTAATGACCCCAAAGATAAAATCAAATCCGCACGAACTCTACCTATCTCCTTTTTTTGCTCTTCACCTACGGGCTTAATTCTACTGAGTCTTCCGAAGGCCCACTCTATTTTGGTGATTATTTTTTTATAATCGCTACTATCAACCTCCCCTTCGAATTCCTCTACAAGACCTTGCACCTCCTCCAATTTCTTGTTTAAAGCTTGTATATCGTCTTCGAATTTAATGGGGTAGGGATTTACTATTGTAGACCTGCCATCCTTCTCGGCCTTTAAAACGGCACGTAAGCTAATGCGCATATCATCTACCTTCCCGGTAGGTAAACCCCTCACGAGTAATTCATAAGATAACTCTTCTTGATTTAACCGGTTTATCTCCATCTTCAAGTCAAAATAGATGGGAGTTAGTTAGATCCGACGAGAAATTCAAAAATGATGTTATGCTTCTGACAGATTTACCATAAATAAGGAAGGAAAAGGAAAGAAATATCCAACAAAAAAAAAAATTTTAAACGCGGAAAATTTAGAATTGATTGTGCAATCTACCTAGTTAATAGGTCTAGGATAACTCTGGCTTTCAATTTAACTACCGGTTAACCTACGAAGTGAAATGATGCAGAACAAAAAAAAATAAAAATAAAAATTCGATCAAAGCTGATCTACTCTTTGTAATATCCAAATTCAATATCCAGGAAACTTTAGCAGATTCAAAACCCGAATTTAATTGTAATATCCAAATTCAATATCCAGGAAACTTTAGCAAATTCAAAACCCGAATTTAACATGAATACTAGAAAATAGCAAATAAAGTTCAATAGAATGACAATCAATAAGGGTGCTAACACAAAGCGTACGTATTGTCTCCAGACACAACTCCTTTAATAATTAATGAAAAGATGTTGGCATATTTTCAAAACCTGGACTGTAATATTTTGCATTCATAGCTACATAGGACATAGAATCATAGCATAATTTATTCTTATTAGACCCTCGATCATACGCTTAAAGAAATAATACCGCTTAAATGTTAAGATGAAACCGATATATCCCCGGAGAAAGAGACACGTAAGTTCAGTGATAAACACAACTCAATCCACAGCAGCACCACTTCTTATATCGGAGCGTTCAAATTCCCTGTATGTCTTTCCCCACTTTGTATTTATAAAAAAAACTTAAAACTCAATTTCTAGCACAGTGAACCGAAGAGAATTCATCCGTTCGAAACTAGGTCAGCTGTTGGTCTAGGTCAAGTATTGAATTGCCGGCTAAAGCAAGCAATTGCCAGTTCAATTCTCTAGTAACTCGTCATCACAAATTGTCTCTTCAGATGAATGCTATTATCGACACATCTCTTTATCACCTAACAAACTGAACGAAATTGGAATAATCTACCTACTGGGCAGAGCTAGTGATCGCCACGCCGGTACTTTAGTGCAAACGTGTGGGCAAGTCATTAAACTTGTTAAGACCAAATTATTTGTGATTTTAGTGTTTTAGTGAGATTATAGTGAGATTATCCATAAACTATTATTATCTTTTGTGGCTATTAATTAAAAAAAAGGATAAGTGAAAAAAAATTAAAATTATCAAAGCAAAAATAGTGTTAGGTTATTTATCTCTAATCGTACGCTCGAAGTGCATGCATGAGAGAACGTGGTGTACCTGTTTGGAATATGCTATGGATAACCACTCAAACAAAATCATGAACGTATGAACGGCGGAATGTATATATGGTAAGCTTATTCTTAAGATTTTATAATAAAATATATTTCAAAAGTAACAATTAGTATTTTGCAAGTAATTCCATTTCCTTAAAACTTATCATATAATTATATTGCTCGTGTTTCGTAAACGACGTGCCTTGCTACATTCCAAGTAAACAACCTATTCTAATGCGATTTGATTTCCATTTCCCCTTGCAACATTTCCTTGTGCACTATACCAATCTCGTATGAAAACCTAGATTAATCTTTTCTTTTGTCGGATATTTGTAAACACACCCTTTTGATTAATTTGATGAGTAATGTGTGGAATTATATCAATTTTCTTTGAAATTTTATAGTATATGAAGAGAAGAAAAGGACTGGTAGTGATGTGCAATTACAATACAATTTTAGTTAACTCGATGATCGCCATCTCCACCTTTACTTTGTTGATAATATTGAAATTAATGTCGTTATGTTAACATTGTTGCGGATACATTGCAGTTGGCAACATGTTTGCGGAATGAAGTTTAACCAATTTTCAGCTTATTGTTGAAATAACATTTTTTTTTTCTAAAATATAATTAGGTGTTTTAGGCCCCACGTTGGGCGCCAAATTTGTTACGCAGCCCTTGTCGTGCGTTGTAATTCCCCAGCTAACAATGGAGAAGGGGTGGATTTGCACAATTCTTTTCACCTTCACTAAGTGTGACCAAAACACCTGTTGGGCGCCACGTGGTTTTTGAGTCCACGAACTCGAGGGAAAACACGAAAAATTCAAAACGTTATAATTTTAATAATAAAAAAAATAAATTCTAGCAATACAAATGCACTATGGTTAATTCCACTTAATTTAAAAACTCTTTTATATATATGAGGTCGTAAACTTGGCGTAGCAAGGTCACACACGAACAGCTCAAAGTCAAAAGGTCACCAATTCACTTAAAATCCAAAAATCCAAAATGCAATACTTAGCTTTAATTTTCTTGTTGTTTTCCTCTTTTAAATCCTCCTTTTTTTTTTTTGTTTTGTTCCCAAAATACAAATTTTTCCTCGTTTCACCTTCTTTTGCTTTCTTTATGTGTTAATTTATTTAATATCAAAACTCGCGTTGTCGGTACTCTATCCTACCGCCTTGATCACTCGCCAAGATCTCTCCCAAAAAAAAAAACCGGGGACTGTCTGCTTCTCCTACCAAAGCGCTTTAATTTTGCAGAAAATTACCCGTATTTTGGGATTTCCGGCCCCTATTTCCAATAGCTTTCAGAATTGGGACAGCGGTTTTCAATCGGTGGAAAAAGTTTTAATATTAATTTTTTTTTCTTTATTTTCCAAAATGTTCTTTATGATTTATATTTTCTTTTGTATTTATCTACAAATTTGAACTTCGACTCCAGAGTGTGAAAAATTTGCATTTAATTTTTCGTTTGACAGGAGTTTCAAATTGTTTAGGTTTTTTCCTTTTTTCCTTTTCCCGCGGGGTTACATATTTTCTGAATTTTAGCTTTGGGTTACAGCCAGTCCAATTCATTTCCTTTTGTTCTTCTTGAAATGATGAACAGTAGGAAGAACCGATTTTTCCCCGTCGGTGTTTAGGTTAAGTTGTTGTTTTTTTTTTGTTTTTTTTTTTTAGGTGAATCGAGGAGAAAACTGATCTAGGTAAATATACTTTTTTTTTTTTAAAATAATTAAATTCTGTATAACTTTATATAAATACTGCATTTCTACCTCAGGTAATTTAGTGAAGAGTTCACGATTCGTGTGATTCCCTGCCCGCTTACATCATCTTCACAATGTAAGTAATTTTCTTAATTCTAAACAATGTTTAGTCCATTGAGTATTCTTTTCATTATAATTCATTTAATTTACTTGCAGGTATATACATATTTCACTCCACGGATAATAGTGTGCTGATATTTGGAATTTCTTTATGGGATCCTAGTATAGGCTCAACAATACGATGCCCTCATGAACAAACCGGGGTCATACATATATGTATTTTGAGTCGCAGATGATGTCCTCAGGAACAAGCCGGGGCTGGCAGAAATAGCCAGCTTCGTATGATCCGTAAGTATACGTTAATTCTACCATTTGTGACTGATCATCTGAAAAATAAATTACTTTGCAGAATTATTTCTATGGATTACTGAGGTATGAAGACATCTACAACAGGTAAAAAGTATAAGTATACGGAGGACATTTTCTTGATACGTTCTCTTTCATTTTCAGGTCACCACGTCTCTTTAACTCATCTTGGACTTTTATTTGTAACATTTCTAGCATTTCTTGCAACGAATCTGCACCAGTCAATAGGTCGTCCACATAAAAGTCTTCTTTAATAATTTTATGTGCCAATGGGAATAAGCTTACGTTCATGTCTGCGATGTAGTTTAAGCTACGTGTTGCTAGGTACGGTGCAGAGGCAGTGCCGTAGGTGACTGTTTTCAAACGAAAGGTTCTCATATTCTGGTTGCTATGGTCTCTCCATACAATATACTGGAAATCTCTGTCCTCGGGTTACACCATGATTTGGCGGTACATTTTTGTCACATCCGCTGTTAATGCGAATTTCCAACAACGAAATCTAAGTAGTATAGAGAACAGGTCATCTTGCACGGTGGGACCAACCATCAATTTATCGTTCAACGACACCTGTGAAGACGTGCGACATGACGCATCAAAGACAACTCTTAATTTTGTTCTCGAGCTATCGGGACGGAGCACACAATGATGCGGCATAAAGTAATTGTGCTCTGGGATTTTTTCAACGGGTATTTCTTCCATATGATCTTGGTCTAAATATTCCTGAAGGAATTTTGAATATTCCTGCTTCAACAGAGGGTCCTTGTCTAATTTCCTTTCTAAGGAAAGAAATCGGTTTTTAGCAATTTCGAATGAATTTCCAAGACTCACTGGCGTTTCCTTGAAGGGTAGCTTTACCATTAATTTTCCGTTTTCCAATTGACGGACTTTATCTAAAAACATGCGTTCACATTTTTGTTGTTCGTCTGTTAGCTTGACAGCTGTGATATTTAGGGTTTCAAGACTCCAAAACCTTTCTAAGATATCATTTAAGCCTTGATCGAAACTCGATGAATTGATTGCTGAGACGTGATTGCAAATGCGCTTTACTGTCGTGTTAACCTTGTATCTGCCACAAACAATCCAGCCAAGAAGCGTTTTTTGTAGTGTTGGACAATCTTCACCGAGTCGTATTTGGCCTATTGATAAAAGCTCAAAAAATGTATCGGCTCCAATCAACAAGTCGATTGCTTGTGGATTCTGAAAGGTTGGATCAGCTAGCTCCACATTTTGAGGAATCTTCCACTTGGTTGTGTCAATAGGTCGTTCCGGTTGCTTGCCAGTTATGGAAGGTAGTATCCACATATGTAAGTGTGTTTCATATGAGTTGACGCGCGATTTTATAGCAGCAAATGTTTCGTAACGTACTTTAGCTGTAACGTCACCAATCCCACTAATGTCAGCATTAATTGTTTGACGTTTTAAACGCAGCTTGTGAGCGAGATCACCAGTTATAAAATTTAATTGAGATGCTGAGTCCAGCAGCGCACGAGCTGAATGATAACTGCCTGCTCTATCCCTAATCTGCACTACGGCAGTAGCCAAAATGACATGGTTTACCTTGTCGCTGCTTGTGCCTAACTCTTGCACCGCAGTACACACTGGAAAGCTTGCAGTGTTAAATGAACCAGGCCTTTCTAATGTTCCTACTGCGCTAGTTGTTAGTGAAGGCTTATCGGGATTTTGTACTGTAGCAGCATTCAACGAAGGTAAACATAGCGATGAACTCTGAACGGGATAGCGATGAAGCAACGTGTTATGTGGTCTGCTACAAACTCTACGACAATTTTTAACTGAATGTCCTCTTTTTAAACAGTTAATGCCCAACGATAATCTTTTAATTTTTTCAAATCTATCAGTAACTGGTAAATTGGAGAACTTCGGACAACTTGCGATGCTATGATTAGAGTCTGAGCATATTTCACATGTGATTTTTGAAACCTTCAACGAGGTGGAAGCTCGATTTGATTGCAACGAATGAGGTTTGTAACGAGAATTCTTGTATGAACTATTTGCTTCAAACATGTGAGATTGTGGTTTCTTATCTTTAGCTTCTAGGAACTGGCATCGTCTAGATAATAGGGCCTTGCATTCAACCCATGTTGGAAGTTTTTGATAGTCGATTGCTTCGTCCCATTTGGCTTGAGACTCAGTATCCAGCTTTGTGTTAATCAGATAGATGATCAGGGAGTTTACTATGTCTGTGTCACTAACTAAAATCCGCAGAGCACTAACTGAGCACTGACATTATCAACTAAACTTCCCAATTGAGTTGCTGAACCCTTGGCTACTCTTGGAATATCAAACAACTCTGAAATGTGTTCTTGGAAGATTAAGCACTTGTTATCGTACCTTTCCTTTAATTTTTCTAATGCCTGAACGTATGTCTGTGCAGAACTTCCTAGCGATTCAATGGTGCGCATTGCTGGGCCAGATAAACAGTTTCGTAGTAGAGCGTACTTTTCTGTTGCTGATCTTTCATTGTCGTCATGAACGAGTTTATTGAATATAGCAATGAAATTCGGATAGTCGGAGTATTTTCCCGAAAACTGGGGCAGTTTTAATGGTGGCAAATTAGGCTTAGGAGAGTCCCGAATAATAAAAGACAAATTACCATTACTCGCGCTTACCCTGCTCTTATTGGGCAACAACGATAAAATTTTTGCTTTAACCTCACAATAAAGATCTTCCAGTTCCCCTCGAGCTACCATATTAGACGAATCAGTCGGGCTGAGCCTTTCTATAGAAGTTTGATGCGATAAAATTAGTTTCCAATAGGACTCTAGGATGCCCAACCTACATTCCAGCTCTGTGGCACTGAGCGTATCCGCCTTACTAGTAATAACGTTTTTAATTCTACTTATACAACCCTTCGTATTTGCACGTTGAGTCTTCAAGTCATCAAGCAACTTCTTTACATTCTCTGTGTCAGGTACTTGCTCTGAACTCTTTGGATCTGTCATTCCGGAAGGTTTGTGAAGCCTTTATTTCAAACTAATTAACTCAACTAAACTGCAAGCACCTTGACACTATGTAGACTTGACACTGTGCTTGTAAGCTATGAATCTAATAATTCAGTGTAGCAAATTATCCTAAATAGTTTCTAGACACTAGGAGAATGATCAAAATAAATTTCCCTGACAATTAAATTTCAATTTGTCATAAATTTAGTGGGTAATTTATCACACCAATGTTCAACCAATATCCAATAGACGATCTTATAAGAACGTAGACAACAATTATTATTTAATTATTTGTTTGTTTTCGATTCAAAGTTTCTGATCTGATTAAATTTATAATTGATAATATGCCAGCAATAACTCGAATAAACTTAAAATGGTACATTGAAATTCCAATTCAAATTCTTCCTCGACTCAATGGGAATCTTATCATCAAATGTTCTTTAAATGTTCACTTGGCGCCTTTATTAGAAGGTAATCAATTCAATTACATCTTATTTGTTTATTGTTCTTTTAATTTAACGTTGTTGCGTAATTTTATACTTCAATTCTTAATACTCTAGCAATGACATGCCTAAAAATAAAAATGTACCTTGAACTTTCCAGAACCTCGATGTGCTTTATGACGTATGAGGTGTGATGTCATGAACTGCCTTTGTATAATACCGATCAAGATGATTTATATTGCGAACTTACGGTTTCCGTTTGACACAGCTATGAATTTCTTGCCAGAATTGGTCAATTCCCTCATAAGGTCTTTGTGTAACTTGCGAAATTATATTCGCTGTCCAAATGCAGCTTCAAATTCTCCAATCCAATGCTATTCACCAGGAACGAATTTCTTCGGTCGCGTATGAAATTATATTTTCAATTCTTTAATTCCCTCGCTGTCCTGTCACGGTCGCCAAAATGAATAGAGCAAGAGTTTTTGCCCTTTTTGCAATTTTTGCTACTGAAGGCAGTTGTTCCTGGGTCCAAAATGACTAAATGCTTCTTTTTGCAAAACAACTATTTATTTAAAATTTCTTGATTATAAATTTAAGCCTTTCAACAACGAGTTTAATTTAATACAATTGAGGTACAATGCGGCTTGTTCAAGAGATTAACAACGAGTGAGTGCCTTAATCTATGACTTTAACATACCAAAAAAGAGAGAGAGAAAACAAGTTTGCATATGCAGGTTCTTTATGCTTGTGTGATTTGAGTCTAATTTGTTTGTATTGAAGTACATTATTGACGTAAATTTCTAAGTACAAAATTGTTCAAAAGTTCGATTGTGTGTGGCTGAGAAGTGGTAATGATTAGACAGTTGGTATATATCTTATTTAGTGTCCTCCCATTTATCGTCTTTAGTTCCTGCGTCATAATATAAATCTTTAAAAGTGCGATTGATCTTCCTGATACTTCAATCAGTTGGATAAATATATAAAAATATATAATTGCCTGCATAATTAACGTGCTTATAGATTGAATTATTAGCGAAGAATTTTTCACAGCGGCTAACTGGTCTAGTCTTCCAGTTATTTAGTCACATAAGAAACTGGAGCAATACTATCAAACAAATTTCCATATTTAGTACTATCAATTGGTCTTTTGTTGTTTCCGGTTACATTTGAGGTGATTAAATTAACCATTTAGGATTGATTGTTCTTCCTGAAACGCGTTTATTTGTCTAATTCGTTTATCTTCTTTTTAAATTTGATTCCAGTCATGAGATGGAAATGTTAGATATACTGTAACCATATGGGTGTATGCATACCATCGTATCGTAGGCATACCATAGTATTTACCTAATTACATAATACCAACATCATCCACTCTAGTTATTCACACTGATAAGAGAAGCTTAACCGTAGAAGAATTAGCAATGATGGAGAAAGATCAGTATGGCAGTGGATTCCATTTAAGCAACATCACTAATTGTATAATCTATTATTGAATTGTGAAGTACTCCATTTATAAATATATTTAGTATAGTTCTTATTTGAATACAGAGTTATTAATTACTTGAACCCTGAAAACACAACAGGAAGGATAAGCTATTGTATGAGATACTCCTACGGGGGCTCGAAAGTAGTACGGTGGATGAAATGAGAAACAGAATGGAGCCACTATAATATATTTTTATACCTACATACCATACATGTGTACAAGTTCCTCCAGAAGTGAAATTGCATGAACGAGCATGCGCGCGATAATTAAAACGACAAAAATTAAAATTCTTAAAGAAACAAAATTCTTAAAAGTCAATTTACATTTGATTTCAATTGTTTTCGCGCTTTCGTCCACATCCATCATGTCAATTTCACTTCTGGTGTACTTACTGCAGCCATCTCCCTTGAAAATCATCACGATCAGCACTTTGCTCACCGTCAATAAATGTGAGGCGGTGTACTTCGTATGTACATGCACCATGGTATTTAATGGGAGTCGTCTCTGGTACGACAAAAATTGTTTAGGTAAGTGTAATTTATCTTTATAAGTAGAATATGTATCAAATAAAACTATTCAGTTCTAATTAAATTGGAAATCGTTTTCATTCGAAGTAGCAGTCGTGTTTTTCAGTTGCAAAATTCAGCGCTTTCGTTTGTAATTGGTACAAGCACCAATTACACTTTCAACAAAGCCTTGGTACAAGGAATCTTTCGCTAGATTGCTACAATTTGTGAGGTGCTACAACAAGTCGCGACTTTAAAATGACACGGTTCTAACCAACAATTTTGAGAAATCCCTAATATCTTTAGAAATCGGTTTCTATGACAATGACGTAGTTCTATTTTCTACTTAATTCAGCTGAAATTATGTGCAATAGTTCGAACTGTGTCCCTTACACCCGTGTCAGACAAACTTTTCAGATAGAACTTTGTCCTCTAAAATATATGAACAAAATCTTTCTGCTCTTTCTATAAGAAAAATAGCTGTGTTCTTGTAGGTTGAGCTTTTGTTATCAATGCTTGATCTAGCCTTGTAAAGAGCGGTTGTTCAGTAATATTTTAAAAATTGTTATCAAGAATGGCCTTAAAGAAAATTCAAATATTGGAGGAGTTATCTGGTAAGCATTATTTATTTTAATTAAGTTCACGAAGCAACGTCTGTCTCATTTTAAGGCAATCATGATGTAAGCCAGGGGCCGGATTCTGTAGCACGGAGAATTTGGGAATTTGGGAGATGAGAATTGCGTTTTCTTAGAATTCTTAATTCCTTAATTCTCCATTCCCAATTCACTAACATGGTTGGAGAATTAGGGAAAACGTAAGAAATGTGAAAAAGTGCGAATCGCCTGGGACGATTAAGGGTATCAATTTTTGTTGTAGAGGGTTGGACGTTTTTTCATATGTGAGGTACATCTGCCTACTATCTTTTACTGTCGAAATAAATTTAAATTTCTTTTTTTTTGGGGTAGTTTTTGAGGGATGTAGGAGGGTAGGTTTTCTCGAGTTTTTCCGGGATAACGAGAGAATGGAGAGCAGAAGAAGAATGTATGTGGTATAAAAAAAAATGGGAGCTCAGCGCGAACAAGACGGGTTTAGAAAAAGGGGCGGGGAGAGTGCGGGGTAGAAATAGGAGCTGACTAATGCAAATTAAAAAAAAAATTAATACAATATCAGGAGCTGCAATAAATCGCAGGGGTAAGCTCAGGATCTCTAAGCCCAATAAAAAAAAGTAAGAATTCGCTTTGGTAACTAGGCATGCATGGGTATTATAGGCTATATTTTATTTCGATTAACGGTAATTAGCAGATTTGAGCGGCCTCGGCGGTAAATTTTGCTATCGCAATATTCACGGGCGCCTAACTCTATGTGGGAGGGCTGTAGAGTATTGGAATTTTTTTGATAGATTAAGGGTTTAGAGTACAAAAATATAGGTGAATAATTTTTGGGGCAGGGTGTTTTGGTGGTTGGGGGTCGTACCACCCCTCATAGGGGGTTGCTCAAACTACGTCATGTTTGGTACCAAATTAAAGAGGGAGGAGAGGGTAATCGAGTGGTGTAGTTCGTCTTTGATCGTTTTAACGTGATAGCTGACTTTTGACAGCCGAAAAACGATTTTTTTGCACTACGGTCATATACACCCCAGTTTCCATATTTTGCATATATTTCTTCCGTTCTTTGTTTCACATCCATTAGTACTCCGTTGTGAACATTTTTGTCATGGGAAGTAAATTTCCAGGACTTACCAGTTCTTCGCAATAATGAGATGAAAATATGTCAATTTTTGTACCAAAAACGGCCAATTTTTCACCTTAAAAAGGACTGCTACACTTCTTTTACAGTTATTCCCAAAACGGTTTATCGTATTCAAAAATTATTTACATATGTAATTAGGGGACAAAATGTAGATGCGATTTCATCCTACACACAAGCTTTAGCATGTATATTTAAAAATTGTACAGCATCTCTTCTGTACTGGACGACGACCAAATTGATCAATTTCGAGTGATTTGTAATTTTTAGCGGGTACTTTGAGAGACAAAATCCTTGTTCCTCTGTTAGTATTGCATGGATTTCCATCATTTGTTCTTTACAATATTGCCAGGATACGTAGGGAATCCATAACTCAATTTGAAATTCCTAGCTACCTAGATACCTTCACAAAACGCAACAAAAGACACAATACAATTTTTCCACTTTCTTTTCCACTTGCAAAACACCGGAGAATTAACAAGTGGAATGGAGAATTTGGGAATTCTCTACTTACTTTTCGTCTTACTTTTCCACAAGCAAACACCGGAGAATTAATAAGTGGAATGGAGAATTCGGGAATTCCGTACTCACCTCTCAAATTCTCTCTCAATTGAAAATTTTTCGTCTTACTTTTCCACAAGCAAACACCGGAGAATTTGAGAAGTGAAAGTAAGACGAAAAATTCGGAAATTCTGTACTCGCTTCTCAAATCCTCTCAGTTGAGAATTTTTCGTCTTACTTTTTCACAAGCAAACACCGGAACAAGTGGAATGGAGAATTCGGGAATTCCGTACTCGCTTCTCAAATTCTCTTTCAGTTGAGAATTTTTCGTCTTACTTTTCCACAAGCAAACACCGGAGCACTTGAGAAGTGAAAGTAAGACGGAAAATTTTCAACTGAGAGAGAATTTGAGAAGTGAGTACGGAATTCCCAAATTCTCCATTCCACTTGTTAATTCCCAAATTCTCCATTCCACTTGTTAATTCTCTGGTGTTTTGCAAGTGGAAAAGTAAGTGGAAGAATTGTATTGTCTTCTCTTGTTGCGTTTTGTGAAGGTATCTAGGTACCTAGGAATTTCAAATTGAGTTATGTATTCACTGCGTATCCTAATCCCGGCTATATTGTAAAAAACAAATTGTGGAAATCCATGCAATACTAACAGAGGAACAAGGCTTTTGTCTCTCAAATTACCCGCTAAAAATTACAAATCACGCGAAATTGATCAATTTGGTCGTCGTCCAGTACAGAAGAGATGCTGTAAAATTTTTAAATATACACGGTAAAGCTTCTGTGTAGGATGAAATCGCATCTACATTTTGTCCCCTAATTAAATGTGTAAATAATTTTTGAATCCGATAAACCGTTTTGGAAATAACTGTAAAAGAATTGTAGCAGTCCTTTTTAAGGTGGAAAATTGGCCGTTTTTGGTACAAAAATTCACATATTTTCATCTCATCATTGCGAAGAACTGGTAAGTCCTGGAAATTTACTTCCCATGACAGAAATGTTCACAACGGAGTACTAATGGATGTGAAACAAAGAACGGAAGAAATATATGCAAAATATGGAAACTGGGGTGTATATGACCGTAGTGTAAAAAAATAGTTTTTCGGCGGTCAAAAGTCAGCTATCACGTTAAAACGATCAAAGACAAACTACACCACTCGATTACCCTCTCCTCCCTCTTTAATTTGGTACCAAACATGACGTAGTTTGAGCAACCCCCTATGAGGGGTGGTACGACCCCCAACCACCAAAACACCCTGCCCCAAAAATTAATCACCTATATTTTTGTACTCTAAACCCTTAATCTATCAAAAAAATTCCAATACTCTACAGCCCTCCCACATGAAGTTAGGCGCCCGTGAATATTGCGATAGCAAAATTTACCGCCGAGGCCGCTCAAATTTGCAAATTACCGTTAATCGAAATAAAATATAGCCTATAATACCCATGCATGCCTAATTACCAAAGTGAATTCTTACTTTTTTTTTATTGGGCTTAGAGATCCTGAGCTTACCCCTACTAATTATTGCAGCTCCTGATATTGTCTTAATTTTTTTTTAATTACCCTTAATCAGCTCCCATTTCTACCCCGCACTCTGCCCGCCCCTTTTCCTAATCCTATCTTGTTCGCGCTGAGCTCCCATTTTTTTTTTTTTTGATACCACATACATTCTCCTTCTACTCTCCATTCTCTCGTTATCCCGGAAAAACTCGAGAAAACCTACCCTCCTACATCCCTCAAAAACTACCCCAAAAAAAAAGAAATTTAAATTTATTTCGACAGTAAAAGATAGTAGGCAGATGTACCTCACATATGAAAAAACGTCCAACCCTCTACAACAAAAATTGATACCCTTAATCGTCCCAGGCGATTCGCACTTTTTCACATTTCTTACGTTTTCCGTAATTCTCCAACCATGTTAGTGAATTGGCAATGGAGAATTAGGGAATTAAGAATTCTAAGAAAACGCAATTCTCATCTCCGAAATTCCCAAATTCTCCGTGCTACAGAATCCGGCCCCAGGTCCCTAAAACGGAAATATGATAGATTTAATAAGCCTGGTATAAAGGAAGCTACATGTGGTAAATAATTAAAATTTTGCTATTGAGATAAATCTGACTGAAATATCGTTTATTTATAATTTAAAGACACGAATAATCCGTCACTTGAACGTCATTCACCGTTCAGTAGTGAGTCAGAGCCAAGCTTGTTCAACGCTAGCAGCAATGTAGACAGTACGTATATCCCAGTATCCGAGTTTAGCGATTCGAGCGAAGAATTTATAAAGGATCGAGAGAGGGACATTGTAAATCCTTTAGAAATCTAAGGCGTAAAAGAAAGAAGAAATGTTCGCAAAAGAGTTGCCAGACCCAACCAGTGGAAAGCAAATATGAGGGGAAAACTATGTCAGTCCGGAAAGGAGTATATAAGCCGTCGCAGAAAATCCGTCCCTAAAAGAAAAATTGTGAACATTCCCGGCTGCCAGACATGCAAGTTTAAGTGCAGTTCTCACATCACAGAAGAAGAGCGAAAGTCCGTTTTTCAAACCTATTTTGATTTAGGCCTTAATGAGAAAAAACACTTCTTGTTACAAAATTCGCATCGTATTTTAGAGGTGAGAGCAACTAAGTCATCCTTACCTTCTAGAAAACAATTCAATTTCCGTAATTTTTTTATCTTCAAATAGGAAAAAGTGCAGGTATGTAAAACCTTTTTCCTGGCTACTTTATGTAAATCGCAGCGTATCTACACTGCGGATTGCAATAAGAGTACATGGGGCACACCCAAACCTGTCGGGAGGGGGAAATCTGCAGGCAGTCGTCGCTCACTTCCAAATGACTATCTTCAAAAAGTACGTGAGTGATCATATTAATTGATTTCCGCAAGTACTACTGCCGAAGGAACACTAAAAGAAAGTATTTAGAATCAACCTTGAATGTTGCTAAGATGCATGAATTGTACAGTTATTATTGTAGGGACGAAATTATCATGCCTGTTAAAGCGCCTATTTATGGTAGAATTTTTAATACTGAGTATAACTGGGGATTTCATGTACCAAAATCGATAGATGTTATTTGTCCGAGGCATACAGAAATGCAGAAAAATATAACTTGATCATATCCGACCAAAGACTCCAGTACGAAAATAATATAACTGTCAAGGAAAATATCAGGCGAGAGAGACAGATGAACAAGGAAGGTAGCATACCAGTTTTTTCTTCCGATTTACAAAATGTAATTTCTTGCCGTATAGCCGAAATAAGTTCATTTTTTTACCACAGAAAAATTAACGTCTTCAATTCGACAGCACAACTTTCCACTAGCAAAACTGTCTATTGTGCACTATGGACGGAGACTTATCGGGAAGATCTGGGAATGATTTGGCTAGCGCGATGAAAAAAAATAATGGAACGCATAATTGAAGAAAATGGAATTTCCGATTTAATAACATGATGCGACTCTTGTGTACCACAAAATCGAAATTCGTTAATGTCAAACTGCATAATGAATTTAATTCGTGAGCTCCATAACAATGATGTTTTCAGTTCCAGGACAGTTCCAAGCCACTCTTGCGTCCAAGAGATAGACAATACTCATTCTAACATAGAAAAATTGTTACGACGAACTGAAATCTATTCTCCACTTGGTCTCATAAAACTCTTAAAATTGGTGAATAGAAAAAGGCCTTGTAGAATCTTACAAATCCGATTTTTATGACTATGGATCAACAGCAAAATTATTTAATTATATGAATGTACCATTTTCAAAAGTTGCGGTTTTGAAATTACTAAGCCATTTCGAAAGTGAATTTAAAACCATTAACATCAGATGCTCAGAGTATCCTTAACGATCTCACAGTAGAGCAAGGAAAAGATTCTATACCAGTATCGCAAGTAAGACCAAAGGTTATCCGCAAAAAGCCGACGATTTCTACAAAAAAACTAAACGATCTGAAGCAGATGTTAAAATTCATGCCGCCGTAAGATCAGCATCATTATAAAACCATATTAAAAATTTAGAGAGTGCAGAAGATTATACCATGAATTTACTTATATAATCTCTTTTTATACCCTAGATGAAATCATAGGGTATATTAAGTTTGTCATTCCGTTTGTAACACCTTGAAATAATGATGGTAGAGCAAAATGGATTGGACACCCATTCATAATATTAAAAGTTATTTCGATTTTTGCATGTCCGTCCGTCCGTCTGTCCGTCCGTCCGTCTGTCCGTCTGTGCGTACGATAACTCGAGAACGCGTATACTTAGAGAGCTGAAATTTTGTACACAGACTTTAAAAAAAAAAAGTAAAATTAAGTTCGAAAATGAGCCAAATCGGGTAACTCCTTCGTGGGGTTGCCATATAAAAATTTCATTTTCCGCTATATATTTGGACACTGCCTGAGAACGCGTCGACGTAGAGAGCTGAAATTTCGTACATGATGTTTTTACTACATTAGCAAACAAAATGTGAAAAATGGACTAAATCGGGCTACTCCTTCTTGGTGTTGGCTTATATAAATTTAGGTTTTTTACGTATACTTTGAAAACGATCAGTCCAAGACATTTTTATTGTACTAAAAACTTCTGCAGAATACGAAATCCTATAAAATTGGTTATGATCATTTTTTCTGTGCGACAAACCGTTCTAGAAATACTATATATGCAAAAAACAACTTCAAAATCAAACTTGAATAGATCGGTGACCATACGAAATTTAATACTGGCATTCATCTAGGGAATCATAAGAATTGGTCTTAGACCAATTCTAGCTTTTTTACTTGTTCTTTAATAATTGGCTCACGTTTTTCTTATATTTTGAAAGAATATTGCTATATTAAAATAAAGATATTATTTTTCAGTTATTTAATATTAAACTTTATTCGTGCTTTTCCCTTTTTTTGCTTTTGTTCGTCAATTTTGCTAAATTGGTTCACATAATTTCCCTACATTTCACTAAAAGTTCCCAAATTTCTAAATGAATCATTCTGAAATAGTTCTATTGGCACTTAGAACCATTTAAGTTAATTATTGTGTCATATTCAATCGACCATGGTTCTAACTGCAAAACCGGAAGTGATTTAATTCTTAAACTTGATTGGATTCAATGGATTTGAAGATAATCCTACGTTCTTCTGAGATAAAGATAGTGTTATGGAAAGTTATAATGATCTCAAGATAGTACAGCATAAGTTATCAGCAATGAAAACTTTAAATCCTTCTTACGCAAAACTAACAAACTATCAGTAAAAATCTTGTCATTTTAAGGTCGCGAAGTGTTCATTTTGCAATTGGTGCTAAGCACCTTCGGCCATTTTCTACCAAAGTAAGGAGGTACAAGCACTGCTCAGCAGTGATCAAGGTACACGCAGCTTGACGCACACGCATACAGGTGGAGCAAGAGAGCTCTCCCTTTAACATTTGGTGACCTCGACGTGATTCTTCAATTTAACCAATTGATCACACATGCAACATAGACGCCCTCACCAGTGAGCAAGAAGCCATTGGAAAATCCATTGAGCAGTTAACACACGGGTTCAAAGGAGACCCATCATATAAGAAGGAGTTGCCATACCTGCGAACAAGACACGGACTGAGTAAAGTTTTACGGCAACCATAATAAGTTTACGCCTTATGCAGATACACTTCAGGAGCATCCAAACTTCAAGAAAGGCTATTACGTCTCTGTTGAAAGGGCCTACGAGCAATTCAAGGCCACATTACAAGAAGCTATTGAGGCCAAATTAGCAGACACTCGACCATCGGCTGGGCCTGCTCAAACCTCCAGCCAAGATCAATCTGAGGGTGAAGGGCAGCAGCCACCTGGCAATAACGAAGTTAATGACCCTTTATTCACATTTAGAAACGATTCTGAAAGTAACAAAATAGAGTTAAACACACTGCTAAGAATCCACAAGACCAAGACGTCAGCGCTTGTGCAACATTTAAAACTTAGTAAGATTGGCCTCCCCGACCAGCATCCGAGAGCATATTACGAATTAAAACTTATATGCATTACCAATTATTGGACCAACGTAGCTGCAAACTATCAATATCTCCATTGATGGCGATGAGTCTACACATGATGAGAACTATTACATTCGACTCGAATCATGGGTACAAGATAACGCTATCGACATCTCAAGTAAACTACAAGCCCTACCTGGATATACCCTCGTAGGCAGACATGTAAAATTACCAAAAATAACTCTACCAAACTTTGATGGAAATTATCTACATACATTGGAGCCATTTCCGTGAGTTATATGTTCAAATGGTGCACGATCAGTCCAACACAGATGCAGAAAAGATATTTTATTTGCAAGGTAACTTGACAGGTGAGGCTTTAATACAGCATATCCCATCAATAAATAATTGGGATAGCCTTGCATTCAACAAGAATCTCCAGTTTCCATTAAACTTTTTCATGATACTACAAAGGAAGCCATTATGGAGCATCATGGAATGGGAATTTCTACTTCAACTTGGAATTCTATTCTTGTGCATATCACGCTCAAGAAGTTGGGCAGAAACACACACAACTTATACGAGCAATCATTGAAGGCACCGCGAGAACTTCAAGCCATAAGTGACTTGTTGCAATTCTTGAAACTACGATTTCAGGCACTGAAGGCTTTAGGAAAAGACAAAAGACAACAACCAGTGGATAAGATGTTGGAAAGTAACAATCAAGTTAATCCTATTTGATTTATATCCATATCAAGGAAATGTATAATGTGTACCAGCACCCATCCGGTCTTTGTAAGAAATTTACAGAGCTAAACCAATCGGAGAGACTTAACGTGGTTAGAAAGCAAGAAGATTAAAATTTTTTATTTCTATATAAAAAAAAGGTATAATAACGGACTAAAATACTTATAGACTACCTTAAAATAACTAGAACTAAACTAAGAGAAAAAATATGTATATATAAAAATTGCAAATTTAAATTGTAAAATATTAAGAAAATTTGGAAGAAAGAAATATATATATGTATATCAGAAGTCAAATAGGATTAAAGAAAACCTAAACAAGAAAGAAAAAGAGATTGAAAAGAATATATGAAGCATTGTCTAAACTGCCAAAAGATTGGTCATACGTCACTAAAATATCAATCGGGAGGATGCTTGAAATGCTCTAAAAAACAAAATACAATGCTACATATCGGAAACACTGTGAAAACGTCTCATCACGACTCTGCACATGCGCCGGCGACATATCCATTAGCATCAATCAGCAACCTAAGTATCTTAGCAGCACAATCAACGAAAGGATAAAAGGGATATGTCCTCTTACATAAGCACTGCTATCATCAAACTCGTGAACCATAAGGGCGAAACAGTCCAGTGCCGAGAAATCCTAGATTCTGGTTCACAGCTCAATTTTATAACAGACAAAAAGGCAAAAAAATACTAGGTCTAAATCAAACACCAGAGTCCTTCATTCATTCTCTACAAGATTGGAAGCAGTTATACTCCCACAGATCACTACTGATTAACTTACACAGACTCCAAACAATGCGCATTCCTTAATATATTGAGTTGGCTGATCCTGATTTCTACCATCCTGGCTCCATCGACTTCCTCAACGGAGCAGAAGTATACTATCAGTTATTATCGGTGGGAAAAATCAAATTGGGGAAAACCCTACCCACATTTCAAAATACGCTGACAATCTACAAACATATATGATCAATTAGAAAGATTCTGGAAGTTAGAAAATGTTAATTCGACTGTTCGGGCCATGACGGACTCGGAGGTCAAATGTGAGACTCACTTTAGCCAATATGTTCGCAGAGATAGTACTGGTCGTTTTTCGGTCAAACTACCCTTCGTGCATGATCCTCGAAAATTAGTGGACTTGAGGGATGTTGAGCTGCGTCGTTTTCTAGCATTATAACGCAAACTAAAGAAGAAGAAATTAACGGCAGTACTATTGCTAGACCACATTACTTCCTACCTCATCATTGTGCGATGAAACCTAACAGTACTACAACGAAACTCAGAGTTGTATTTGATGCTTCAAGTAAAACGTCTACAAACATAGCATTAAATGAAATTCTAGCCACTGGCCCAACCATTCAGGACGAGCTGGTCTCCTTTTTACTAAGGTTCAGTTTGCCACGATTTGTCTTCACAGCGGACATCGAGAAGAAATAGTAGACAATGACGATAGAAGATATCAGATGATAGTATGGCGAGAAGATCCAAGGCAACCAAGCATTTTCCATTGTGTACGGTTACATGCGGAACAACATTTGCCCCACATCTGGCAAGAAAATGTGTGCAACGACTGGCTTCACAGGAAGAACAGAAATATCCGTAGAGATTTGATGCTCTATGACGAGACTTTTACGTACATTACTGGCTCAGATAGATATAAGGATCCCTAGACATATATTTACGGGTAAAACACCCCGTACAAGGCAATTATATGCCTTCTGTGATGCCTCTGAGAAGGTGTTCGGAGCCGCCATATATATACGCCCCACAAATCATGAAGTGTGAAAAGTTACTCCCACCAAAAAGGTGACATTTTCGCCCTTAGAGCTATATGCACAAAAGGTTGCAGCACAATTGGTGCAACGGTATAAGAAAGACTTGAATTGGAATGACCAACCATGCTTGTTTTGGACAGATTAGTAGTTACGCTATGTTCATTGTGGCTCACTGTTTTAGCTTCCAAGATTTCGCTACAGATGGCGCCACGGTCGCTAGGCGGTTTGAGTCCCTACTAAATGTAGGTTTGTGTCTTGACAGTTCTGGGTTATGTCTTGGATGTAGCATTTATTCTTGACTGCGCCCAAGCGGGATTAACCGCTACTACCAGCATGCTCTGAGATGTGCCGATACTACCAGCATGCTCCTGTACTACGGCTTTCTTGGATGTGTTTTGCGCCTAAAGGTGGGCGTTTTCATTATGATTTTGTATCAGAGATCTTTTATGGGCACACCATTTCTTGACTAAGGTTACCTTGCGGCATTCGCCGGAACTATCAGCATGCCTTGGTTTCGCTGTTTTCTTTTATTAGCGGGGAAGTTCTAGATATCAGCATGATGTCATCTTGGTTTTGCTGCACCTAAATAAGTTTTCTTAGCGGGGATACTTCGATCGAATTTCACAACACCTTGGCTTGATGTTTTCTTGGCAAATTATTATTGAGTCTGGGGTATGTTTATTGAAAAGTCTTATGTTTAATAAACGATGGTTTTTATTTCCAATAAAATTTCTTATTACACAAGTATTTCTTATAGCACATTGTCCAATATGAACTTGGCAAGATGGCGCATTTATGTTAATCTCTATTAGTTTTCCACAGTTGTATTCATCTTCGACGTTGATAATGATTTCACCCTCTCTAGATATCTTCTGCATCCAATGAAATTTTTCAGCTCCCTTTACATATATGGTTTTGTTTCGAAGCAGTGGTTCAACTATAGTGTACAGCTTGTGATACGGTATATAGCCATCATCCCACCGGAATCCATGACAATTGTGTTGAAGCCATTTTACTTGATTTTTTCTGCTGAAGTCAAGTCTTTGTATCTGAACTGTTGTTGAAATATAAAGTGCTGCATCTGGTTTTCATTGGTTAAAATTGTCAGTTCTTTAGTGATAAATTCATTGGGGTTTGTTTTGAATCCTTGGACGTCTACGATGGCAACCATCTTCTTAATTTAACTTTCTAACTTCACTTGTCAGCGGACTGTATTACACTATTCGATCGTGTAGAAGCAGGCAATATGCTGTTGTATTAGCCGGTATATTTTCAGATGTCTTAAATTCTAGCCTTATGTCAACAGGTCCAGTTTTTATTGTTTCATTTTGATGTGAGCAATCAATGACAGTAATCGGGGCATCGGTTTTGAACTTCTCCCATCTGAGGAACGGTTGATACTGATGGTCATAGTATGATTGTGAAAACTTTATATACATGTCATGCAGCAACGCGTATCTATTCAAATCAAATTTGAAATTCAAATCATAAAAAGAATATGATTCTGAGTTGGAAGGAACTGTAACATCGGTGAGTTTTCAGTGATCAAACTTGCTTGCATCCTTGGTTTTATCATTTCTTCGATCCGTTTGTAATGCTAAGATGATAAATTGCGATTTCTCTAGTTGAGTGGAAGTCTTAACTTACCAGGTTTGATGCGTGGATTCTGGTAGTACGGGATACTCATATATGTCCCAGCTCCGGAATGGCATTTGTATCGGGCGACCTCTCCCGATAATTTGAATAGTTGAACCTTTTCATCATCGGATACTGTAACATGCGGAATGCTCCATTGAAGTTTGGTAATTTCAATTTTCACATCATCTTTGGGTGATATAATGGCATTAGCATCTGTCCTGCTCCGGATCAATAAGAGTTCATTTTGCATTTATAAGTATTTTCTTGTAATAGTCAGCGAATCCCAATAAATATTTCAGAGGTACACAATAGTTAAACAGTCCATTGGCTGGTATAACGGATGAATCTGGTGACCAACTGCCGTTGAGTAGTATCGTGCTTACATTTGCATTTAGCGATACGTAGCTTTTTAATGTTGTCACAATCCCAAGAATTCTTGTACTATCGATTTCCACTGCATTCAATTCATAGTGTATTTCCTCAAAAAGAAAGCGTAGAGCGTTGTTACCTAATTTTGCCGTTGCTGAAACGGTTCCATCCAGCTTTTTTAGCGACCCCTCAATGTAAAGAAAACTCATGCTGGGTAGAAGATTCAAGTACTGATGTTGTACAGATATACGGATTTCATCGCTGTTTTTAAATGATGGTAGAAATGGTCAATAGGAGTGATGTTCAAATTTAGAAACACTGTTATCAAAGCGAGTATCTGGTGAAATATCTAGTATTGTTTTATTCATTGTTTCAGCGTTAAGCCTATCGATTGTAAATATGCTATATTTTCAGGTGTTAATGTAGGTCTTGACCGCTTCAAGGTTGTCCTCTGACTAATGATCTTGTTTGCTCCGAGCTCGTATTTATCATTATTTTATATCAACATGCTGTGGCTTCAAATGTAACCTGATGGTTATAGTCTTTCCTCTGAAGTTGATTAAGTCACCGTCTTGGTCAAGGAGCTTCAATGTTAGAGAACTTATACGTTTGGTCTTCACAGGCAAACAGATTACATTTTTGGGTACCTCCACTATTTTATACCCAGGCCCCACGTTCGGTGAAAACTCGTGGAGAGTGTGTACTTGTGTATTGTTGAAGAATGATCCTGATATAATATTACATTCGATGCGTATAGTATTTACTTTAAGAGGAGCTATGGATTTCTGTTTTTATACCCTAGATGAAATCATAGGGGTATACTAAGTTTGTCATTCCGTTTGTAACACCTCGAAATAATGATGGTAGCGCAAAATGGATTGGACACCCATTCATAATATTAAAAGTAATTTCGATTTTTGCATGTCCGTCCGTCCGTCTGTCCGTCTGTGCGCACGATATCTCGAGAACGCGTATACTTGAAGAGCTGAAATTTTGTACACGGACTTTAAAAAAAAAAGTAAAATTATGTTCGAAAATGAGACAAATCGGGCAACTCCTTCGTGGGGTTGCCATATAAAAATTTCGTTTTCCGCTATATATTTGGACACTGCCTGAGAACGCATCGACGTAGAGAGCTGAAATTTCGTACATAATGTTTTTACTACATTAGCAAATAAAATGTGAAAAATGGACTAAATCGGGCAACTCCTTCTTGGTGTTGCCATATAAAAATTTCGGTTTTTTACGTATACTTTGAAAACGATCAGTCCAAGACATTTTTATTGTACTAAGAACTTCTGCAGAATACAAAATCCTATAAAATTGGTTATTACCATTTTTTCTGTGCGACAAACAGTTCTAGAAATATATGCGAAAAACAACTTCAAAATCAATACTTGAATAGATCGGTGACCATACGAAATTTAATACGGGCATTCATCTAGGGTATCATAAGAATTGGTCTTAGACCAATTCTAGTTTTTTTACTTGTTTAAAATGTATTTCTTCAGTTGCCTTAAGTACACTCTTCAATGTATTATTGTTAGCCTTTATCGCAACCTTTATCCTTCTCCCTTCTTTATCCAAGTATCCTTGTACATATTTTGCTATATCATCAATCTCATAGGATCCGACAGGTATCTCAACAACCTCATTCCATACATGAACCAGATTATTGTTCACATTAATATTTGGCATAGAATTGTATGTTTGAAAATCAATTAATCCACAAACATAATCCGTTGCTAGCTCCAGCGGAGGAAAGTAGTTAGCAGTGAGTAGAGAGGAATTTCCCGTGAGAGTAAGTGTTAATGACATGGCGGTTGATAATGAACTGTCACAATTTCAATATAGATACATTTATTTATAGATAATAATTAATGGCTATAACAATTATGTAAAAACTCTAAACATAAGTGACCGCAAATTACTGCATCATAGTTCTGATAAGAACTTTAGTTGTACGTAATATTACTACCCAAGTAGTTTATGAGCTCCCTTGGTGGTTGGAGATTGCCAAAGCTATCAAAGTATTCGATGTTATCACCTTTCTTGTAGTACGCTACCCAGTGTGTACCTGCTCGTTGAGATGTCCAAGTTAACAACTCCGCTTTCTTGTATCCATGCCTTTTTAGGTAGATTATCACGCATAAATACTCCTCTGAAGTGCGGCAAGTGTGTGGTATACTTGTGAAGATCCATCTCGTTTATCGGTCTTTTGGGTAGCGTCTTTAATAGTTTTTTGGTTGAGGTTTTAGATAGAGTCCAAGTCCTTTTCTGTACGGCTTCAAGAACAGCCCGTTTCCATCTTTACCAACCGCTATAATTTCGATTGTTTGGTTATGGCGTTTGCTTTCTTCCAATTTTGCCTTTGCCGCACTAGTAGCATTTACTGATTTAGCTATGCATGCTGCACCTCCAGATAGTGCTCCCAATGCTGAAAGTCCAGCAAACAACGGGATGAGGAACGGAAGTGCCCCGCCAACCTTTACTACAGGTATCACTCGTGGTGTTTTAATTGATTTCTTCTTTCTTTTCACAATATTTTTAGCTGTACTAAGAGCTATTTTTGTAGTTTCCATCAAGTCTTTTGGTTTTTTGATTTTTAAGATCTTACGTGCACTTCGTACTGCTTCTCGGAATGTGGGTTGGCGTTTATTTTTAGCCATAAGACCCATACCTAACTTAATTGTAGCCTGCATTGCGTTCGGTATAAGCCATGCGTTGGCACGTTCACTCAAATTTGTATCCCTAGATTTTGCACGCTGCCAGGCTTTTTCAGCTAATATTCTATCAGCTATATGTTGATCAGTTGTATCTTTATGTCGCGAGTATGCTATATCGTGTTCCTTGCAGGCTGCGTCCAGTGGATTAATGTCTGGATCTCCTCTCGCCAATCTTTTTTGTAACTTTGTTCCTGCTCCACAGTACTGGTATCCCGGTAGATGTGATTCTACAGGTAATTTGTTGATGATTGAATTTAATAGTCCTCTACCCCCTTTCAAAGCTTTACTGGAGCGTTTCGATTTGTGATCCGACATTTTATAAGGTTCCGATGATACTGTTGAAATGAAATATAAACAGGTGTACACATAGGAATCCCGTTAGTCTTCAGTATGCGGTTCATTAAACAAAAACAAGCTTTTCCTGTTCAAAATGCTGATGTAGCTATTATGAAGGTGAAAAAGAAGCATGGCCCCCTATTGCCTAATAGTATAAGGAGCATCATTATTGGACTATCTAATTGTGGAAAGACCAATGTTATGATAAGTTTGCTGGAACATCCCAATGGTCTGAGACATGTAAAAATTTACGTATATTCCAAATCTTTACATCAACAAAAGTATGAATACTTGAAGCGAGTGATGACTCCCATATCAGGATTCGGGTATTATACATTCTCAAACAACTGCGACGTTCTACCTCCAGAGGAAACCAAATTACATTCAGTGTTTATTTTCGATGATGTAGCATGTGAAAACCAAGATAATGTGCGATCCTATTTTTGCATGGGTCGTCACGAAGATATAGGCAGCTTCTATCTCTGTCAAACATATACGCATATACCAAAGCACTTAATACGTGACAATGCTAATTTAATCATCTTATTCAGGCAAGATGACTTGAATTTGAAACATATATATAATGATCATGTCAATACAGACATGAAATTTGATAAATTTCGAAGAGTCTGTGGTTCGTGTTGGAAGGATGAATATGGTTCGTTGATGATTGATAAGGATAGCTCAATAAACAAGGGGCGCTACCGTAAAGGATTTGATACCTTCATTGTACTATAAAAGGATGAAACATGCGAAATATTAATAAGTCAAAGTTGTAACTCAGCCGAAAGCACACCGAATCCTGTGGACCCGCTGAGCAGATAAGAGCTGTTCACCTGTTATCAGACCTGTTTGAAAATATGTGAAGCTGTTAACAGAGCTGTTTAAAAAGCTGTTAAGCTGTTATCAGAGCTGTTTAAAAGCTGTTTACCTGTTATCAGAGCTGTTTGAAAAGCTACTAAGCTGTTATCAGAGTTGTTCGAAAAGCTGTTAAGCTGTTATCAGAGCTGTTTGGAAAGCTGTTAAGCTGTTATCAGAGCTGTTATTCAGGTAATAACAAAGATGAATGAAAATCTATTAAAAGAAATTAGCAAGACTAGGAATGCAGTGCGAAGGAAATGAAAAGCCCTAAGGATGGGAAGGACTGAAGCAGAAGCTCAACTTGAAGAAACCTTTAAGCCGATCACTAAACCGGTAAAGTAGTTTGTTAGAACAGTCAAATACGAGTCGCCGGATATAGCCAAGTTTGAGGCAAAAGTTGTAAAAGAAGAAGAAGAAGACAACGAAATTGTAGAACCTTTTACTCCTCCAAAACTAAAAATATGTGAAAATGGAGGCTAGTAGCACACCTATAAATTATGGAGACTATTCCTTAACATCTGAAGAAGAATTCGCAACACCTAAACATTCAAGAACATCGATAGGAAGGTCTCCTGTCACCTCCTCCGATACGTCTGGATACATAGTTTCAAACTATTGAAAGCTATTCACTGATAATAGCCCTAAAATTGATCCAACCTATGGAGTTTACTATGAAGATAACGCGTAGAGAATCGGTAATTCAACGTTTGATGTTGATGATGTAGGAAATATTGTTATCAAGGGGAAGAGCTATAAAACAACTTTGGGGTTATGTGAGCTGCTATTTATGAAAGATCCTGTAAAAAGTCTATATACTAAAGAGGATTTAACTAATTATGGATCTATTTTGAGAGATACCAATGCATATAAACGTGACTATGCTGAAGATGGACAAATAAAAGGTACTAGAGCGGCTAAGAATAAAGCTATAATCAGTAAACTTATACAGCATAAACGCAAGGGACTAATGCGTCTGCCTAAGGAAAACATTGATCACATTTACTGGGATGATCCAAATGAATTAGTGGATAGACTGCGCCTTCTAATATCATCAAAGCAGGAAACACCAGTCACAACAATGAAATTGTATCTATCCTAGAGGAGTTGCGAGAAGCAGATATTATACTTTAAATACTACTACATTACCGTGCTTTTACACAATCTACAGATGAGCGTTGACAAGTTTGGACGTTTCTATAACCGAGGATGTCTTGGCAATCCAGGTGAACGTGGACCAACAGCAGCTCAGCGACCAGCCGGTAAACAAGGAATTCAAGGACCAGCTGGTAAACAAGGAGCTAAGGGTCCAGCTGGTGAACAGGGAGAGCGGGGTATTGGATTTAATTTAACAATAAGCGGAGACTAGGATCTAAACTCAAAGTGTATTAAACGACTTGGTGAACCCCTTGAAAATACAATGCTACTACCAAAGACTATGTTGACAAGAAAATTAAAATAAGTGTTGAAGAAATAAGAAAAACTATTAATATAGGGGTGACAAATTTAACGCTATATATCAATGACGAAATCGCGAAGATTGAAAACTATCTGTTTACTTCAGTAATAAATAAGAAAGACTAGACACCGAAAGATGGTGTATATGAGTAAACACTATTGAGAAATCTGTTCGATTTATAATTACGATGAGTAAGAGATAAGTGGTAAATAAGCTGCATAAACCAGCGAGAAAGAATTTTAAACAGCGTCGTGTGATCAACAAAAGACTAGATAACTTGTGGCAGGCAGACTTGGTTGAAATGGATCCCTACAAATATGTGAACAAGGGTTACCGCTATCTACTGACAGTAATTGACACCTTCTCCAAATATGAATGGGCAATTCCAATTAAAAGAAAAACTGGTGTAGAAGTAAGAGATGCCATGCAATATATATTAAGCGATCGGCGAATACCTAAAATCCTGCAGACTGATGATGGAAAGGAATTCTACAACAGCCTCTTTAAAACTCTAATGATGAAGCATGCAATTAATCATTACTCTACGTACAGTTTCCTCAAAGCATCAATAGTGGAACGATTTAACCGAACTCTGAAGGATATGATGTGGAAGGAATTCAGGTTTAATGGAACTTATCAGTGTATTGGTATGGTAAAAAACTTCTCGCTGAATACAACTCAAGTATACATCGAACAAATGAGACCACGTGATATCAACGCCTCCAATAAGAAACAACTGCTTTCAACTGTATACAATCATATTAAAATTGTTGTTCCTGCAAAGTATAAAGTTGGAGATTTTCTACGCATCACCAAATACAAGAATATATTTGAGAAAGGTTATACGCCAAACTGGACAGCTGAGATTTTTAAAATTATTAAAGTTCAAAACTCAAATTCATAATATTAAAAGTTATTTCGATTTTTGCATGTCCGTCCGTCCGTCTGTCCGTCCGTCCGTCCGTCTGTCCGTCCGTCCGTCCGTCCGTCCGTCCGTCTGTGCGTACGATAACTCGAGAACGCGTATACTTAGAGAGCTGAAATTTTGTACACAGACTTTAAAAAAAAAAGTAAAATTAAGTTCGAAAATGAGCCAAATCGGGCAACTCCTTCGTGGGGTTGCCATATAAAAATTTCATTTTCCGCTATATATTTGGACACTGCCTGAGAACGCGTCGACGTAGAGAGCTGAAATTTCGTACATGATGTTTTTACTACATTAGCAAACAAATTGTGAAAAATGGACTAAATCGCGCTACTCCTTCTTGGTGTTGGCTTATAAAAATTTAGGTTTTTTACGTATACTTTGAAAACGATCAGTCCAAGACATTTTTATTGTACTAAAAACTTCTGCAGAATACGAAATCCTATAAAATTGGTTATGATCATTTTTTCTGTGCGACAAACCGTTCTAGAAATACTATATATGCAAAAAACAACTTCAAAATCAAACTTGAATAGATCGGTGACCATACGAAATTTAATACTGGCATTCATCTAGGGAATCATAAGAATTGGTCTTAGACCAATTCTAGCTTTTTTACTTGTTCTTTAATAATTGGCTCACGTTTTTCTTATATTTTGAAAGAATATTGCTATATTAAAATAAAGATATTATTTTTCAGTTATTTAATATTAAACTTTATTCGTGCTTTTCCCTTTTTTTGCTTTTGTTCGTCAATTTTGCTAAATTGGTTTACATAATTTCCCTACATTTCACTAAAAGTTCCCAAATTTCTAAATGAATCATTCTGAAATAGTTCTATTGGCACTTAGAACCATTTAAGTTAATTATTGTGTCATATTCAATCGACCATGGTTCTAACTGCAAAACCGGAAGTGATTTAATTCTTAAACTTGATTGGATTCAATGGATTTGAAGATAATCCTAGGTTCTTCTGAGATGAAGATAGTGTTATGGAATGTTATAATGATCTCAAGATAGTACAGCATAAGTTATCAGCAATGAAAACTTTAAATCCTTCTTACGCAAAACTAACAAACTATCAGTAAAAACCTTGTCATTTTAAGGTCGCGAAGTGTTCATTTTGCAATTGGTGCTAAGCACCTTCGGCCATTTTCTACCAAAGTAAGGAGGTACAAGCACAGTTCAGCAGTGATCAAGGTACACGCAGCTTGACGCACACGCATACAGGTGGAGCAAGAGAGCTCTCCCTTTAACATTTGATGACCTCGACGTGATTCTTCAATTTAACCAATTGATCACACATGCAACATAGACGCCCTCACCAGTGAGCAAGAAGCCATTGGAAAATCCATTGAGCAGTTAACACACGGGTTCAAAGGAGACCCATCATACAAGAAGGAGTTGCCATACCTGCGAACAAGACACGGACTGAGTAAAGTTTTACGGCAACCATAATAAGTTTACGCCTTATGCAGATACACTACAGGAGCATCCAAACTTCAAGAAAGGCTATTACGTCTCTGTTGAAAGGGCCTACGAGCAATTCAAGGCCACATAACAAGAAGCTATTGAGGCCAAGTTAGCAGACACTCGACCATCGGCTGGGCCTGCTCAAACCTCCAGCCAAGATCAATCTGAGAGTGAAGGGCAGCAGCCACCTGGCAATAACGAAGTTAATGACCCTTTATTCACATTTAGAAACGATTCTGAAAGTAACAAAATAGAGTAAAACACACTGCTAAGAATCCACAAGACCAAGACGTCAGCGCTTGTGCAACATTTAAAACTTAGTGAGATTGGCCTCCCCGACCAGCATCCGAGAGCATATTACGAATTAAAACTTATATGCATTACCAATTATTGGACCAACGTAGCTGCAAACTATCAATATCTCCGTTGATGGCGATGAGTCTACACATGATGAGAACTATTACATTCGACTCGAATCATGGGTACAAGATAACGCTATCGACATCTCAAGTAAACTACAAGCCCTACCTGGATGTACCCTCGTAGGCAGACATGTAAAATTACCAAAAATAACTCTACCAAACTTTGATGGAAATTATCTACATACATTGGAGCCATTTCCGTGAGTTATATGTTCAAATGGTGCACGATCAGTCCAACACAGATGCAGAAAAGATATTTTATTTGCAAGGTAACTTGACAGGTGAGGCTTTAATACAGCATATCCCATCAATAAATAATTGGGATAGCCTTGCATTCAACAAGAATCTCCAGTTTCCATTAAACTTTTTCATGATACTACAAAGGAAGCCATTTTGGAGCTTCATGGAATGGGAATTTCTACTTCAACTTGGAATTCTATTCTTGTGCATATCACGCTCAAGAAGTTGGGCAGAAACACACACAACTTATACGAGCAATCATTGAAGGCACCGCGAGAACTTCAAGCCATAAGTGACTTGTTGCAATTCTTGAAACTACGATTTCAGGCACTGAAGACTTTAGGAAAAGACAAAAGACAACAACCAGTGGATAAGATGTTGGAAAGTAACAATCAAGTTAATCCTATTTGATTTATATCCATATCAAGGAAATGTATAATGTGTACCAGCACCCATCCGGGCTTTGTAAGAAATTCACAGAGCTAAACCAATCGGAGAGACTTAACGTGGTCAGAAAGCAAGAAGATTAAAATTTTTTATTTCTATATAAAAAAAAGGTATAATAACGGACTAAAATACTTATAGACTACCTTAAAATAACTAGAACTAAACTAAGAGAAAAAATATGTATATATAATAATTGCAAATTTAAATTGTAAAATATTAAGAAAATTTGGAAGAAAGAAATATATATATGTATATCAGAAGTCAAATAGGATTAAAGAAAACCTAAACAAGAAAGAAAAAGAGATTGAAAAGAATATATGAAGCATTGTCTAAACTGCCAAAAGATTGGTCATACGTCACTAAAATATCAATCGGGAGGATGCTTGAAATGCTCTAAAAAACAAAATACAATGCTACATATCGGAAACACTGTGAAAACGTCTCATCACGACTCTGCACATACGCCGGCGTCATATCCATTAGCATCAATCAGCAACCTAAGTATCTTAGCAGCACAATCAACGAAAGGATAAAAGGGATATGTCCTCTTACATAAGCACTGCTATCATCAAACTCGTGAACCATAAGGGCGAAACAGTCGAGTGCCGAGAAATCCTAGATTCTGGTTCACAGCTCAATTTTATAACAGACAAAAAGGCAAAAAAATACTAGGTCTAAATCAAACACCAGAGTCCTTCATTCATTCTCTACAAGATTGGAAGCAGTTATACTCCCACAGATCACTACTGATTAACTTACACAGACTCTAAACAATGCGCATTCCTTAAAATATTGAGTTGGCTGATCCTGATTTCTACCATCCTGGCTCCATCGACTTCCTCAACGGAGCAGAAGTATACTATCAGTTATTATCGGTGGGAAAAATCAAATTGGGGAAAACCCTACCCACATTTCAAAATACGCTTCTGGGATGGGTAGTGGCCGGTAAAACACAAGACGTTTCAATTTCAAGGCATCTAGCAACTTGCAGTATCTGTAATCGAGAGGATGACAATCTACAAACATATATGATCAATTAGAAAGATTCTGGAAGTTAGAAAATGTTAATTCGACTGTTCGGGCCATGACGGACTCGGAGGTCAAATGTGAGACTCACTTTAGCCAATCTGTTCGCAGAGATAGTACTGGTTGTTTTTCGGTCAAACTACCCTTCGTGCATGATCCTCGAAAATTAGTGGACTTGAAGGATGTTGAGCTGCGTCATTTTCTAGCATTATAACGCAAACTAAACAAGAATCCGCAGATAAAGGAACAGTACATTAGATTCTTGAGAGAATATTTAAGGCTCGGAAACATGGAAGAAATTAACGGCAGTACTGTTGCTAGACCACATTACTTCCTACCTCATCATTGTGCGATGAAACCTAACAGTACTACAACGAAACTCAGAGTTGTATTTGACGCTTCAAGTAAAACGTCTACAAACATAGCATTAAATGAAATTCTAGCCACTGGCCCAACCATTCAGGATGAGCTGGTCTCCATTTTACTAAGGTTCAGTTTGCCACGATTTGTCTTCACAGCGGACATCGAGAAGTAATAGTAGACAATGACGATAGAAGATATCAGATGAAAGTGTGGCGAGAAGATCCAAGTCAACCAAGCATTTTCCATTGTGTACGGTTACATGCGGAACAACATTTGCCCCACATCTGGCAAGAAAATGTGTGCAACGACTGGCTTCACAGGAAGAACAGAAATATCCGTAGGGATTTGACGCTCTATGACGAGACTTTTACGTAGATTACTGGCTCAGATAGATATAAGGATCCCTAGACATATATTTACGGGTAAAACACCCCGTACAAGGCAATTATATGCCTTCTGTGATGCCTCTGAGAAGGTGTTCGGAGCCGCCATATATATACGCCCCACAAATCATGAAGTGTGAAAAGTTACTCCCACCAAAAAGGTGACATTTTCGCCCTTAGAGCTATGTGCACCAAAGGTTGCAGCACAATTGGTGCAACGGTATAAGAAAGACTTGAATTGGAATGACCAACCATGCTTGTTCTGGACAGATTAGTAGTTACGCTATGTACATTGTGGCTCACTGTTTCAGCTTCCAAGATTTCGCTACAGATGGCGCCACGGTCGCTAGGCGGTTTGAGTCCCTACTAAATGTAGGTTTGTGTCTTGACAGTTCTGGGTTATGTCTTGGATGTAGCATTTATTCTTGACTGCGCCCAAGCGGGATTAACCGCTACTACCAGCATGCTCTGAGATGTGCCGATACTACCAGCATGCTCCTGTACTACGGCTTTCTTGGATGTGTTTTGCGCCTAAAGGTGGGCTTTTTCATTATGATTTTGTATCAGAGATCTTTTATGGGCACACCATTTCTTGACTAAGGTTACCTTGCGGCATTCGCCGGAACTATCAGCATGCCTTGGTTTCGCTGTTTTCTTTTATTAGCGGGGAAGTTCTAGATATCAGCATGATGTCATCTTGGTTTTGCTGCACCTAAATAAGTTTTCTTAGCGGGGATACTTCGATCGAATTTCACAACACCTTGGCTTGATGTTTTCTTAGCAAATTATTATTGAGTCTGGGGTATGTTTATTGAAAAGTCTTATGTTTTATAAACAATGGTTTTTATTTCCAATAAAATTTCTTATTACACAAGTATTTCTTATAGCACATTGTCCAATATGAACTTGGCAAGATGGCGCATTTATGTTAATCTCTATTAGTTTTCCACAGTTGTATTCATCTTCGACGTTGATAATGATTTCACCCTCTCTAGATATCTTCTGCATCCAATGAAATTTTTCAGCTCCCTTTACATATATGGTTTTGTTTCGAAGCAGTGGTTCAACTATAGTGTACAGCTTGTGATACGGTATATAGCCATCATCCCAGCGGAATCCATGACAATTGTGTTGAAGCCATTTTACTTGATTTTTTCTGCTGAAGTCAAGTCTTTGTATCTGAACTGTTGTTGAAATATAAAGTGCTGCATCTGGTTTTCATTGGTTAAAATTGTCAGTTCTTTAGTGATAAATTCATTGGGGTTTGTTTTGAATCCTTGGACGTCTACGATGGCAACCATCTTCTTAATTTAACTTTCTAACTTCACTTGTCAGCGGACTGTATTACACTATTCGATCGTGTAGAAGCAGGCAATATGCTGTTGTATTAGCCGGTATATTTTCAGATGTCTTAAATTCTAGCCTTATGTCAACAGGTCCAGTTTTTATTGTTTCATTTTGATGTGAGCAATCAATGACAGTAATCGGGGCATCGGTTTTGAACTTCTCCCATCTGAGGAACGGTTGATACTGATGGTCATAGTATGATTGTGAAAACTTTATATACATGTCATGCAGCAACGCGTATCTATTCAAATCAAATTTGAAATTCAAATCATAAAAAGAGTATGATTCTGAGTTGGAAGGAACTGTAACATCGGTGAGTTTTCAGTGATCAAACTTGCTTGCATCCTTGGTTTTATCATTTCTTCGATCCGTTTGTAATGCTAAGATGATAAATTGAGATTTCTCTAGTTGAGTGGAAGTCTTAACTTACCAGGTTTGATGCGTGGATTCTGGTAGTACGGGATACTCATATATGTCCCAGCTCCGGAATGGCATTTGTATCGGGCGACCTCTCCCGATAATTTGAATAGTTGAACCTTTTCATCATCGGATACTGTAACATGCGGAATGCTCCATTGAAGTTTGGTAATTTCAATTTTCACATCATCTTTGGGTGATATAATGGCATTAGCATCTGTCCTGCTCCGGATCAATAAGAGTTCATTTTGCATTTATAAGTATTTTCTTGTAATAGTCAGCGAATCCCAATAAATATTTCAGAGGTACACAATAGTTAAACAGTCCATTGGCTGGTATAACGGATGAATCTGGTGACCAACTGCCGTTGAGTAGTATCGTGCTTACATTTGCATTTAGCGATACCTAGCTTTTTAATGTTGTCACAATCCCAAGAATTCTTGTACTATCGATTTCCACTGCATTCAATTCATAGTGTATTTCCTCAAAAAGAAAGCGTAGAGCGTTGTTACCTAATTTTGCCGTTGCTGAAACGGTTCCATCCAGCTTTTTTAGCGACCCCTCAATGTAAAGAAAACTCATGCTGGGTAGAAGATTCAAGTACTGATGTTGTACAGATATACGGATTTCATCGCTGTTTTTAAATGATGGTAGAAATGGTCAATAGGAGTGATGTTCAAATTTAGAAACACTGTTATCAAAGCGAGTATCTGGTGAAATATCTAGTATTGTTTTATTCATTGTTTCAGCGTTAAGCCTATCGATTGTAAATATGCTATATTTTCAGGTGTTAATGTAGGTCTTGACCGCTTCAAGGTTGTCCTCTGACTAATGATCTTGTTTGCTCCGAGCTCGTATTTATCATTATTTTATATCAACATGCTGTGGCTTCAAATGTAACCTGATGGTTATAGTCTTTCCTCTGAAGTTGATTAAGTCACCGTCTTGGTCAAGGAGCTTCAATGTTAGAGAACTTATACGTTTGGTCTTCACAGGCAAACAGATTACATTTTTGGGTACCTCCACTATTTTATACCCAGGCCCCACGTTCGGTGAAAACTCGTGGAGAGTGTGTACTTGTGTATTGTTGAAGAATGATCCTGATATAATATTACATTCGATGCGTATAGTATTTACTTTAAGAGGAGCTATGGATTTCTGTTTTTATACCCTAGATGAAATCATAGGGGTATACTAAGTTTGTCATTCCGTTTGTAACACCTCGAAATAATGATGGTAGCGCAAAATGGATTGGACACCCATTCATAATATTAAAAGTAATTTCGATTTTTGCATGTCCGTCCGTCCGTCTGTCCGTCTGTGCGCACGATATCTCGAGAACGCGTATACTTGAAGAGCTGAAATTTTGTACACGGACTTTAAAAGAAAAAGTAAAATTATGTTCGAAAATGAGACAAATCGGGCAACTCCTTCGTGGGGTTGCCATATAAAAATTTCGTTTTCCGCTATATATTTGGACACTGCCTGAGAACGCATCGACGTAGAGAGCTGAAATTTCGTACATAATGTTTTTACTACATTAGCAAATAAAATGTGAAAAATGGACTAAATCGGGCAACTCCTTCTTGGTGTTGCCATATAAAAATTTCGGTTTTTTACGTATACTTTGAAAACGATCAGTCCAAGACATTTTTATTGTACTAAGAACTTCTGCAGAATACAAAATCCTATAAAATTGGTTATTACCATTTTTTCTGTGCGACAAACAGTTCTAGAAATATATGCGAAAAACAACTTCAAAATCAATACTTGAATAGATCGGTGACCATACGAAATTTAATACGGGCATTCATCTAGGGTATCATAAGAATTGGTCTTAGACCAATTCTAGTTTTTTTACTTGTTTAAAATGTATTTCTTCAGTTGCCTTAAGTACACTCTTCAATGTATTATTGTTAGCCTTTATCGCAACCTTTATCCTTCTCCCTTCTTTATCCAAGTATCCTTGTACATATTTTGCTATATCATCAATCTCATAGGATCCGACAGGTATCTCAACAACCTCATTCCATACATGAACCAGATTATTGTTCACATTAATATTTGGCATAGAATTGTATGTTTGAAAATCAATTAATCCACAAACATAATCCGTTGCTAGCTCCAGCGGAGGAAAGTAGTTAGCAGTGAGTAGAGAGGAATTTCCCGTGAGAGTAAGTGTTAATGACATGGCGGTTGATAATGAACTGTCACAATTTCAATATAGATACATTTATTTATAGATAATAATTAATGGCTATAACAATTATGTAAAAACTCTAAACATAAGTGACCGCAAATTACTGCATCATAGTTCTGATAAGAACTTTAGTTGTACGTAATATTACTACCCAAGTAGTTTATGAGCTCCCTTGGTGGTTGGAGATTGCCAAAGCTATCAAAGTATTCGATGTTATCACCTTTCTTGTAGTACGCTACCCAGTGTGTACCTGCTCGTTGAGATGTCCAAGTTAACAACTCCGCTTTCTTGTATCCATGCCTTTTTAGGTAGATTATCACGCATAAATACTCCTCTGAAGTGCGGCAAGTGTGTGGTATACTTGTGAAGATCCATCTCGTTTATCGGTCTTTTGGGTAGCGTCTTTAATAGTTTTTTGGTTGAGGTTTTAGATAGAGTCCAAGTCCTTTTCTGTACGGCTTCAAGAACAGCCCGTTTCCATCTTTACCAACCGCTATAATTTCGATTGTTTGGTTATGGCGTTTGCTTTCTTCCAATTTTGCCTTTGCCGCACTAGTAGCATTTACTGATTTAGCTATGCATGCTGCACCTCCAGATAGTGCTCCCAATGCTGAAAGTCCAGCAAACAACGGGATGAGGAACGGAAGTGCCCCGCCAACCTTTACTACAGGTATCACTCGTGGTGTTTTAATTGATTTCTTCTTTCTTTTCACAATATTTTTAGCTGTACTAAGAGCTATTTTTGTAGTTTCCATCAAGTCTTTTGGTTTTTTGATTTTTAAGATCTTACGTGCACTTCGTACTGCTTCTCGGAATGTGGGTTGGCGTTTATTTTTAGCCATAAGACCCATACCTAACTTAATTGTAGCCTGCATTGCGTTCGGTATAAGCCATGCGTTGGCACGTTCACTCAAATTTGTATCCCTAGATTTTGCACGCTGCCAGGCTTTTTCAGCTAATATTCTATCAGCTATATGTTGATCAGTTGTATCTTTATGTCGCGAGTATGCTATATCGTGTTCCTTGCAGGCTGCGTCCAGTGGATTAATGTCTGGATCTCCTCTCGCCAATCTTTTTTGTAACTTTGTTCCTGCTCCACAGTACTGGTATCCCGGTAGATGTGATTCTACAGGTAATTTGTTGATGATTGAATTTAATAGTCCTCTACCCCCTTTCAAAGCTTTACTGGAGCGTTTCGATTTGTGATCCGACATTTTATAAGGTTCCGATGATACTGTTGAAATGAAATATAAACAGGTGTACACATAGGAATCCCGTTAGTCTTCAGTATGCGGTTCATTAAACAAAAACAAGCTTTTCCTGTTCAAAATGCTGATGTAGCTATTATGAAGGTGAAAAAGAAGCATGGCCCCCTATTGCCTAATAGTATAAGGAGCATCATTATTGGACTATCTAATTGTGGAAAGACCAATGTTATGATAAGTTTGCTGGAACATCCCAATGGTCTGAGACATGTAAAAATTTACGTATATTCCAAATCTTTACATCAACAAAAGTATGAATACTTGAAGCGAGTGATGACTCCCATATCAGGATTCGGGTATTATACATTCTCAAACAACTGCGACGTTCTACCTCCAGAGGAAACCAAATTACATTCAGTGTTTATTTTCGATGATGTAGCATGTGAAAACCAAGATAATGTGCGATCCTATTTTTGCATGGGTCGTCACGAAGATATAGGCAGCTTCTATCTCTGTCAAACATATACGCATATACCAAAGCACTTAATACGTGACAATGCTAATTTAATCATCTTATTCAGGCAAGATGACTTGAATTTGAAACATATCTATAATGATCATGTCAATACAGACATGAAATTTGATAAATTTCGAAGAGTCTGTGGTTCGTGTTGGAAGGATGAATATGGTTCGTTGATGATTGATAAGGATAGCTCAATAAACAAGGGGCGCTACCGTAAAGGATTTGATACCTTCATTGTACTATAAAAGGATGAAACATGCGAAATATTAATAAGTCAAAGTTGTAACTCAGCCGAAAGCACACCGAATCCTGTGGACCCGCTGAGCAGATAAGAGCTGTTCACCTGTTATCAGACCTGTTTGAAAATATGTGAAGCTGTTAACAGAGCTATTTAAAAAGCTGTTAAGCTGTTATCAGAGCTGTTTAAAAGCTGTTTACCTGTTATCAGAGCTGTTTGAAAAGCTACTAAGCTGTTATCAGAGCTGTTTGGAAAGCTGTTAAGCTTTTATCAGAGCTGTTATTCAGGTAATAACAAAGATGAATGAAAATCTATTAAAAGAAATTAGCAAGACTAGGAATGCAGTGCGAAGGAAATGAAAAGCCCTAAGGATGGGAAGGACTGAAGCAGAAGCTCAACTTGAAGAAACCTTTAAGCCGATCACTAAACCGGTAAAGTAGTTTGTTAGAACAGTCAAATACGAGTCGCCGGATATAGCCAAGTTTGAGGCAAAAGTTGTAAAAGAAGAAGAAGAAGACAACGAAATTGTAGAACCTTTTACTCCTCCAAAATCTAAAAATATGTGAAAATGGAGGCTAGTAGCACACCTATAAATTATGGAGACTATTCCTTAACATCTGAAGAAGAATTCGCAACACCTAAACATTCAAGAACATCGATAGGAAGGTCTCCTGTCACCTCCTCCGATACGTCTGGATACATAGTTTCAAACTATTGAAAGCTATTCACTGATAATAGCCCTAAAATTGATCCAACCTATGGAGTTTACTATGAAGATAACGCGTAGAGAATCGGTAATTCAACGTTTGATGTTGATGATGTAGGAAATATTGTTATCAAGGGGAAGAGCTATAAAAGAACTTTGGGGTTATGTGAGCTGCTATTTATGAAAGATCCTGTAAAAAGTCTATATACTAAAGAGGATTTAACTAATTATGGATCTATTTTGAGAGATACCAATGCATATAAACGTGACTATGCTGAAGATGGACAAATAAAAGGTACTAGAGCGGCTAAGTATAAAGCTATAATCAGTAAACTTATACAGCATAAACGCAAGGGACTAATGCGTCTGCCTAAGGAAAACATTGATCACATTTACTGGGATGATCCAAATGAATTAGTGGATAGACTGCGCCTTCTAATATCATCAAAGCAGGAAACACCAGTCACAACAATGAAATTGTATCTATCCTAGAGGAGTTGCGAGAAGCAGATATTATACTTTAAATACTACTACATTACCGTGCTTTTACACAATCTACAGATGAGCGTTGACAAGTTTGGACGTTTCTATAACCGAGGATGTCTTGGGAATCCAGGTGAACGTGGACCAACAGCAGCTCAGCGACCAGCCGGTAAACAAGGAATTCAAGGACCAGCTGGTAAACAAGGAGCTAAGGGTCCAGCTGGTGAACAGGGAGAGCGGGGTATTGGATTTAATTTAACAATAAGCGGAGACTAGGATCTAAACTCAAAGTGTATTAAACGACTTGGTGAACCCCTTGAAAATACAATGCTACTACCAAAGACTATGTTGACAAGAAAATTAAAATAAGTGTTGAAGAAATAAGAAAAACTATTAATATAGGGGTGACAAATTTAACGCTATATATCAATGACGAAATCGCAAAGATTGAAAACTATCTGTTTACTTCAGTAATAAATAAGAAAGACTAGACACCGAAAGATGGTGTATATGAGTAAACACTATTGAGAAATCTGTTCGATTTATAATTACGATGAGTAAGAGATAAGTGGTAAATAAGCTGCATAAACCAGCGAGAAAGAATTTTAAACAGCGTCGTGTGATCAACAAAAGACTAGATAACTTGTGGCAGGCAGACTTGGTTGAAATGGATCCCTACAAATATGTGAACAAGGGTTACCGCTATCTACTGACAGTAATTGACACCTTCTCCAAATATGAATGGGCAATTCCAATTAAAAGAAAAACTGGTGTAGAAGTAAGAGATGCCATGCAATATATATTAAGCGATCGGCGAATACCTAAAATCCTGCAGACTGATGATGGAAAGGAATTCTACAACAGCCTCTTTAAAACTCTAATGATGAAGCATGCAATTAATCATTACTCTACGTACAGTTTCCTCAAAGCATCAATAGTGGAACGATTTAACCGAACTCTGAAGGATATGATGTGGAAGGAATTCAGGTTTAATGGAACTTATCAGTGTATTGGTATGGTAAAAAACTTCTCGCTGAATACAACTCAAGTATACATCGAACAAATGAGACCACGTGATATCAACGCCTCCAATAAGAAACAACTGCTTTCAACTGTATACAATCATATTAAAATTGTTGTTCCTGCAAAGTATAAAGTTGGAGATTTTCTACGCATCACCAAATACAAGCATATATTTGAGAAAGGTTATACGCCAAACTGGACAGCTGAGATTTTTAAAATTATTAAAGTTCAAAACTCAAATTCATAATATTAAAAGTTATTTCGATTTTTGCATGTCCGTCCGTCCGTCTGTCCGTCCGTCCGTCCGTCTGTCCGTCCGTCCGTCCGTCCGTCCGTCCGTCTGTGCGTACGATAACTCGAGAACGCGTATACTTAGAGAGCTGAAATTTTGTACACAGACTTTAAAAAAAAAAGTAAAATTAAGTTCGAAAATGAGCCAAATCGGGCAACTCCTTCGTGGGGTTGCCATATAAAAATTTCATTTTCCGCTATATATTTGGACACTGCCTGAGAACGCGTCGACGTAGAGAGCTGAAATTTCGTACATGATGTTTTTACTACATTAGCAAACAAATTGTGAAAAATGGACTAAATCGCGCTACTCCTTCTTGGTGTTGGCTTATAAAAATTTAGGTTTTTTACGTATACTTTGAAAACGATCAGTCCAAGACATTTTTATTGTACTAAAAACTTCTGCAGAATACGAAATCCTATAAAATTGGTTATGATCATTTTTTCTGTGCGACAAACCGTTCTAGAAATACTATATATGCAAAAAACAGCTTCAAAATCAAACTTGAATAGATCGGTGACCATACGAAATTTAATACTGGCATTCATCTAGGGAATCATAAGAATTGGTCTTAGACCAATTCTAGCTTTTTTACTTGTTCTTTAATAATTGGCTCACGTTTTTCTTATATTTTGAAAGAATATTGCTATATTAAAATAAAGATATTATTTTTCAGTTATTTAATATTAAACTTTATTCGTGCTTTTCCCTTTTTTTGCTTTTGTTCGTCAATTTTGCTAAATTGGTTTACATAATTTCCCTACATTTCACTAAAAGTTCCCAAATTTCTAAATGAATCATTCTGAAATAGTTCTATTGGCACTTAGAACCATTTAAGTTAATTATTGTGTCATATTCAATCGACCATGGTTCTAACTGCAAAACCGGAAGTGATTTAATTCTTAAACTTGATTGGATTCAATGGATTTGAAGATAATCCTAGGTTCTTCTGAGATGAAGATAGTGTTATGGAATGTTATAATGATCTCAAGATAGTACAGCATAAGTTATCAGCAATGAAAACTTTAAATCCTTCTTACGCAAAACTAACAAACTATCAGTAAAAACCTTGTCATTTTAAGGTCGCGAAGTGTTCATTTTGCAATTGGTGCTAAGCACCTTCGGCCATTTTCTACCAAAGTAAGGAGGTACAAGCACAGTTCAGCAGTGATCAAGGTACACGCAGCTTGACGCACACGCATACAGGTGGAGCAAGAGAGCTCTCCCTTTAACATTTGATGACCTCGACGTGATTCTTCAATTTAACCAATTGATCACACATGCAACATAGACGCCCTCACCAGTGAGCAAGAAGCCATTGGAAAATCCATTGAGCAGTTAACACACGGGTTCAAAGGAGACCCATCATACAAGAAGGAGTTGCCATACCTGCGAACAAGACACGGACTGAGTAAAGTTTTACGGCAACCATAATAAGTTTACGCCTTATGCAGATACACTACAGGAGCATCCAAACTTCAAGAAAGGCTATTACGTCTCTGTTGAAAGGGCCTACGAGCAATTCAAGGCCACATAACAAGAAGCTATTGAGGCCAAGTTAGCAGACACTCGACCATCGGCTGGGCCTGCTCAAACCTCCAGCCAAGATCAATCTGAGAGTGAAGGGCAGCAGCCACCTGGCAATAACGAAGTTAATGACCCTTTATTCACATTTAGAAACGATTCTGAAAGTAACAAAATAGAGTAAAACACACTGCTAAGAATCCACAAGACCAAGACGTCAGCGCTTGTGCAACATTTAAAACTTAGTGAGATTGGCCTCCCCGACCAGCATCCGAGAGCATATTACGAATTAAAACTTATATGCATTACCAATTATTGGACCAACGTAGCTGCAAACTATCAATATCTCCGTTGATGGCGATGAGTCTACACATGATGAGAACTATTACATTCGACTCGAATCATGGGTACAAGATAACGCTATCGACATCTCAAGTAAACTACAAGCCCTACCTGGATGTACCCTCGTAGGCAGACATGTAAAATTACCAAAAATAACTCTACCAAACTTTGATGGAAATTATCTACATACATTGGAGCCATTTCCGTGAGTTATATGTTCAAATGGTGCACGATCAGTCCAACACAGATGCAGAAAAGATATTTTATTTGCAAGGTAACTTGACAGGTGAGGCTTTAATACAGCATATCCCATCAATAAATAATTGGGATAGCCTTGCATTCAACAAGAATCTCCAGTTTCCATTAAACTTTTTCATGATACTACAAAGGAAGCCATTTTGGAGCTTCATGGAATGGGAATTTCTACTTCAACTTGGAATTCTATTCTTGTGCATATCACGCTCAAGAAGTTGGGCAGAAACACACACAACTTATACGAGCAATCATTGAAGGCACCGCGAGAACTTCAAGCCATAAGTGACTTGTTGCAATTCTTGAAACTACGATTTCAGGCACTGAAGACTTTAGGAAAAGACAAAAGACAACAACCAGTGGATAAGATGTTGGAAAGTAACAATCAAGTTAATCCTATTTGATTTATATCCATATCAAGGAAATGTATAATGTGTACCAGCACCCATCCGGGCTTTGTAAGAAATTCACAGAGCTAAACCAATCGGAGAGACTTAACGTGGTCAGAAAGCAAGAAGATTAAAATTTTTTATTTCTATATAAAAAAAAGGTATAATAACGGACTAAAATACTTATAGACTACCTTAAAATAACTAGAACTAAACTAAGAGAAAAAATATGTATATATAATAATTGCAAATTTAAATTGTAAAATATTAAGAAAATTTGGAAGAAAGAAATATATATATGTATATCAGAAGTCAAATAGGATTAAAGAAAACCTAAACAAGAAAGAAAAAGAGATTGAAAAGAATATATGAAGCATTGTCTAAACTGCCAAAAGATTGGTCATACGTCACTAAAATATCAATCGGGAGGATGCTTGAAATGCTCTAAAAAACAAAATACAATGCTACATATCGGAAACACTGTGAAAACGTCTCATCACGACTCTGCACATACGCCGGCGTCATATCCATTAGCATCAATCAGCAACCTAAGTATCTTAGCAGCACAATCAACGAAAGGATAAAAGGGATATGTCCTCTTACATAAGCACTGCTATCATCAAACTCGTGAACCATAAGGGCGAAACAGTCGAGTGCCGAGAAATCCTAGATTCTGGTTCACAGCTCAATTTTATAACAGACAAAAAGGCAAAAAAATACTAGGTCTAAATCAAACACCAGAGTCCTTCATTCATTCTCTACAAGATTGGAAGCAGTTATACTCCCACAGATCACTACTGATTAACTTACACAGACTCTAAACAATGCGCATTCCTTAAAATATTGAGTTGGCTGATCCTGATTTCTACCATCCTGGCTCCATCGACTTCCTCAACGGAGCAGAAGTATACTATCAGTTATTATCGGTGGGAAAAATCAAATTGGGGAAAACCCTACCCACATTTCAAAATACGCTTCTGGGATGGGTAGTGGCCGGTAAAACACAAGACGTTTCAATTTCAAGGCATCTAGCAACTCGCAGTATCTGTAATCGAGAGGATGACAATCTACAAACATATATGATCAATTAGAAAGATTCTGGAAGTTAGAAAATGTTAATTCGACTGTTCGGGCCATGACGGACTCGGAGGTCAAATGTGAGACTCACTTTAGCCAATCTGTTCGCAGAGATAGTACTGGTTGTTTTTCGGTCAAACTACCCTTCGTGCATGATCCTCGAAAATTAGTGGACTTGAAGGATGTTGAGCTGCGTCATTTTCTAGCATTATAACGCAAACTAAACAAGAATCCGCAGATAAAGGAACAGTACATTAGATTCTTGAGAGAATATTTAAGGCTCGGAAACATGGAAGAAATTAACGGCAGTACTGTTGCTAGACCACATTACTTCCTACCTCATCATTGTGCGATGAAACCTAACAGTACTACAACGAAACTCAGAGTTGTATTTGACGCTTCAAGTAAAACGTCTACAAACATAGCATTAAATGAAATTCTAGCCACTGGCCCAACCATTCAGGATGAGCTGGTCTCCATTTTACTAAGGTTCAGTTTGCCACGATTTGTCTTCACAGCGGACATCGAGAAGTAATAGTAGACAATGACGATAGAAGATATCAGATGAAAGTGTGGCGAGAAGATCCAAGTCAACCAAGCATTTTCCATTGTGTACGGTTACATGCGGAACAACATTTGCCCCACATCTGGCAAGAAAATGTGTGCAACGACTGGCTTCACAGGAAGAACAGAAATATCCGTAGGGATTTGACGCTCTATGACGAGACTTTTACGTAGATTACTGGCTCAGATAGATATAAGGATCCCTAGACATATATTTACGGGTAAAACACCCCGTACAAGGCAATTATATGCCTTCTGTGATGCCTCTGAGAAGGTGTTCGGAGCCGCCATATATATACGCCCCACAAATCATGAAGTGTGAAAAGTTACTCCCACCAAAAAGGTGACATTTTCGCCCTTAGAGCTATGTGCACCAAAGGTTGCAGCACAATTGGTGCAACGGTATAAGAAAGACTTGAATTGGAATGACCAACCATGCTTGTTCTGGACAGATTAGTAGTTACGCTATGTACATTGTGGCTCACTGTTTCAGCTTCCAAGATTTCGCTACAGATGGCGCCACGGTCGCTAGGCGGTTTGAGTCCCTACTAAATGTAGGTTTGTGTCTTGACAGTTCTGGGTTATGTCTTGGATGTAGCATTTATTCTTGACTGCGCCCAAGCGGGATTAACCGCTACTACCAGCATGCTCTGAGATGTGCCGATACTACCAGCATGCTCCTGTACTACGGCTTTCTTGGATGTGTTTTGCGCCTAAAGGTGGGCTTTTTCATTATGATTTTGTATCAGAGATCTTTTATGGGCACACCATTTCTTGACTAAGGTTACCTTGCGGCATTCGCCGGAACTATCAGCATGCCTTGGTTTCGCTGTTTTCTTTTATTAGCGGGGAAGTTCTAGATATCAGCATGATGTCATCTTGGTTTTGCTGCACCTAAATAAGTTTTCTTAGCGGGGATACTTCGATCGAATTTCACAACACCTTGGCTTGATGTTTTCTTAGCAAATTATTATTGAGTCTGGGGTATGTTTATTGAAAAGTCTTATGTTTTATAAACAATGGTTTTTATTTCCAATAAAATTTCTTATTACACAAGTATTTCTTATAGCACATTGTCCAATATGAACTTGGCAAGATGGCGCATTTATGTTAATCTCTATTAGTTTTCCACAGTTGTATTCATCTTCGACGTTGATAATGATTTCACCCTCTCTAGATATCTTCTGCATCCAATGAAATTTTTCAGCTCCCTTTACATATATGGTTTTGTTTCGAAGCAGTGGTTCAACTATAGTGTACAGCTTGTGATACGGTATATATCCATCATCCCAGCGGAATCCATGACAATTGTGTTGAAGCCATTTTACTTGATTTTTTCTGCTGAAGTCAAGTCTTTGTATCTGAACTGTTGTTGAAATATAAAGTGCTGCATCTGGTTTTCATTGGTTAAAATTGTCAGTTCTTTAGTGATAAATTCATTGGGGTTTGTTTTGAATCCTTGGACGTCTACGATGGCAACCATCTTCTTAATTTAACTTTCTAACTTCACTTGTCAGCGGACTGTATTACACTATTCGATCGTGTAGAAGCAGGCAATATGCTGTTGTATTAGCCGGTATATTTTCAGATGTCTTAAATTCTAGCCTTATGTCAACAGGTCCAGTTTTTATTGTTTCATTTTGATGTGAGCAATCAATGACAGTAATCGGGGCATCGGTTTTGAACTTCTCCCATCTGAGGAACGGTTGATACTGATGGTCATAGTATGATTGTGAAAACTTTATATACATGTCATGCAGCAACGCGTATCTATTCAAATCAAATTTGAAATTCAAATCATAAAAAGAATATGATTCTGAGTTGGAAGGAACTGTAACATCGGTGAGTTTTCAGTGATCAAACTTGCTCCTTGGTTTTATCATTTCTTCGATCCGTTTGTAATGCTAAGATGATAAATTGAGATTTCTCTAGTTGAGTGGAAGTCTTAACTTACCAGGTTTGATGCGTGGATTCTGGTAGTACGGGATACTCATATATGTCCCAGCTCCGGAATGGCATTTGTATCGGGCGACCTCTCCCGATAATTTGAATAGTTGAACCTTTTCATCATCGGATACTGTAACATGCGGAATGCTCCATTGAAGTTTGGTAATTTCAATTTTCACATCATCTTTGGGTGATATAATGGCATTAGCATCTGTCCTGCTCCGGATCAATAAGAGTTCATTTTGCATTTATAAGTATTTTCTTGTAATAGTCAGCGAATCCCAATAAATATTTCAGAGGTACACAATAGTTAAACAGTCCATTGGCTGGTATAACGGATGAATCTGGTGACCAACTGCCGTTGAGTAGTATCGTGCTTACATTTGCATTTAGCGATACCTAGCTTTTTAATGTTGTCACAATCCCAAGAATTCTTGTACTATCGATTTCCACTGCATTCAATTCATAGTGTATTTCCTCAAAAAGAAAGCGTAGAGCGTTGTTACCTAATTTTGCCGTTGCTGAAACGGTTCCATCCAGCTTTTTTAGCGACCCCTCAATGTAAAGAAAACTCATGCTGGGTAGAAGATTCAAGTACTGATGTTGTACAGATATACGGATTTCATCGCTGTTTTTAAATGATGGTAGAAATGGTCAATAGGAGTGATGTTCAAATTTAGAAACACTGTTATCAAAGCGAGTATCTGGTGAAATATCTAGTATTGTTTTATTCATTGTTTCAGCGTTAAGCCTATCGATTGTAAATATGCTATATTTTCAGGTGTTAATGTAGGTCTTGACCGCTTCAAGGTTGTCCTCTGACTAATGATCTTGTTTGCTCCGAGCTCGTATTTATCATTATTTTATATCAACATGCTGTGGCTTCAAATGTAACCTGATGGTTATAGTCTTTCCTCTGAAGTTGATTAAGTCACCGTCTTGGTCAAGGAGCTTCAATGTTAGAGAACTTATACGTTTGGTCTTCACAGGCAAACAGATTACATTTTTGGGTACCTCCACTATTTTATACCCAGGCCCCACGTTCGGTGAAAACTCGTGGAGAGTGTGTACTTGTGTATTGTTGAAGAATGATCCTGATATAATATTACATTCGATGCGTATAGTATTTACTTTAAGAGGAGCTATGGATTTCTGTTTTTATACCCTAGATGAAATCATAGGGGTATACTAAGTTTGTCATTCCGTTTGTAACACCTCGAAATAATGATGGTAGCGCAAAATGGATTGGACACCCATTCATAATATTAAAAGTAATTTCGATTTTTGCATGTCCGTCCGTCCGTCTGTCCGTCTGTGCGCACGATATCTCGAGAACGCGTATACTTGAAGAGCTGAAATTTTGTACACGGACTTTAAAAGAAAAAGTAAAATTATGTTCGAAAATGAGACAAATCGGGCAACTCCTTCGTGGGGTTGCCATATAAAAATTTCGTTTTCCGCTATATATTTGGACACTGCCTGAGAACGCATCGACGTAGAGAGCTGAAATTTCGTACATAATGTTTTTACTACATTAGCAAATAAAATGTGAAAAATGGACTAAATCGGGCAACTCCTTCTTGGTGTTGCCATATAAAAATTTCGGTTTTTTACGTATACTTTGAAAACGATCAGTCCAAGACATTTTTATTGTACTAAGAACTTCTGCAGAATACAAAATCCTATAAAATTGGTTATTACCATTTTTTCTGTGCGACAAACAGTTCTAGAAATATATGCGAAAAACAACTTCAAAATCAATACTTGAATAGATCGGTGACCATACGAAATTTAATACGGGCATTCATCTAGGGTATCATAAGAATTGGTCTTAGACCAATTCTAGTTTTTTTACTTGTTTAAAATGTATTTCTTCAGTTGCCTTAAGTACACTCTTCAATGTATTATTGTTAGCCTTTATCGCAACCTTTATCCTTCTCCCTTCTTTATCCAAGTATCCTTGTACATATTTTGCTATATCATCAATCTCATAGGATCCGACAGGTATCTCAACAACCTCATTCCATACATGAACCAGATTATTGTTCACATTAATATTTGGCATAGAATTGTATGTTTGAAAATCAATTAATCCACAAACATAATCCGTTGCTAGCTCCAGCGGAGGAAAGTAGTTAGCAGTGAGTAGAGAGGAATTTCCCGTGAGAGTAAGTGTTAATGACATGGCGGTTGATAATGAACTGTCACAATTTCAATATAGATACATTTATTTATAGATAATAATTAATGGCTATAACAATTATGTAAAAACTCTAAACATAAGTGACCGCAAATTACTGCATCATAGTTCTGATAAGAACTTTAGTTGTACGTAATATTACTACCCAAGTAGTTTATGAGCTCCCTTGGTGGTTGGAGATTGCCAAAGCTATCAAAGTATTCGATGTTATCACCTTTCTTGTAGTACGCTACCCAGTGTGTACCTGCTCGTTGAGATGTCCAAGTTAACAACTCCGCTTTCTTGTATCCATGCCTTTTTAGGTAGATTATCACGCATAAATACTCCTCTGAAGTGCGGCAAGTGTGTGGTATACTTGTGAAGATCCATCTCGTTTATCGGTCTTTTGGGTAGCGTCTTTAATAGTTTTTTGGTTGAGGTTTTAGATAGAGTCCAAGTCCTTTTCTGTACGGCTTCAAGAACAGCCCGTTTCCATCTTTACCAACCGCTATAATTTCGATTGTTTGGTTATGGCGTTTGCTTTCTTCCAATTTTGCCTTTGCCGCACTAGTAGCATTTACTGATTTAGCTATGCATGCTGCACCTCCAGATAGTGCTCCCAATGCTGAAAGTCCAGCAAACAACGGGATGAGGAACGGAAGTGCCCCGCCAACCTTTACTACAGGTATCACTCGTGGTGTTTTAATTGATTTCTTCTTTCTTTTCACAATATTTTTAGCTGTACTAAGAGCTATTTTTGTAGTTTCCATCAAGTCTTTTGGTTTTTTGATTTTTAAGATCTTACGTGCACTTCGTACTGCTTCTCGGAATGTGGGTTGGCGTTTATTTTTAGCCATAAGACCCATACCTAACTTAATTGTAGCCTGCATTGCGTTCGGTATAAGCCATGCGTTGGCACGTTCACTCAAATTTGTATCCCTAGATTTTGCACGCTGCCAGGCTTTTTCAGCTAATATTCTATCAGCTATATGTTGATCAGTTGTATCTTTATGTCGCGAGTATGCTATATCGTGTTCCTTGCAGGCTGCGTCCAGTGGATTAATGTCTGGATCTCCTCTCGCCAATCTTTTTTGTAACTTTGTTCCTGCTCCACAGTACTGGTATCCCGGTAGATGTGATTCTACAGGTAATTTGTTGATGATTGAATTTAATAGTCCTCTACCCCCTTTCAAAGCTTTACTGGAGCGTTTCGATTTGTGATCCGACATTTTATAAGGTTCCGATGATACTGTTGAAATGAAATATAAACAGGTGTACACATAGGAATCCCGTTAGTCTTCAGTATGCGGTTCATTAAACAAAAACAAGCTTTTCCTGTTCAAAATGCTGATGTAGCTATTATGAAGGTGAAAAAGAAGCATGGCCCCCTATTGCCTAATAGTATAAGGAGCATCATTATTGGACTATCTAATTGTGGAAAGACCAATGTTATGATAAGTTTGCTGGAACATCCCAATGGTCTGAGACATGTAAAAATTTACGTATATTCCAAATCTTTACATCAACAAAAGTATGAATACTTGAAGCGAGTGATGACTCCCATATCAGGATTCGGGTATTATACATTCTCAAACAACTGCGACGTTCTACCTCCAGAGGAAACCAAATTACATTCAGTGTTTATTTTCGATGATGTAGCATGTGAAAACCAAGATAATGTGCGATCCTATTTTTGCATGGGTCGTCACGAAGATATAGGCAGCTTCTATCTCTGTCAAACATATACGCATATACCAAAGCACTTAATACGTGACAATGCTAATTTAATCATCTTATTCAGGCAAGATGACTTGAATTTGAAACATATCTATAATGATCATGTCAATACAGACATGAAATTTGATAAATTTCGAAGAGTCTGTGGTTCGTGTTGGAAGGATGAATATGGTTCGTTGATGATTGATAAGGATAGCTCAATAAACAAGGGGCGCTACCGTAAAGGATTTGATACCTTCATTGTACTATAAAAGGATGAAACATGCGAAATATTAATAAGTCAAAGTTGTAACTCAGCCGAAAGCACACCGAATCCTGTGGACCCGCTGAGCAGATAAGAGCTGTTCACCTGTTATCAGACCTGTTTGAAAATATGTGAAGCTGTTAACAGAGCTATTTAAAAAGCTGTTAAGCTGTTATCAGAGCTGTTTAAAAGCTGTTTACCTGTTATCAGAGCTGTTTGAAAAGCTACTAAGCTGTTATCAGAGCTGTTTGGAAAGCTGTTAAGCTTTTATCAGAGCTGTTATTCAGGTAATAACAAAGATGAATGAAAATCTATTAAAAGAAATTAGCAAGACTAGGAATGCAGTGCGAAGGAAATGAAAAGCCCTAAGGATGGGAAGGACTGAAGCAGAAGCTCAACTTGAAGAAACCTTTAAGCCGATCACTAAACCGGTAAAGTAGTTTGTTAGAACAGTCAAATACGAGTCGCCGGATATAGCCAAGTTTGAGGCAAAAGTTGTAAAAGAAGAAGAAGAAGACAACGAAATTGTAGAACCTTTTACTCCTCCAAAACTAAAAATATGTGAAAATGGAGGCTAGTAGCACACCTATAAATTATGGAGACTATTCCTTAACATCTGAAGAAGAATTCGCAACACCTAAACATTCAAGAACATCGATAGGAAGGTCTCCTGTCACCTCCTCCGATACGTCTGGATACATAGTTTCAAACTATTGAAAGCTATTCACTGATAATAGCCCTAAAATTGATCCAACCTATGGAGTTTACTATGAAGATAACGCGTAGAGAATCGGTAATTCAACGTTTGATGTTGATGATGTAGGAAATATTGTTATCAAGGGGAAGAGCTATAAAACAACTTTGGGGTTATGTGAGCTGCTATTTATGAAAGATCCTGTAAAAAGTCTATATACTAAAGAGGATTTAACTAATTATGGATCTATTTTGAGAGATACCAATGCATATAAACGTGACTATGCTGAAGATGGACAAATAAAAGGTACTAGAGCGGCTAAGTATAAAGCTATAATCAGTAAACTTATACAGCATAAACGCAAGGGACTAATGCGTCTGCCTAAGGAAAACATTGATCACATTTACTGGGATGATCCAAATGAATTAGTGGATAGACTGCGCCTTCTAATATCATCAAAGCAGGAAACACCAGTCACAACAATGAAATTGTATCTATCCTAGAGGAGTTGCGAGAAGCAGATATTATACTTTAAATACTACTACATTACCGTGCTTTTACACAATCTACAGATGAGCGTTGACAAGTTTGGACGTTTCTATAACCGAGGATGTCTTGGGAATCCAGGTGAACGTGGACCAACAGCAGCTCAGCGACCAGCCGGTAAACAAGGAATTCAAGGACCAGCTGGTAAACAAGGAGCTAAGGGTCCAGCTGGTGAACAGGGAGAGCGGGGTATTGGATTTAATTTAACAATAAGCGGAGACTAGGATCTAAACTCAAAGTGTATTAAACGACTTGGTGAACCCCTTGAAAATACAATGCTACTACCAAAGACTATGTTGACAAGAAAATTAAAATAAGTGTTGAAGAAATAAGAAAAACTATTAATATAGGGGTGACAAATTTAACGCTATATATCAATGACGAAATCGCGAAGATTGAAAACTATCTGTTTACTTCAGTAATAAATAAGAAAGACTAGACACCGAAAGATGGTGTATATGAGTAAACACTATTGAGAAATCTGTTCGATTTATAATTACGATGAGTAAGAGATAAGTGGTAAATAAGCTGCATAAACCAGCGAGAAAGAATTTTAAACAGCGTCGTGTGATCAACAAAAGACTAGATAACTTGTGGCAGGCAGACTTGGTTGAAATGGATCCCTACAAATATGTGAACAAGGGTTACCGCTATCTACTGACAGTAATTGACACCTTCTCCAAATATGAATGGGCAATTCCAATTAAAAGAAAAACTGGTGTAGAAGTAAGAGATGCCATGCAATATATATTAAGCGATCGGCGAATACCTAAAATCCTGCAGACTGATGATGGAAAGGAATTCTACAACAGCCTCTTTAAAACTCTAATGATGAAGCATGCAATTAATCATTACTCTACGTACAGTTTCCTCAAAGCATCAATAGTGGAACGATTTAACCGAACTCTGAAGGATATGATGTGGAAGGAATTCAGGTTTAATGGAACTTATCAGTGTATTGGTATGGTAAAAAACTTCTCGCTGAATACAACTCAAGTATACATCGAACAAATGAGACCACGTGATATCAACGCCTCCAATAAGAAACAACTGCTTTCAACTGTATACAATCATATTAAAATTGTTGTTCCTGCAAAGTATAAAGTTGGAGATTTTCTACGCATCACCAAATACAAGCATATATTTGAGAAAGGTTATACGCCAAACTGGACAGCTGAGATTTTTAAAATTATTAAAGTTCAAAACTCAAATTCATAATATTAAAAGTTATTTAGATTTTTGCATGTCCGTCCGTCCGTCTGTCCGTCCGTCCGTCCGTCTGTCCGTCCGTCCGTCCGTCCGTCCGTCCGTCCGTCCGTCTGTGCGTACGATAACTCGAGAACGCGTATACTTAGAGAGCTGAAATTTTGTACACAGACTTTAAAAAAAAAAGTAAAATTAAGTTCGAAAATGAGCCAAATCGGGCAACTCCTTCGTGGGGTTGCCATATAAAAATTTCATTTTCCGCTATATATTTGGACACTGCCTGAGAACGCGTCGACGTAGAGAGCTGAAATTTCGTACATGATGTTTTTACTACATTAGCAAACAAATTGTGAAAAATGGACTAAATCGCGCTACTCCTTCTTGGTGTTGGCTTATAAAAATTTAGGTTTTTTACGTATACTTTGAAAACGATCAGTCCAAGACATTTTTATTGTACTAAAAACTTCTGCAGAATACGAAATCCTATAAAATTGGTTATGATCATTTTTTCTGTGCGACAAACCGTTCTAGAAATACTATATATGCAAAAAACAACTTCAAAATCAAACTTGAATAGATCGGTGACCATACGAAATTTAATACTGGCATTCATCTAGGGAATCATAAGAATTGGTCTTAGACCAATTCTAGCTTTTTTACTTGTTCTTTAATAATTGGCTCACGTTTTTCTTATATTTTGAAAGAATATTGCTATATTAAAATAAAGATATTATTTTTCAGTTATTTAATATTAAACTTTATTCGTGCTTTTCCCTTTTTTTGCTTTTGTTCGTCAATTTTGCTAAATTGGTTTACATAATTTCCCTACATTTCACTAAAAGTTCCCAAATTTCTAAATGAATCATTCTGAAATAGTTCTATTGGCACTTAGAACCATTTAAGTTAATTATTGTGTCATATTCAATCGACCATGGTTCTAACTGCAAAACCGGAAGTGATTTAATTCTTAAACTTGATTGGATTCAATGGATTTGAAGATAATCCTAGGTTCTTCTGAGATGAAGATAGTGTTATGGAATGTTATAATGATCTCAAGATAGTACAGCATAAGTTATCAGCAATGAAAACTTTAAATCCTTCTTACGCAAAACTAACAAACTATCAGTAAAAACCTTGTCATTTTAAGGTCGCGAAGTGTTCATTTTGCAATTGGTGCTAAGCACCTTCGGCCATTTTCTACCAAAGTAAGGAGGTACAAGCACTGTTCAGCAGTGATCAAGGTACACGCAGCTTGACGCACACGCATACAGGTGGAGCAAGAGAGCTCTCCCTTTAACATTTGATGACCTCGACGTGATTCTTCAATTTAACCAATTGATCACACATGCAACATAGACGCCCTCACCAGTGAGCAAGAAGCCATTGGAAAATCCATTGAGCAGTTAACACACGGGTTCAAAGGAGACCCATCATACAAGAAGGAGTTGCCATACCTGCGAACAAGACACGGACTGAGTAAAGTTTTACGGCAACCATAATAAGTTTACGCCTTATGCAGATACACTACAGGAGCATCCAAACTTCACCTGGCAATAACGAAGTTAATGACCCTTTATTCACATTTAGAAACGATTCTGAAAGTAACAAAATAGAGTTAAACACACTGCTAAGAATCCACAAGACCAAGACGTCAGCGCTTGTGCAACATTTAAAACTTAGTGAGATTGGCCTCCCCGACCAGCATCCGAGAGCATATTACGAATTAAAACTTATATGCATTACCAATTATTGGACCAACGTAGCTGCAAACTATCAATATCTCCGTTGATGGCGATGAGTCTACACATGATGAGAACTATTACATTCGACTCGAATCATGGGTACAAGATAACGCTATCGACATCTCAAGTAAACTACAAGCCCTACCTGGATGTACCCTCGTAGGCAGACATGTAAAATTACCAAAAATAACTCTACCAAACTTTGATGGAAATTATCTACATACATTGGAGCCATTTCCGTGAGTTATATGTTCAAATGGTGCACGATCAGTCCAACACAGATGCAGAAAAGATATTTTATTTGCAAGGTAACTTGACAGGTGAGGCTTTAATACAGCATATCCCATCAATAAATAATTGGGATAGCCTTGCATTCAACAAGAATCTCCAGTTTCTATTAAACTTTTTCATGATACTACAAAGGAAGCCATTTTGGAGCTTCATGGAATGGGAATTTCTACTTCAACTTGGAATTCTATTCTTGTGCATATCACGCTCAAGAAGTTGGGCAGAAACACACACAACTTATACGAGCAATCATTGAAGGCTCCGCGAGAACTTCAAGCCATAAGTGACTTGTTGCAATTCTTGAAACTACGATTTCAGGCACTGAAGACTTTAGGAAAAGACAAAAGACAACAACCAGTGGATAAGATGTTGGAAAGTAACAATCAAGTTAATCCTATTTGATTTATATCCATATCAAGGAAATGTATAATGTGTACCAGCACCCATCCGGGCTTTGTAAGAAATTCACAGAGCTAAACCAATCGGAGAGACTTAACGTGGTCAGAAAGCAAGAAGATTAAAATTTTTTATTTCTATATAAAAAAAAGGTATAATAACGGACTAAAATACTTATAGACTACCTTAAAATAACTAGAACTAAACTAAGAGAAAAAATATGTATATATAATAATTGCAAATTTAAATTGTAAAATATTAAGAAAATTTGGAAGAAAGAAATATATATATGTATATCAGAAGTCAAATAGGATTAAAGAAAACCTAAACAAGAAAGAAAAAGAGATTGAAAAGAATATATGAAGCATTGTCTAAACTGCCAAAAGATTGGTCATACGTCACTAAAATATCAATCGGGAGGATGCTTGAAATGCTCTAAAAAACAAAATACAATGCTACATATCGGAAACACTGTGAAAACGTCTCATCACGACTCTGCACATACGCCGGCGTCATATCCATTAGCATCAATCAGCAACCTAAGTATCTTAGCAGCACAATCAACGAAAGGATAAAAGGGATATGTCCTCTTACATAAGCACTGCTATCATCAAACTCGTGAACCATAAGGGCGAAACAGTCGAGTGCCGAGAAATCCTAGATTCTGGTTCACAGCTCAATTTTATAACAGACAAAAAGGCAAAAAAATACTAGGTCTAAATCAAACACCAGAGTCCTTCATTCATTCTCTACAAGATTGGAAGCAGTTATACTCCCACAGATCACTACTGATTAACTTACACAGACTCTAAACAATGCGCATTCCTTAAAATATTGAGTTGGCTGATCCTGATTTCTACCATCCTGGCTCCATCGACTTCCTCAACGGAGCAGAAGTATACTATCAGTTATTATCGGTGGGAAAAATCAAATTGGGGAAAACCCTACCCACATTTCAAAATACGCTTCTGGGATGGGTAGTGGCCGGTAAAACACAAGACGTTTCAATTTCAAGGCATCTAGCAACTTGCAGTATCTGTAATCGAGAGGATGACAATCTACAAACATATATGATCAATTAGAAAGATTCTGGAAGTTAGAAAATGTTAATTCGACTGTTCGGGCCATGACGGACTCGGAGGTCAAATGTGAGACTCACTTTAGCCAATCTGTTCGCAGAGATAGTACTGGTTGTTTTTCGGTCAAACTACCCTTCGTGCATGATCCTCGAAAATTAGTGGACTTGAAGGATGTTGAGCTGCGTCATTTTCTAGCATTATAACGCAAACTAAACAAGAATCCGCAGATAAAGGAACAGTACATTAGATTCTTGAGAGAATATTTAAGGCTCGGAAACATGGAAGAAATTAACGGCAGTACTGTTGCTAGACCACATTACTTCCTACCTCATCATTGTGCGATGAAACCTAACAGTACTACAACGAAACTCAGAGTTGTATTTGACGCTTCAAGTAAAACGTCTACAAACATAGCATTAAATGAAATTCTAGCCACTGGCCCAACCATTCAGGATGAGCTGGTCTCCATTTTACTAAGGTTCAGTTTGCCACGATTTGTCTTCACAGCGGACATCGAGAAGTAATAGTAGACAATGACGATAGAAGATATCAGATGATAGTGTGGCGAGAAGATCCAAGTCAACCAAGCATTTTCCATTGTGTACGGTTACATGCGGAACAACATTTGCCCCACATCTGGCAAGAAAATGTGTGCAACGACTGGCTTCACAGGAAGAACAGAAATATCCGTAGGGATTTGACGCTCTATGACGAGACTTTTACGTAGATTACTGGCTCAGATAGATATAAGGATCCCTAGACATATATTTACGGGTAAAACACCCCGTACAAGGCAATTATATGCCTTCTGTGATGCCTCTGAGAAGGTGTTCGGAGCCGCCATATATATACGCCCCACAAATCATGAAGTGTGAAAAGTTACTCCCACCAAAAAGGTGACATTTTCGCCCTTAGAGCTATGTGCACCAAAGGTTGCAGCACAATTGGTGCAACGGTATAAGAAAGACTTGAATTGGAATGACCAACCATGCTTGTTCTGGACAGATTAGTAGTTACGCTATGTACATTGTGGCTCACTGTTTTAGCTTCCAAGATTTCGCTACAGATGGCGCCACGGTCGCTAGGCGGTTTGAGTCCCTACTAAATGTAGGTTTGTGTCTTGACAGTTCTGGGTTATGTCTTGGATGTAGCATTTATTCTTGACTGCGCCCAAGCGGGATTAACCGCTACTACCAGCATGCTCTGAGATGTGCCGATACTACCAGCATGCTCCTGTACTACGGCTTTCTTGGATGTGTTTTGCGCCTAAAGGTGGGCTTTTTCATTATGATTTTGTATCAGAGATCTTTTATGGGCACACCATTTCTTGACTAAGGTTACCTTGCGGCATTCGCCGGAACTATCAGCATGCCTTGGTTTCGCTGTTTTCTTTTATTAGCGGGGAAGTTCTAGATATCAGCATGATGTCATCTTGGTTTTGCTGCACCTAAATAAGTTTTCTTAGCGGGGATACTTCGATCGAATTTCACAACACCTTGGCTTGATGTTTTCTTAGCAAATTATTATTGAGTCTGGGGTATGTTTATTGAAAAGTCTTATGTTTTATAAACAATGGTTTTTATTTCCAATAAAATTTCTTATTACACAAGTATTTCTTATAGCACATTGTCCAATATGAACTTGGCAAGATGGCGCATTTATGTTAATCTCTATTAGTTTTCCACAGTTGTATTCATCTTCGACGTTGATAATGATTTCACCCTCTCTAGATATCTTCTGCATCCAATGAAATTTTTCAGCTCCCTTTACATATATGGTTTTGTTTCGAAGCAGTGGTTCAACTATAGTGTACAGCTTGTGATACGGTATATAGCCATCATCCCAGCGGAATCCATGACAATTGTGTTGAAGCCATTTTACTTGATTTTTTCTGCTGAAGTCAAGTCTTTGTATCTGAACTGTTGTTGAAATATAAAGTGCTGCATCTGGTTTTCATTGGTTAAAATTGTCAGTTCTTTAGTGATAAATTCATTGGGGTTTGTTTTGAATCCTTGGACGTCTACGATGGCAACCATCTTCTTAATTTAACTTTCTAACTTCACTTGTCAGCGGACTGTATTACACTATTCGATCGTGTAGAAGCAGGCAATATGCTGTTGTATTAGCCGGTATATTTTCAGATGTCTTAAATTCTAGCCTTATGTCAACAGGTCCAGTTTTTATTGTTTCATTTTGATGTGAGCAATCAATGACAGTAATCGGGGCATCGGTTTTGAACTTCTCCCATCTGAGGAACGGTTGATACTGATGGTCATAGTATGATTGTGAAAACTTTATATACATGTCATGCAGCAACGCGTATCTATTCAAATCAAATTTGAAATTCAAATCATAAAAAGAATATGATTCTGAGTTGGAAGGAACTGTAACATCGGTGAGTTTTCAGTGATCAAACTTGCTCCTTGGTTTTATCATTTCTTCGATCCGTTTGTAATGCTAAGATGATAAATTGAGATTTCTCTAGTTGAGTGGAAGTCTTAACTTACCAGGTTTGATGCGTGGATTCTGGTAGTACGGGATACTCATATATGTCCCAGCTCCGGAATGGCATTTGTATCGGGCGACCTCTCCCGATAATTTGAATAGTTGAACCTTTTCATCATCGGATACTGTAACATGCGGAATTCTCCATTGAAGTTTGGTAATTTCAATTTTCACATCATCTTTGGGTGATATAATGGCATTAGCATCTGTCCTGCTCCGGATCAATAAGAGTTCATTTTGCATTTATAAGTATTTTCTTGTAATAGTCAGCGAATCCCAATAAATATTTCAGAGGTACACAATAGTTAAACAGTCCATTGGCTGGTATAACGGATGAATCTGGTGACCAACTGCCGTTGAGTAGTATCGTGCTTACATTTCCATTTAGCGATACGTAGCTTTTTAATGTTGTCACAATCCCAAGAATTCTTGTACTATCGATTTCCACTGCATTCAATTCATAGTGTATTTCCTCAAAAAGAAAGCGTAGAGCGTTGTTACCTAATTTTGCCGTTGCTGAAACGGTTCCATCCAGCTTTTTTAGCGACCCCTCAATGTAAAGAAAACTCATGCTGGGTAGAAGATTCAAGTACTGATGTTGTACAGATATACGGATTTCAACGCTGTTTTTAAATGATGGTAGAAATGGTGAGGAGTGATGTTCAAATTTAGAAACACTGTTATCAAAGCGAGTATCTGGTGAAATATCTAGTATTGTTTTATTCATTGTTTCAGCGTTAAGCCTATCGATTGTAAATATGCTATATTTTCAGGTGTTAATGTAGGTCTTGACCGCTTCAAGGTTGTCCTCTGACTAATGATCTTGTTTGCTCCGAGCTCGTATTTATCATTATTTTATATCAACATGCTGTGGCTTCAAATGTAACCTGATGGTTATAGTCTTTCCTCTGAAGTTGATTAAGTCACCGTCTTGGTCAAGGAGCTTCAATGTTAGAGAACTTATACGTTTGGTCTTCACAGGCAAACAGATTACATTTTTGGGTACCTCCACTATTTTATACCCAGGCCCCACGTTCGGTGAAAACTCGTGGAGAGTGTGTACTTGTGTATTGTTGAAGAGTGATCCTGATATAATATTACATTCGATGCGTATAGTATTTACTTTAAGAGGAGCTATGGATTTCTGTTTTTATACCCTAGATGAAATCATAGGGGTATACTAAGTTTATCATACCGTTTGTAACACCTCGAAATAATGATGGTAGCGCAAAATGGATTGGACACCCATTCATAATATTAAAAGTAATTTCGATTTTTGCATGTCCGTCCGTCCGTCTGTCCGTCTGTGCGCACGATATCTCGAGAACGCGTATACTTAAAGAGCTGAAATTTTGTACACGGACTTTACAAAAAAAAGTAAAATTATGTTCGAAAATGAGACAAATCGGGCAACTCCTTCGTGGGGTTGCCATATAAAAATTTCGTTTTCCGCTATATATTTGGACACTGCCTGAGAACGCATCGACGTAGAGAGCTGAAATTTCGTACATAATGTTTATACTACATTAGCAAATAAAATGTGAAAAATGGACTAAATCGGGCAACTCCTTCTTGGTGTTGCCATATAAAAATTTCGGTTTTTTACGTATACTTTGAAAACGATCAGTCCAAGACATTTTTATTGTACTAAGAACTTCTGCAGAATACAAAATCCTATAAAATTGGTTATTACCATTTTTTCTGTGCGACAAACAGTTCTAGAAATATATGCGAAAAACAACTTCAAAATCAATACTTGAATAGATCGGTGACCATACGAAATTTAATACGGGCATTCATCTAGGGTATCATAAGAATTGGTCTTAGACCAATTCTAGCTTTTTTACTTGTTTAAAATGTATTTCTTCAGTTGCCTTAAGTGCACTCTTCAATGTATTATTGTTAGCCTTTATCGCAACCTTTATCCTTCTCCCTTCTTTATCCAAGTATCCTTGTACATATTTTGCTATATCATCAATCTCATAGGATCCGACAGGTATCTCAACAACCTCATGAACCAGATTATTGTTCACATTAATATTTGGCATAGAATTGTATGTTTGAAAATCAATTAATCCACAAACATAATCCGTTGCTAGCTCCAGCGGAGGAAAGTACTTAGCAGTGAGTAGAGAGGAATTTCCCGTGAGAGTAAGTGTTAATGACATGGCGGTTGATAATGAACTGTCACAATTTCAATATAGATACATTTATTTATAGATAATAATGGCTATAACAATTATGTAAAAACTCTAAACATAAGTGACCGCAAATTACTGCATCATAGTTCTGATAAGAACTTTAGTTGTACGTAATATTACTACCCAAGTAGTTTATGAGCTCCCTTGGTGGTTGGAGATTGCCAAAGCTATCAAAGTATTCGATGTTATCACCTTTCTTGTAGTACGCTACCCAGTGTGTACCTGCTCGTTGAGATGTCCAAGTTAACAACTCCGCTTTCTTGTATCCATGCCTTTTTAGGTAGATTATCACGCATAAATACTCCTCTGAAGTGCGGCAAGTGTGTGGTATACTTGTGAAGATCCATCTCGTTTATCGGTCTTTTGGGTAGCGTCTTTAATAGTTTTTTGGTTGAGGTTTTAGATAGAGTCCAAGTCCTTTTCTGTACGGCTTCAAGAACAGCCCGTTTCCATCTTTACCAACCGCTATAATTTCGATTGTTTGGTTATGGCGTTTGCTTTCTTCCAATTTTGCCTTTGCCGCACTAGTAGTATTTACTGATTTAGCTATGCATGCTGCACCTCCAGATAGTGCTCCCAATGCTGAAAGTCCAGCAAATAACGGGATGAGGAACGGAAGTGCCCCGCCAACCTTTGCTACAGGTATCACTCGTGGAGTTTTAATTGATTTCTTCTTTCTTTTCACAATATTTTTAGCTGTACTAAGAGCTATTTTTGTAGTTTCCATCAAGTCTTTTGGTTTTTTGATTTTTAAGATCTTACGTGCACTTCGTACTGCTTCTCGGAATGTGGGTTGGCGTTTATTTTTAGCCATAAGACCCATACCTAACTTAATTGTAGCCTTCATTGCGTTCGGTATAAGCCAAGCGTTGGCACGTTCACTCAAATTTGTATCCCTAGATTTTGCACGCTGCCAGGCTTTTTCAGCTAATATTCTATCAGCTATATGTTGATCAGTTGTATCTTTATGTCGCGAGTATGCTATATCGTGTTCCTTGCAGGCTGCGTCCAGTGGATTAATGTCTGGATCTCCTCTCGCCAATCTTTTTTGTAACTTTGTTCCTGCTCCACAGTACTGGTATCCCGGTAGATGTGATTCTACAGGTAATTTGTTGATGATTGAATTTAATAGTCCTCTACCCCCTTTCAAAGCTTTACTGGAGCGTTTCGATTTGTGATCCGACATTTTATAAGGTTCCGATGATACTGTTGAAATGAAATATAAACAGGTGTACACATAGGAATCCCGTTAGTCTTCAGTATGCGGTTCATTAAACAAAAACAAGCTTTTCCTGTTCAAAATGCTGATGTAGCTATTATGAAGGTGAAAAAGAAGCATGGCCCCCTATTGCCTAATAGTATAAGGAGCATCATTATTGGACTATCTAATTGTGGAAAGACCAATGTTATGATAAGTTTGCTGGAACATCCCAATGGTCTGAGACATGTAAAAATTTACGTATATTCCAAATCTTTACATCAACAAAAGTATGAATACTTGAAGCGAGTGATGACTCCCATATCAGGATTCGGGTATTATACATTCTCAAACAACTGCGACGTTCTACCTCCAGAGGAAACCAAATTACATTCAGTGTTTATTTTCGATGATGTAGCATGTGAAAACCAAGATAATGTGCGATCCTATTTTTGCATGGGTCGTCACGAAGATATAGGCAGCTTCTATCTCTGTCAAACATATACGCATATACCAAAGCACTTAATACGTGACAATGCTAATTTAATCATCTTATTCAGGCAAGATGACTTGAATTTGAAACATATCTATAATGATCATGTCAATACAGACATGAAATTTGATAAATTTCGAAGAGTCTGTGGTTCGTGTTGGAAGGATGAATATGGTTCGTTGATGATTGATAAGGATAGCTCAATAAACAAGGGGCGCTACCGTAAAGGATTTGATACCTTCATTGTACTATAAAAGGATGAAACATGCGAAATATTAATAAGTCAAAGTTGTAACTCAGCCGAAAGCACACCGAATCCTGTGGACCCGCTGAGCAGATAAGAGCTGTTCACCTGTTATCAGACCTGTTTGAAAATATGTGAAGCTGTTAACAGAGCTATTTAAAAAGCTGTTAAGCTGTTATCAGAGCTGTTTAAAAGCTGTTTACCTGTTATCAGAGCTGTTTGAAAAGCTACTAAGCTGTTATCAGAGCTGTTTGGAAAGCTGTTAAGCTTTTATCAGAGCTGTTATTCAGGTAATAACAAAGATGAATGAAAATCTATTAAAAGAAATTAGCAAGACTAGGAATGCAGTGCGAAGGAAATGAAAAGCCCTAAGGATGGGAAGGACTGAAGCAGAAGCTCAACTTGAAGAAACCTTTAAGCCGATCACTAAACCGGTAAAGTAGTTTGTTAGAACAGTCAAATACGAGTCGCCGGATATAGCCAAGTTTGAGGCAAAAGTTGTAAAAGAAGAAGAAGAAGACAACGAAATTGTAGAACCTTTTACTCCTCCAAAACTAAAAATATGTGAAAATGGAGGCTAGTAGCACACCTATAAATTATGGAGACTATTCCTTAACATCTGAAGAAGAATTCGCAACACCTAAACATTCAAGAACATCGATAGGAAGGTCTCCTGTCACCTCCTCCGATACGTCTGGATACATAGTTTCAAACTATTGAAAGCTATTCACTGATAATAGCCCTAAAATTGATCCAACCTATGGAGTTTACTATGAAGATAACGCGTAGAGAATCGGTAATTCAACGTTTGATGTTGATGATGTAGGAAATATTGTTATCAAGGGGAAGAGCTATAAAACAACTTTGGGGTTATGTGAGCTGCTATTTATGAAAGATCCTGTAAAAAGTCTATATACTAAAGAGGATTTAACTAATTATGGATCTATTTTGAGAGATACCAATGCATATAAACGTGACTATGCTGAAGATGGACAAATAAAAGGTACTAGAGCGGCTAAGTATAAAGCTATAATCAGTAAACTTATACAGCATAAACGCAAGGGACTAATGCGTCTGCCTAAGGAAAACATTGATCACATTTACTGGGATGATCCAAATGAATTAGTGGATAGACTGCGCCTTCTAATATCATCAAAGCAGGAAACACCAGTCACAACAATGAAATTGTATCTATCCTAGAGGAGTTGCGAGAAGCAGATATTATACTTTAAATACTACTACATTACCGTGCTTTTACACAATCTACAGATGAGCGTTGACAAGTTTGGACGTTTCTATAACCGAGGATGTCTTGGGAATCCAGGTGAACGTGGACCAACAGCAGCTCAGCGACCAGCCGGTAAACAAGGAATTCAAGGACCAGCTGGTAAACAAGGAGCTAAGGGTCCAGCTGGTGAACAGGGAGAGCGGGGTATTGGATTTAATTTAACAATAAGCGGAGACTAGGATCTAAACTCAAAGTGTATTAAACGACTTGGTGAACCCCTTGAAAATACAATGCTACTACCAAAGACTATGTTGACAAGAAAATTAAAATAAGTGTTGAAGAAATAAGAAAAACTATTAATATAGGGGTGACAAATTTAACGCTATATATCAATGACGAAATCGCGAAGATTGAAAACTATCTGTTTACTTCAGTAATAAATAAGAAAGACTAGACACCGAAAGATGGTGTATATGAGTAAACACTATTGAGAAATCTGTTCGATTTATAATTACGATGAGTAAGAGATAAGTGGTAAATAAGCTGCATAAACCAGCGAGAAAGAATTTTAAACAGCGTCGTGTGATCAACAAAAGACTAGATAACTTGTGGCAGGCAGACTTGGTTGAAATGGATCCCTACAAATATGTGAACAAGGGTTACCGCTATCTACTGACAGTAATTGACACCTTCTCCAAATATGAATGGGCAATTCCAATTAAAAGAAAAACTGGTGTAGAAGTAAGAGATGCCATGCAATATATATTAAGCGATCGGCGAATACCTAAAATCCTGCAGACTGATGATGGAAAGGAATTCTACAACAGCCTCTTTAAAACTCTAATGATGAAGCATGCAATTAATCATTACTCTACGTACAGTTTCCTCAAAGCATCAATAGTGGAACGATTTAACCGAACTCTGAAGGATATGATGTGGAAGGAATTCAGGTTTAATGGAACTTATCAGTGTATTGGTATGGTAAAAAACTTCTCGCTGAATACAACTCAAGTATACATCGAACAAATGAGACCACGTGATATCAACGCCTCCAATAAGAAACAACTGCTTTCAACTGTATACAATCATATTAAAATTGTTGTTCCTGCAAAGTATAAAGTTGGAGATTTTCTACGCATCACCAAATACAAGCATATATTTGAGAAAGGTTATACGCCAAACTGGACAGCTGAGATTTTTAAAATTATTAAAGTTCAAAACTCAAATTCATAATATTAAAAGTTATTTCGATTTTTGCATGTCCGTCCGTCCGTCTGTCCGTCCGTCCGTCCGTCTGTCCGTCCGTCCGTCCGTCCGTCCGTCCGTCTGTGCGTACGATAACTCGAGAACGCGTATACTTAGAGAGCTGAAATTTTGTACACAGACTTTAAAAAAAAAAGTAAAATTAAGTTCGAAAATGAGCCAAATCGGGCAACTCCTTCGTGGGGTTGCCATATAAAAATTTCATTTTCCGCTATATATTTGGACACTGCCTGAGAACGCGTCGACGTAGAGAGCTGAAATTTCGTACATGATGTTTTTACTACATTAGCAAACAAATTGTGAAAAATGGACTAAATCGCGCTACTCCTTCTTGGTGTTGGCTTATAAAAATTTAGGTTTTTTACGTATACTTTGAAAACGATCAGTCCAAGACATTTTTATTGTACTAAAAACTTCTGCAGAATACGAAATCCTATAAAATTGGTTATGATCATTTTTTCTGTGCGACAAACCGTTCTAGAAATACTATATATGCAAAAAACAACTTCAAAATCAAACTTGAATAGATCGGTGACCATACGAAATTTAATACTGGCATTCATCTAGGGAATCATAAGAATTGGTCTTAGACCAATTCTAGCTTTTTTACTTGTTCTTTAATAATTGGCTCACGTTTTTCTTATATTTTGAAAGAATATTGCTATATTAAAATAAAGATATTATTTTTCAGTTATTTAATATTAAACTTTATTCGTGCTTTTCCCTTTTTTTGCTTTTGTTCGTCAATTTTGCTAAATTGGTTTACATAATTTCCCTACATTTCACTAAAAGTTCCCAAATTTCTAAATGAATCATTCTGAAATAGTTCTATTGGCACTTAGAACCATTTAAGTTAATTATTGTGTCATATTCAATCGACCATGGTTCTAACTGCAAAACCGGAAGTGATTTAATTCTTAAACTTGATTGGATTCAATGGATTTGAAGATAATCCTAGGTTCTTCTGAGATGAAGATAGTGTTATGGAATGTTATAATGATCTCAAGATAGTACAGCATAAGTTATCAGCAATGAAAACTTTAAATCCTTCTTACGCAAAACTAACAAACTATCAGTAAAAACCTTGTCATTTTAAGGTCGCGAAGTGTTCATTTTGCAATTGGTGCTAAGCACCTTCGGCCATTTTCTACCAAAGTAAGGAGGTACAAGCACTGTTCAGCAGTGATCAAGGTACACGCAGCTTGACGCACACGCATACAGGTGGAGCAAGAGAGCTCTCCCTTTAACATTTGATGACCTCGACGTGATTCTTCAATTTAACCAATTGATCACACATGCAACATAGACGCCCTCACCAGTGAGCAAGAAGCCATTGGAAAATCCATTGAGCAGTTAACACACGGGTTCAAAGGAGACCCATCATACAAGAAGGAGTTGCCATACCTGCGAACAAGACACGGACTGAGTAAAGTTTTACGGCAACCATAATAAGTTTACGCCTTATGCAGATACACTACAGGAGCATCCAAACTTCAAGAAAGGCTATTACGTCTCTGTTGAAAGGGCCTACGAGCAATTCAAGGCCACATAACAAGAAGCTATTGAGGCCAAGTTAGCAGACACTCGACCATCGGCTGGGCCTGCTCAAACCTCCAGCCAAGATCAATCTGAGAGTGAAGGGCAGCAGCCACCTGGCAATAACGAAGTTAATGACCCTTTATTCACATTTAGAAACGATTCTGAAAGTAACAAAATAGAGTTAAATACACTGCTAAGAATCCACAAGACCAAGACGTCAGCGCTTGTGCAACATTTAAAACTTAGTGAGATTGGCCTCCCCGACCAGCATCCGAGAGCATATTACGAATTAAAACTTATATGCATTACCAATTATTGGACCAACGTAGCTGCAAACTATCAATATCTCCGTTGATGGCGATGAGTCTACACATGATGAGAACTATTACATTCGACTCGAATCATGGGTACAAGATAACGCTATCGACATCTCAAGTAAACTACAAGCCCTACCTGGATGTACCCTCGTAGGCAGACATGTAAAATTACCAAAAATAACTCTACCAAACTTTGATGGAAATTATCTACATACATTGGAGCCATTTCCGTGAGTTATATGTTCAAATGGTGCACGATCAGTCCAACACAGATGCAGAAAAGATATTTTATTTGCAAGGTAACTTGACAGGTGAGGCTTTAATACAGCATATCCCATCAATAAATAATTGGGATAGCCTTGCATTCAACAAGAATCTCCAGTTTCCATTAAACTTTTTCATGATACTACAAAGGAAGCCATTTTGGAGCTTCATGGAATGGGAATTTCTACTTCAAATTGGAATTCTATTCTTGTGCATATCACGCTCAAGAAGTTGGGCAGAAACACACACAACTTATACGAGCAATCATTGAAGGCTCCGCGAGAACTTCAAGCCATAAGTGACTTGTTGCAATTCTTGAAACTACGATTTCAGGCACTGAAGACTTTAGGAAAAGACAAAAGACAACAACCAGTGGATAAGATGTTGGAAAGTAACAATCAAGTTAATCCTATTTGATTTATATCCATATCAAGGAAATGTATAATGTGTACCAGCACCCATCCGGGCTTTGTAAGAAATTCACAGAGCTAAACCAATCGGAGAGACTTAACGTGGTCAGAAAGCAAGAAGATTAAAATTTTTTATTTCTATATAAAAAAAAGGTATAATAACGGACTAAAATACTTATAGACTACCTTAAAATAACTAGAACTAAACTAAGAGAAAAAATATGTATATATAATAATTGCAAATTTAAATTGTAAAATATTAAGAAAATTTGGAAGAAAGAAATATATATATGTATATCAGAAGTCAAATAGGATTAAAGAAAACCTAAACAAGAAAGAAAAAGAGATTGAAAAGAATATATGAAGCATTGTCTAAACTGCCAAAAGATTGGTCATACGTCACTAAAATATCAATCGGGAGGATGCTTGAAATGCTCTAAAAAACAAAATACAATGCTACATATCGGAAACACTGTGAAAACGTCTCATCACGACTCTGCACATACGCCGGCGTCATATCCATTAGCATCAATCAGCAACCTAAGTATCTTAGCAGCACAATCAACGAAAGGATAAAAGGGATATGTCCTCTTACATAAGCACTGCTATCATCAAACTCGTGAACCATAAGGGCGAAACAGTCGAGTGCCGAGAAATCCTAGATTCTGGTTCACAGCTCAATTTTATAACAGACAAAAAGGCAAAAAAATACTAGGTCTAAATCAAACACCAGAGTCCTTCATTCATTCTCTACAAGATTGGAAGCAGTTATGCTCCCACAGATCACTACTGATTAACTTACACAGACTCTAAACAATGCGCATTCCTTAAAATATTGAGTTGGCTGATCCTGATTTCTACCATCCTGGCTCCATCGACTTCCTCAACGGAGCAGAAGTATACTATCAGTTATTATCGGTGGGAAAAATCAAATTGGGGAAAACCCTACCCACATTTCAAAATACGCTTCTGGGATGGGTAGTGGCCGGTAAAACACAAGACGTTTCAATTTCAAGGCATCTAGCAACTTGCAGTATCTGTAATCGAGAGGATGACAATCTACAAGCATATATGATCAATTAGAAAGATTCTGGAAGTTAGAAAATGTTAATTCGACTGTTCGGGCCATGACGGACTCGGAGGTCAAATGTGAGACTCACTTTAGCCAATCTGTTCGCAGAGATAGTACTGGTTGTTTTTCGGTCAAACTACCCTTCGTGCATGATCCTCGAAAATTAGTGGACTTGAAGGATGTTGAGCTGCGTCATTTTCTAGCATTATAACGCAAACTAAACAAGAATCCGCAGATAAAGGAACAGTACATTAGATTCTTGAGAGAATATTTAAGGCTCGGAAACATGGAAGAAATTAACGGCAGTACTGTTGCTAGACCACATTACTTCCTACCTCATCATTGTGCGATGAAACCTAACAGTACTACAACGAAACTCAGAGTTGTATTTGACGCTTCAAGTAAAACGTCTACAAACATAGCATTAAATGAAATTCTAGCCACTGGCCCAACCATTCAGGATGAGCTGGTCTCCATTTTACTAAGGTTCAGTTTGCCACGATTTGTCTTCACAGCGGACATCGAGAAGTAATAGTAGACAATGACGATAGAAGATATCAGATGATAGTGTGGCGAGAAGATCCAAGTCAACCAAGCATTTTCCATTGTGTACGGTTACATGCGGAACAACATTTGCCCCACATCTGGCAAGAAAATGTGTGCAACGACTGGCTTCACAGGAAGAACAGAAATATCCGTAGGGATTTGACGCTCTATGACGAGACTTTTACGTAGATTACTGGCTCAGATAGATATAAGGATCCCTAGACATATATTTACGGGTAAAACACCCCGTACAAGGCAATTATATGCCTTCTGTGATGCCTCTGAGAAGGTGTTCGGAGCCGCCATATATATACGCCCCACAAATCATGAAGTGTGAAAAGTTACTCCCACCAAAAAGGTGACATTTTCGCCCTTAGAGCTATGTGCACCAAAGGTTGCAGCACAATTGGTGCAACGGTATAAGAAAGACTTGAATTGGAATGACCAACCATGCTTGTTCTGGACAGATTAGTAGTTACGCTATGTACATTGTGGCTCACTGTTTTAGCTTCCAAGATTTCGCTACAGATGGCGCCACGGTCGCTAGGCGGTTTGAGTCCCTACTAAATGTAGGTTTGTGTCTTGACAGTTCTGGGTTATGTCTTGGATGTAGCATTTATTCTTGACTGCGCCCAAGCGGGATTAACCGCTACTACCAGCATGCTCTGAGATGTGCCGATACTACCAGCATGCTCCTGTACTACGGCTTTCTTGGATGTGTTTTGCGCCTAAAGGTGGGCTTTTTCATTATGATTTTGTATCAGAGATCTTTTATGGGCACACCATTTCTTGACTAAGGTTACCTTGCGGCATTCGCCGGAACTATCAGCATGCCTTGGTTTCGCTGTTTTCTTTTATTAGCGGGGAAGTTCTAGATATCAGCATGATGTCATCTTGGTTTTGCTGCACCTAAATAAGTTTTCTTAGCGGGGATACTTCGATCGAATTTCACAACACCTTGGCTTGATGTTTTCTTGGCAAATTATTATTGAGTCTGGGGTATGTTTATTGAAAAGTCTTATGTTTTATAAACAATGGTTTTTATTTCCAATAAAATTTCTTATTACACAAGTATTTCTTATAGCACATTGTCCAATATGAACTTGGCAAGATGGCGCATTTATGTTAATCTCTATTAGTTTTCCACAGTTGTATTCATCTTCGACGTTGATAATGATTTCACCCTCTCTAGATATCTTCTGCATCCAATGAAATTTTTCAGCTCCCTTTACATATATGGTTTTGTTTCGAAGCAGTGGTTCAACTATAGTGTACAGCTTGTGATACGGTATATAGCCATCATCCCAGCGGAATCCATGACAATTGTGTTGAAGCCATTTTACTTGATTTTTTCTGCTGAAGTCAAGTCTTTGTATCTGAACTGTTGTTGAAATATAAAGTGCTGCATCTGGTTTTCATTGGTTAAAATTGTCAGTTCTTTAGTGATAAATTCATTGGGGTTTGTTTTGAATCCTTGGACGTCTACGATGGCAACCATCTTCTTAATTTAACTTTCTAACTTCACTTGTCAGCGGACTGTATTACACTATTCGATCGTGTAGAAGCAGGCAATATGCTGTTGTATTAGCCGGTATATTTTCAGATGTCTTAAATTCTAGCCTTATGTCAACAGGTCCAGTTTTTATTGTTTCATTTTGATGTGAGCAATCAATGACAGTAATCGGGGCATCGGTTTTGAACTTCTCCCATCTGAGGAACGGTTGATACTGATGGTCATAGTATGATTGTGAAAACTTTATATACATGTCATGCAGCAACGCGTATCTATTCAAATCAAATTTGAAATTCAAATCATAAAAAGAATATGATTCTGAGTTGGAAGGAACTGTAACATCGGTGAGTTTTCAGTGATCAAACTTGCTCCTTGGTTTTATCATTTCTTCGATCCGTTTGTAATGCTAAGATGATAAATTGAGATTTCTCTAGTTGAGTGGAAGTCTTAACTTACCAGGTTTGATGCGTGGATTCTGGTAGTACGGGATACTCATATATGTCCCAGCTCCGGAATGGCATTTGTATCGGGCGACCTCTCCCGATAATTTGAATAGTTGAACCTTTTCATCATCGGATACTGTAACATGCGGAATTCTCCATTGAAGTTTGGTAATTTCAATTTTCACATCATCTTTGGGTGATATAATGGCATTAGCATCTGTCCTGCTCCGGATCAATAAGAGTTCATTTTGCATTTATAAGTATTTTCTTGTAATAGTCAGCGAATCCCAATAAATATTTCAGAGGTACACAATAGTTAAACAGTCCATTGGCTGGTATAACGGATGAATCTGGTGACCAACTGCCGTTGAGTAGTATCGTGCTTACATTTGCATTTAGCGATACGTAGCTTTTTAATGTTGTCACAATCCCAAGAATTCTTGTACTATCGATTTCCACTGCATTCAATTCATAGTGTATTTCCTCAAAAAGAAAGCGTAGAGCGTTGTTACCTAATTTTGCCGTTGCTGAAACGGTTCCATCCAGCTTTTTTAGCGACCCCTCAATGTAAAGAAAACTCATGCTGGGTAGAAGATTCAAGTACTGATGTTGTACAGATATACGGATTTCAACGCTGTTTTTAAATGATGGTAGAAATGGTGAGGAGTGATGTTCAAATTTAGAAACACTGTTATCAAAGCGAGTATCTGGTGAAATATCTAGTATTGTTTTATTCATTGTTTCAGCGTTAAGCCTATCGATTGTAAATATGCTATATTTTCAGGTGTTAATGTAGGTCTTGACCGCTTCAAGGTTGTCCTCTGACTAATGATCTTGTTTGCTCCGAGCTCGTATTTATCATTATTTTATATCAACATGCTGTGGCTTCAAATGTAACCTGATGGTTATAGTCTTTCCTCTGAAGTTGATTAAGTCACCGTCTTGGTCAAGGAGCTTCAATGTTAGAGAACTTATACGTTTGGTCTTCACAGGCAAACAGATTACATTTTTGGGTACCTCCACTATTTTATACCCAGGCCCCACGTTCGGTGAAAACTCGTGGAGAGTGTGTACTTGTGTATTGTTGAAGAATGATCCTGATATAATATTACATTCGATGCGTATAGTATTTACTTTAAGAGGAGCTATGGATTTCTGTTTTTATACCCTAGATGAAATCATAGGGGTATACTAAGTTTATCATACCGTTTGTAACACCTCGAAATAATGATGGTAGCGCAAAATGGATTGGACACCCATTCATAATATTAAAAGTAATTTCGATTTTTGCATGTCCGTCCGTCCGTCTGTCCGTCTGTGCGCACGATATCTCGAGAACGCGTATACTTAAAGAGCTGAAATTTTGTACACGGACTTTACAAAAAAAAGTAAAATTATGTTCGAAAATGATACAAATCGGGCAACTCCTTCGTGGGGTTGCCATATAAAAATTTCGTTTTCCGCTATATATTTGGACACTGCCTGAGAACGCATCGACGTAGAGAGCTGAAATTTCGTACATAATGTTTTTACTACATTAGCAAATAAAATGTGAAAAATGGACTAAATCGGGCAACTCCTTCTTGGTGTTGCCATATAAAAATTTCGGTTTTTTACGTATACTTTGAAAACGATCAGTCCAAGACATTTTTATTGTACTAAGAACTTCTGCAGAATACGGAATCCTATAAAATTGGTTATTACCATTTTTTCTGTGCGACAAACAGTTCTAGAAATATATGCGAAAAACAACTTCAAAATCAATACTTGAATAGATCGGTGACCATACGAAATTTAATACGGGCATTCATCTAGGGTATCATAAGAATTGGTCTTAGACCAATTCTAGCTTTTTTACTTGTTTAAAATGTATTTCTTCAGTTGCCTTAAGTGCACTCTTCAATGTATTATTGTTAGCCTTTATCGCAACCTTTATCCTTCTCCCTTCTTTATCCAAGTATCCTTGTACATATTTTGCTATATCATCAATCTCATAGGATCCGACAGGTATCTCAACAACCTCATTCCATACATGAACCAGATTATTGTTCACATTAATATTTGGCATAGAATTGTATGTTTGAAAATCAATTAATCCACAAACATAATCCGTTGCTAGCTCCAGCGGAGGAAAGTACTTAGCAGTGAGTAGAGAGGAATTTCCCGTGAGAGTAAGTGTTAATGACATGGCGGTTGATAATGAACTGTCACAATTTCAATATAGATACATTTATTTATAGATAATAATGGCTATAACAATTATGTAAAAACTCTAAACATAAGTGACCGCAAATTACTGCATCATAGTTCTGATAAGAACTTTAGTTGTACGTAATATTACTACCCAAGTAGTTTATGAGCTCCCTTGGTGGTTGGAGATTGCCAAAGCTATCAAAGTATTCGATGTTATCACCTTTCTTGTAGTACGCTACCCAGTGTGTACCTGCTCGTTGAGATGTCCAAGTTAACAACTCCGCTTTCTTGTATCCATGCCTTTTTAGGTAGATTATCACGCATAAATACTCCTCTGAAGTGCGGCAAGTGTGTGGTATACTTGTGAAGATCCATCTCGTTTATCGGTCTTTTGGGTAGCGTCTTTAATAGTTTTTTGGTTGAGGTTTTAGATAGAGTCCAAGTCCTTTTCTGTACGGCTTCAAGAACAGCCCGTTTCCATCTTTACCAACCGCTATAATTTCGATTGTTTGGTTATGGCGTTTGCTTTCTTCCAATTTTGCCTTTGCCGCACTAGTAGTATTTACTGATTTAGCTATGCATGCTGCACCTCCAGATAGTGCTCCCAATGCTGAAAGTCCAGCAAATAACGGGATGAGGAACGGAAGTGCCCCGCCAACCTTTGCTACAGGTATCACTCGTGGAGTTTTAATTGATTTCTTCTTTCTTTTCACAATATTTTTAGCTGTACTAAGAGCTATTTTTGTAGTTTCCATCAAGTCTTTTGGTTTTTTGATTTTTAAGATCTTACGTGCACTTCGTACTGCTTCTCGGAATGTGGGTTGGCGTTTATTTTTAGCCATAAGACCCATACCTAACTTAATTGTAGCCTTCATTGCGTTCGGTATAAGCCAAGCGTTGGCACGTTCACTCAAATTTGTATCCCTAGATTTTGCACGCTGCCAGGCTTTTTCAGCTAATATTCTATCAGCTATATGTTGATCAGTTGTATCTTTATGTCGCGAGTATGCTATATCGTGTTCCTTGCAGGCTGCGTCCAGTGGATTAATGTCTGGATCTCCTCTCGCCAATCTTTTTTGTAACTTTGTTCCTGCTCCACAGTACTGGTATCCCGGTAGATGTGATTCTACAGGTAATTTATTGATGATTGAATTTAATAGTCCTCTACCCCCTTTCAAAGCTTTACTGGAGCGTTTCGATTTGTGATCCGACATTTTATAAGGTTCCGATGATACTGTTGAAATGAAATATAAACAGGTGTACACATAGGAATCCCGTTAGTCTTCAATATGCGGTTCATTAAACAAAAACAAGCTTTTCCTGTTCAAAATGCTGATGTAGCTATTATGAAGGTGAAAAAGAAGCATGGCCCCCTATTGCCTAATAGTATAAGGAGCATCATTATTGGACTACCTAATTGTGGAAAGACCAATGTTATGATAAGTTTGCTGGAACATCCCAATGGCCTGAGACCTGTAAAAATTTACGTATATTACAAATCTTTACATCAACAAAAGTATGAATACTTGAAGCGAGTGATGACTCCCATATCAGGATTCGGGTATTATACATTCTCAAACAACTGCGACGTTCTACCTCCAGAGGAAACCAAATTACATTCAGTGTTTATTTTCGATGATGTAGCATGTGAAAACCAAGATAATGTGCGATCCTATTTTTGCATGGGTCGTCACGAAGATATAGGCAGCTTCTATCTCTGTCAAACATATACGCATATACCAAAGCACTTAATACGTGACAATGCTAATTTAATCATCTTATTCAGGCAAGATGACTTGAATTTGAAACATATCTATAATGATCATGTCAATACAGACATGAAATTTGATAAATTTCGAAGAGTCTGTGGTTCGTGTTGGAAGGATGAATATGGTTCGTTGATGATTGATAAGGATAGCTCAATAAACAAGGGGCGCTACCGTAAAGGATTTGATACCTTCATTGTACTATAAAAGGATGAAACATGCGAAATATTAATAAGTCAAAGTTGTAACTCAGCCGAAAGCACACCGAATCCTGTGGACCCGCTGAGCAGATAAGAGCTGTTCACCTGTTATCAGACCTGTTTGAAAATATGTGAAGCTGTTAACAGAGCTGTTTAAAAAGCTGTTAAGCTATTATCAGAGCTGTTTAAAAGCTGTTTACCTGTTATCAGAGCTGTTTGAAAAGCTACTAAGCTGTTATCAGAGTTGTTCGAAAAGCTGCTAAGCTGTTATCAGAGCTGTTTGGAAAGCTGTTAAGCTGTTATCAGAGCTGTTATTCAGGTAATAATAAAGATGAATGAAAATCTATTAAAAGAAATTACCGAGAATAGGAATGCAGTGCGAAGGAAATGAAAAGCCCTAAGGATGGGAAGGATTGAAGCAGAAGCTCAACTTGAAGAAACCTTTAAGCCGATCACTAAACCCTTAAAGTAGTTTGTTAGAACAGTCAAATACGAGCCGCCGGATATAGCCAAGTTTGAGGCAAAAGATGTAAAAGAAGAAGAAGAAGAAGAAGACAACGAAATTGTAGAACCTTTTACTCCTCCAAAACGAAAATATGTGAAAATGGAGGCTAGTAGCACACCTATAAATTATGCAGATTATTCCTTAACATCTGAAGAAGAATTCGCAACACCTAAACATTCAAGAACATCGATAGGAAGGTCTCCTGTCACCTCCTCCGATACGTCTGGATACATAGTTTCAAACTATTGAAAGCTATTCACTGATAATAGCCCTAAAATTGATCCAACCTATGGAGTTTACTATGAAGATAACGCGTAGAGAATCGGTAATTCAACGTTTGATGTTGATGATGTAGGAAATATTGTTATCAAGGGGAAGAGTTATAAAACAAATTTGGGGTTATGTGAGCTGCTATTTATGAAAGATCCTGTAAAAAGTCTATATACTAAAGAGGATTTAACTAATTATGGATCTATTTTGAGAGATACCAATGCATATAAACGTGACTATGCTGAAGATGGACAAATAAAAGGTACTAGAGCGGCTAAGTATAAAGCTATAATCAGTAAACTTATACAGCATAAACGCAAGGGACTAATGCGTCTGCCTAAGGAAAACATTGATCACATTTACTGACATGATCCAAATGAATTAGTGGATAGACTGCGCCTTCTAATATCATCAAAGCAGGCTGGAAACACCAGTCACAACAATGAAATTGTATCTATCCTAGAGGAGTTGCGAGAAGCAGATATTATACTTTAAATACTACTACATTACCGTGCTTTTACACAATCTACAGATGAGCGTTGACAAGTTTGGACGTTTCTATAAGCGAGGATGTCTTGGGAATCCAGGTGAACGTGGACCAACAGCAGCTCAGCGACCAGCCGGTAAACAAGGAATTCAAGGACCAGCTGGTAAACAAGGAGCTAAGGGTCCAGCTGGTGAACAGGGAGAGCGGGGTATTGGATTTAATTTAACAATAAGCGGAGACTAGGATCTAAACTCAAAGTGTATTAAACGACTTGGTGAACCCCTTGAAAATGCAATGCTACTACCAAAGACTATGTTGACATTAAAATAAGTGTTGAAGAAATAAGAAAAACTATTAATATAGGGGTGACAAATTTAACGCTATATATCAATGACGAAATCGCGAAGATTGAAAACTATCTGTTTACTTCAGTAATAAATAAGAAAGACTAGACACCGAAAGATGGTGTATATGAGTAAAAACTATTGAGAAATCTGTTCGATTTATAATTACGATGAGTAAGAGACAAGTGGTAAATAAGCTGCATAAACCAGCGAGAAAGAATTTTAAACAGCGTCGTGTGATCAACAAAAGACTAGATAACTTGTGGCAGGCAGACTTGGTTGAAATGGATCCCTACAAATATGTGAACAAGGGTTATCGCTATCTACTGACAGTAATTGACACCTTCTGCAAATATGAATGGGCAATTCCAATTAAAAGAAAAACTGGTGTAGAAGTAAGAGATGCCATGCAATATATATTAAGCGATGGGCGAATACCTAAAATCCTGCAGACTGATGATGGAAAGGAATTCTACAACAGCCCCTTTAAAACTCTAATGATGAAGCATGCAATTAATCATTACTCTACGTACAATTTCCTGAAAGCATCAATAGTGGAACGATTTAACCGAACTCTGAAGGATATGATGTGGAAGGAATTCAGGTTTAATAGAACTTATCAGTGTATTGGTATGGTAAAAAACTTCTCGCTGAATACAACTCAAGTATACATCGAACAAATGAGACCACGTGATATCAACGCCTCCAATGAGAAACAACTGCTTTCAACTGTATACAATCATATTAAAATTGTTGTTCCTGCAAAGTATAAAGTTGGAGATTTTCTACGCATCAGCAAATACAAGCATATATTTGAGAAAGGTTATACGCCAAACTGGACAGCTGAGATTTTTAAAATTATTAAAGTTCAAAACACAAACCCCATCACATATCGGCTGGAAGATTATCAAGGAAATCCAATCACAGGAGGCTTTTATGAATTGGAACTTCTGAAAGTTAACACCCAAACCTATATCTCGTAGAGAATATCTTAAAGAAGAGTGGAGATAAAGCTTACGTTAAATGGTTCGGATTTTCGTCAAAACACAATTTTTGGATTAATAATAAAGATGTTTTATATTTTCTTGAATAAACATTTAACAATTTAAAATATATTTATAATTATAATACTTTATACATGTAGCTATAATGCAAATTACTTTAATAAATGAAACTAAATACATAATACATAATTTATTTGCACTAGACTTAGATTCTTTCTGCGGTTGCCACTTGTTGATCTGATGAAATAGAGTAATGCCCCCATGGTAGAGTATCCGTCGTTCCGCTCATAATATGTCGCTTATTATCATAAGGGTTGAATGCAATCATCTTTTGACTGACAGTGTTCACGCTATGGCTATAGGATCGTATAGAGCTCTGATTAGCAGTTAGTATTCGTTTGTTATTCAAACATTGGACGTAGTCTCTGTACTACATTAGCCTTTACTCCTTCTGCTTTCTTTACAGTTTTACCATCGTTTATACGCAGACTGTACATTTTCGAGCGCAAGTCTACAAATTCCCTCATGATTTTCCCATTAAGCTCATCCTTCATTAAATCAGGAATCTTTTTATTCATGAGCGGTAAGTTGAATTGATTATTTTCTGGGTAATCACTTGTATCAAATATGTTTATATTTTCGGCCAAAAACTCATATGCATTTTTTTCATATATTAGAGAATCTGTAGCTGTATACATGACTTTACATTTAACTGTAGTGGAAATCGTAGATGCATACCTTTGAAATTTCCATAACTGCCATTACAATATAGAGAGGCTTATTGAATAAGATTTTGAGTCGCCTTAATTCCAGAGCAACTAAATTCTCATCAAATATCGTGGAACTGTGGAAGGTGGGTGCCGCAATCCCAGCTTTTGCACCATAGCGACCTTCGCACTTTACGCAAAGCTTGATATCGGTATACTTGCGCACATTTTCCATGGTCTTACCAAAAGCTGCATTATTCATCTTCTTATAGCTGTAGCCTGCATCCGTTTGGTAGTATTTAAGTCAATATATGGTTTAAGCCAAGCTGATTGGGCGAATTGAAGAACCCGGTGAACTTTTTTCAGGATAAATCCATGCGACAAGCATTGCTTCAAATTTCGGTAGTGTATAACATATTTAGTTTTTGGATATAATGTTGTCAAAAGCATTTCTTATTTTGCTCCAGGTGGTGATGCATGCTCAGAGCAAAACGGTAAGTCCTTATGCTTATCATGTAGATGTTGAGGTTAATCCAAGTCGGCTTTGAATATGCATCCAGTTGGAGAAATATCAGGAATTTCGGAAACGTCAATATTGGGAACATCAACCCATTTGAATCCTCCAGTTGGTAAATGCTGTGACATGGCCCATCCATAAAGGTTATTCACATCATAATACATCAAGTATTTCTCTTTCTCCTCAGGCTTAAAATCATCCATATTTGTATTATTTGCTTTACTATATCTGTTCGAACATTGACTTATACCACCTCGTATGCCTCTCTCTATGAATAGCAGTATATCTACTTCGGTTATCAGCTCTAATTTCACATTAGTGTATTTTAGCATAGCATCCCGTGCTAGACCTGGCATGGTGTAATAATGTGCTGGATCTAAATTGTAAGTCTTCATGCACACGTCTCGAAAGTTCTCAAACACATTGGCTAATAGGACAACATCAGTCTTAAGGTATAGATCTGAATATTCACCAAGCGCATGTATTCCAAATTTTTGCAAGACCTCTCCAACATGATTGTAGTCCTCTGCAGATATAGCACTGTCAGTTATTTTATTGTGGAACGTTGCCTATGTTGGCAAGTTCCGGAAATCCAATGTATCCCATTCATCAATAAAATCATATGTAAGAAGTTTGATATTGTCATCATCCAATCCCTGCCGTACTGATCTTGTAGTGTTTAACTTATCCATTGGCAGTAATGATGATAGCTTATCTAAAGATTCAGCCATAAAACGAAGGAATCGATGAATCTGAAATTTATGTGGCTGCCTTCCATGTGCTTGCTGAATGAGATATATCTTTCCTTGTTTATTGATAAGAGATCAACTTTTCCTGGGAAAGATGTAGCTATGTCCTTAATAATGAAGCGGGCGTCATATCCGGATAAATTGTGAAAAATTACTGGAACTATAAGGCAATCTTGATACATGAGCTTGCATTCATTATGCGCTGGTCCTCGATATTTTCCTGTTAAGTGGCATTGATGCCGAACTCCTTCCTCATCGGCTGCAAACGTTTGTTCACATATATGGCAGCAAGTATTTTCCATATGTGGAACCCGTTCCTCTTTGTTCAGCGACTGCATTGGCTTGATGTTCAGCTTTTCCTGTACAGATATGGATGCAATTTTTTGCAATTCTAATGCAATTCTTGCAATTCTTGCCTCGATATGCTCTGTAATATGAGAGCTTAGCATCATGTTTGCAGTGGAAATTGAACCCTATGCTATGAAGTTCATGCTCCTGCATTCGCTGTGTATTTTGATCGTTTGCCTGAATCGGCTTCAATATTGACTCAAGATCTGCATACACACAAAGTAGGACGGGATTCTTATAGTTATAATTCTCGAATTCCAGCCATTTCTTTTCCTCTGAGGGAAACATAATCCTGCAGTCGTTTTACTTCTCGCATTCGGGAGTGGGTGATGTTAATTTTTCTTCAGAGTAAAAGTAGAGCAAACATCTGTCGCATATATGACTTTTAGCATGCTTTTTCGAAGTTTGTTTCGATATGAGGTGCGAAAGATCAATAATCCAGCAGAAATGATATCTGCTGGCATCATCATCATCATCGTCATCATCATCATCATCATCCATATGATCATCATCCTGGTCATAGTCATCTTGCAGCATTAAGATTGTTGGCAGAATAATAATAATAGAGAAACGTGGACTGTAAAGAAGTAAAATGTCGATAGGTGGTTAAAGAAAAACTCTTGTCGCTATGCTAAACAATTCTTTATTAAACGATGAAATACAGATTGCGGCGGTCGTAGAGAAGGCTCTCGATAGACTGAAGACTTGACTCTAAAACAATTTCTAAAATAACTGGACTAAAAGCTTTACATTTGATGAGAGCAATGACCAAAATTCAAATTTAAACAAAGAGAGAAAATAGGAACTCATATAAGACTCCACTAGTCGTAATATGCCTTAACATGCCGGCCGCCTTGGAATCCTATTCCAACACCTTCTGTTCCGTCGAAACGTTCTCGTCGATGGGTAGTGGACAGACCTTGACGATTGAGCGAGTAAATGTGCCCGTCCTAGTTTTGACCTGTACTATGCGAAAAAGACCGCCTGTTCCCGGATATGTGGCTGAGATGCGTCCTAGAATCCACTTCTGAGATGGAAGATTTGCTTCCTTAAGCAGGACCAGGGTTCCAATAGCTAGATTTTTCTGTTTGATGTTCCATTTTGCCCGTTGCTGAAGTGACGACAGGTATTCGGAAGACCATCTCTTCCAGAAGGTCTGTGTAATGTGCTGCACGAGCTGCCATCTTGATAGACGGTTTATGTTGAGCTGTGACAAGTCTGGATCTATGACTGCTGTTAAGGGAGCATGTATTAAAAAGTGACCCGGCGTTAGTGCTGCGAGATCGGATGATGATGTTGAGTCTTCAGTAAGCGGCCGAGAGTTTAAACAAGCCTCTATTTGAGTTGCTAGGACTCTGAATTCACTGGCGGTTAGGATTTGCAAGCCCACGGTGCGCTTAAGATGTGCTTTAGCCATTTTCACTGCAGCCTCCCAAATGCCACCGACGTGCGGAGATCGCGCAGGAATCATATGCCATTGCATGTGTTCGTTGGTGCAAAAACGTTGAATTTCTTCACGCTTATCGTGATTGGTAACCATTCGCTGAATTTCCTGAAGCTCATTGCAGGCGCCTCTAAAATTAGTTGCATTATCGCAGAATATGTTAGCTGGGTGCCCTCTTCTCGAGACGAAACAGCGAAGAGCGGCTATGAACGCTTGCGTGGTTAGATCTTCTACTAGTTCAATGTGAACCGCCTTTGTAGTAAGACAAACAAATATTGCCAAGTACATCTTTATTGGTGATCTTCCTCTGATTTTCTGTGTGATGGGAAAGGGTCCACAAAAATCGACGCCGACATTTACGAAAGGCCTAGCAGGCTGGACGCGATAGTTTGGTAAGTCGCCCATTAGCTGCTCAGCTGAGATTGGCTTCGTTCGGAAGCAGGAGATGCATTGTCGGCAAACACGTTTGCATATACTTTGAGCTGATGTTAACCAGAACCTCTGGCGTAACTGATTCAAGAGTGCTCGCGGCCCCGAGTGCAGGCTTCTTTGGTGCTCATGTCCTACCAAGATTCCGCTGAAGTAATGCCTCCCTGGGAGGAGCATCGGGAACCTTTGATCATATGGCAGGTGATCTGCATTTTTTAGTCGGCCGCCAACACGCAGTATACCATAAGAGTCTAAAAATGGAGCGAGATTATAAATTGTACTTTTGCGGCTTACCACCTTTTGTGTCCGAAGATTTCTAATCTCGCCTGAGAAGGTTTGAAGCAGGATGATTCTCACAATGCGTTTGAGAGCTCGCTCGAACTCAAGTGCTGAGATACCTTCCGTTTTACGCTGCTCCTTTGGAAGAGCAAGGTTATCGAAATACCTAAGCCATATTGCGACAAAGCGGACAAGTCTTCGAAGGTCAGAAAATTTGTATAGCCATTCGCTTTCGCCGTAGCTAGTAACTGCGATGGTAGCTTATTCCCTTTTGATTTCGAGTTGGCTTTCATCAATGTTGAATTTCTTTTGTTTAGGCCAGGAATGCTCGCTGTTAGTTAGAAACATAGGGCCATTCCACCAGATATTTGAGACAAGCAACTGAGATGGCAGGCATCCACGTGATACGATGTCGGCGGGATTTTCAGAAGATGGAACAAAGAACCAGTCATCAGAAGAAGTGAGTTCCTGAATCTGAGCAATGCGGTTTGCGACGAATGTCACAAACCTTGAGGATGCCGACTTAATCCGATAAAGAGTTATCTCTGAATCTGTCCATAGAAAAATTCGATTAAACTTGATGTTAAGACAGGAAATTACCTTTTTTGTGAGCTGGGATAACAGCAATGATGCGCACAGCTCCAGGCGAGGTATTGTAGTCTTCTTGATTGGTGCTACCCTTGATTTACTTCCTAGCAAGTGGATATAATTGTTACCAGATCGGTCAGATGTTCGAATATATACTGCACAACCATAGCCCCTTTCCGATGCGTCTCCGAAGCCATATATTTGTATTTGTACCAACTCTAATGGATCCACTGGTATAACACATCTGGGTATGCTGGCTTGAGATACGAAGTTGAGTTCCTTGCAGAGAATTTCCCAAGATGACAAGGATGTTGATGGTAGGACATCGTCCCAATCGATGTGCGGCTGGGACCAAAGATTTTGCATGAAGCATTTTGCCATAAAGGTCACCGGTGAAAAGAGACCGAGAGGGTCAAATATTGACGAAATCGTTGACAACACAGACCGCTTGGTTGGCTTAGAACGAACCTTAATATTCTCACTGGGTATTGTCAAGGTATCTTGTGACGTTGACCAAAGTAGACCAAGTAGGTTGACGATCATAGATGATTCTTGATGGGATTGAGTAATATCAGTCAAGACCTCAGGGTGATTTGAAGCCCACTTGCGAAGAGGGAAGCATCCTCGAGCGAGCAAAGTTGAAATGTCCCTTTGTAGTTGCTTAGCATCATCGATCGTTGAAGCGCCGGTCAACAAATCATCAATATAAAAATCAGAAATTACCTTTTGTGAAGCCTCCGAAGAGACATCCATTTCGTCCAGAGCCACTTGTTTGAGCGCCCGTGTTGCTAGGAATGCTGCACTGGCTGTGCCGTAGGTGACTGTACATAACTCGTAAGTCTGAATGGGCTCTGAGGGATCAGAACGCCACAGGATCCTCTGTAAGCACCTTTGTTTGCTGTTAAGTTGTACCTGGCGGTACATTTTCGCCACATCTGCCTTGATGACGTATTTATGTGTTCGGAAGCGTGACAGGATACTGAAGAGATCTTGTTGAATAGTAGCGCCTATTTTAAGCGCATCGTTGAGTGAAACACCTGTGTTCGTCTTTGAGGAGGCGTTAAAGACAACGCGAAGTTTGGTTGTTGTTGACGATGGCTTCACAACGCCGTGATGTGGCAGGTAATAGCACGGTAGTTCACTGATTGAGCTGCTTGAGATGATTTGCATATGACTGAGTTGGATGTACTCTCGCATGAATTCAGTGTAAAGATTTTTGAAGTCGCGATTTTTCGCAAGAATTCTTTCCAAGCGCAAAAATTGCCTGAGTGCAGTTTGCACAGAATCGCCCAAGTTGTGTATGTTTGGACGAGTAGGCAGAGTTACGATATATCGGCCTTCAGGTGTTCTTATTGTTGCCTCAATGAACGTTTTCTCACACTCATTTTCTTCAAGCGACATGTTCTTGGATGGGTGGACTGATTCAAGCTCCCAAAATTTCTTGAGTTGGCTGCTAAGCTCGTCCAAGGTAGTAAGAAGACTTACTGTGGATACATGGCTGCTGACTGAAGCAGGCATCTTTCCCATAAGCAAGTAACCAAATGCACTTGATACTAGCTTCGGTAATTCCTGGTGAATTATCAGCCTTTGATTGTACACAATGTCACTGTACACTTCTGCACCGTTCAATAGATCAATTTCATCTGGATGACAAAACAAGGGATCCGCTAGCTGCTGTTTTATGTCATTAGGTAAGTTGAAACGATTTATGTCGATCTCATAGAGAGGCAACTTTCCTGTAATTTTAGGCATTAATAAACAAGTGAGTGTAACATTGAATGATGATAAACGAGATTGTAAATTTGTCAAAACGCTATACTTAACAAGATTTTGTTTGCCGCCGATACCGTTTACTGGAATGCTGAGATTATTTCGTTGCAGTCTGAGCTTTTGGGCTAATCTTTCGGTCATAAAATTTGACATAGAAGCACTCTCTAATAAAGCTCTACACTGATGCACTTGACCACTCGCGTCGCAGATGTTTACAATTGCAGTAGCAAGTAAAACTTGAGAGTAAACATTATGTGTTGAAGCACTGATGACGGCTGGGACACTAATGATGTCTGGGCTATCAAATGAAGCTGACGACGAGTGCACTTGCACATTCTTTGTTGAATTTTGCTGGCAATTTGGTTGCTGAGCCGCAAATTGATGTAGTAGTGTGTGATGCCTACGATGGCAGACTCTACATGAACCGTAGTGACACATTCTTGAATCATGTGATGCGTTTAAACAATTCACGCATAGATTTCGCCTTTTCACTAAATTATGACGATCGTTCACTGTCATTGCCATAAACGATGAGCACTTGAACACGGAATGGCCTTGTTTGCAAATTGGACAGCCGGAGGATGTAGACACAAGCACGCGACGGCTTCTCTCAATAACTGATGGCATCGTCGGCTGACGTTTGGCTGAACCTGGAATATTCACTATTGTTGCTTCTAGCACCTGCAATCTCTGTGAGAGTATTTCCATGAATTTTGTGATGATTTGCAATTCGTTTAGAGGAGATTTTTGCTCGACTTCTTTGCGCGATTCAACATCTAATTTGCAAGCGAGATGATGAGTTAGAAAAAGATCCCATTGATTGACTGGCTGCTTAAGAGATAAAAGAGCCCGATAATCCCTCCAAAAGCTTTCGATGAATGCACGTAAAGAAGAGACTGAATTCTCCTGAACTTTCGAGATGTCGTAGATGTTTCGCATGTTTTTTTATTATGCGGACTTCGTTATTATATTCCTGTTCGAGAGTATCCCAGGCGGTGGTATAGTTGTCTCCACTTATGGGGAGTGACGCGATGAGCTGATATGCCTTACCTTCATTCAAACAGCTGAGAAGGTAGTGCTATTTAGAAGAATTAGAGAGCAGTGGATTATTGTGGATGGGGTCCAAGTATGAGCTTCGAAATGTCAACCAATTTTCGTGGTCACCATTGAAGCTTGGTAGTTTGATATCTGGCAATCTAACGGCTGCAAGCTGAGTCTTTGATTGTGTTGAAAGCACATTTGCAGTCTCGGTGTTTATTTGAACGCTCGGCTTTTGTCGCGACTTGATGAGGTCAAGAACGAGTGCTTCGAGTGCACCATAGTCTGTTTCGAATGAGTCACGAATTTCTGTAGCTAACTGATCTGAATCGAGCTGTTCTAGTTAAGACTGAGTTGCGTCGAATTTTGCATAAATCGATGCGAGCCTGTTATGAATGGATTGCAGCTCAGATTCAGTGATTTTGGCTTTATTCTTCTCTACTTGGTTTTTGAAGAACGTAATTCTTCCTTTGATGCCGCTCCGTTCATTTTTTAGATACTCAACTTGCGATGAACGAAAGTATTGTAGAGTTGATCGCACTAAAATATCGACCGTATCGTATGCCCATTCACCGTAAGAGTCTTTAGCGAACTTATTGAACCTTAAACGCACTTAAGATTTTAGGTACGCGACGCAAGGCAATTTCTCCGATTAATAAGATTGTCTGCTGAGCACGTGGTTACGAGCGACCGAGATTTCCGTATGATCCGACTCGATTGGACCAAAAATATGTTGGCAGAATAATAATAATAGAGAAACGTGGACTGTAAAGAAGTAAAATGTCGATAGGTGGTTAAAGAAAATCTCTTGTCGCTATGCTAAACAATTCTTTATTAAACGATGAAATACAGATTGCGGCGGTCGTACAGAAGGCTCTCGATAGACTGAAGACTTGACTCTAAAACAATTTCTAAAATAACTGGACTAAAAGCTTCACATTTGATGAGAGCAATGACCAAAATTCAAATTTAAACAAAGAGAGAAAATAGGAACTCATATAAGACTCCACTAGTCGTAATATGCCTTAACAAAGATATTTACATGTCGCTCAGTCTTGTGTTTCGTAAGTCGAACTGGAACTGTGGTGAAGGAACGATCTTTCTCTTGGATGAATACGTTTATTGATAAATCGTTCTGGTCTTCAAATTGCGTAATTTGCTTAAATGTCATGGGAAATGTTATCCCATTTAAATTAAGTACAGTTTTATAATGTGGATATGATGAGGTCCTATTAGAGTTGGCAGTTGCAGGATATAGCTCTGAAGTGACGGCCCATGCGAAGCATGCTTAATTATTATTTTTCAAATTAATGCAAGCTTTCTTTGATGCAATCTCCTTTGGTAGAGGTATATACGAAGATCCTCGAAGCTGCTCAAACTTGTTGATGTGTACTGCTAGATGTATTATTGAGTGCAGTGCCTAACCACTCTCTTGATGCAATCTCCTTTGGTAGAGGTATATACGAAGATCCTCGAAGCTGCTCAAACTTGTTGATGTGTACTGCTAGATGTATTATTGTGTGCAGTGCCTAACCACTCCCTTTCTCTTGAAACTCTTCTAGCTAAATGAGTATTGGGTAGTATATATTTAATTTATACCACTCATACAAATTATCCTCCGCACTGATTGGGGCAGTTCTTGCTTGGAAATACTTAATGTCTTTAATAACTTCATTATCAGCAGTTTCTTTAATAAACTCAGCGCAAAACGTGGTAGCAACTTTAATATGATACTGTTGTTTTAATGAATTCTTAATGCGGCGAGAAATTAATTTGGATGCATCTTGCACAAACAGCTTGGCTTATATTCACGATAACACCTGCCCTACTTCTACCTACCAATGCTGTTTTTATTTCTTCCCACTTAACAAAATAACTTTTTATTACACGTTGATTAATTCCTCCACCTCGATATGGAGTTCTGGTTAATATTCTCATGATTTAATTTGAGCAATACAGCTGTCCAAATGTCGTTTCATAGCATTCTTATTTCATTTCCCAAATGCTGCTTGAAATTTACGAATGTTTCTGTTGCACTCTTTAACAATATTGTTTTTATTCACAAAATTTGCATCACTTAAACACTTCAACACATCTTCTCGCAATTTCTTAATTAATGAAAAACTTTCGTTTACTACTGTGATAGACATTTTTAATTTTTTTTATTAGGCACTAACTCTGAGAATCAATTAGATTGACTGGTGCTCCTCTAGAGTTTGCTTGCGCTTTTATAGCAACGGTTTGTAAACATGAATGATCCTGCTGCTACAGTAATCATTGCACATGAGAATTCCAACGAATTTGCTTACAGGCTGAGATGATATCGAATTACACGATAAAAGAAAAAAAAATCATTCAAATTAATTTGATACTTTATTCTGCTGGTCGAATTTGCAAATAAGATTGTTTACGTGAATGCATACAAGATAATGTGAAAATTTGTTTACTTTATGTGAATTCCAATGAAACGTTTCGATCGGGTAAAATTCTTGGAACAATAAACTTTTTGGCTGCCTACAGGAAGTGTGGTGTCAAATTACATGAAAAGAGTAAACATGAATCATTTGCTGATATTGCTTAAATTTGTTTACAACAGGATGTGAAAATTTGTTTACGAATTCCAATGAAATGTTTCGATCAGTAAAATTCTTGGGATTGGGCTGTTTTTGGTATCAAATTACATGAATCATTCAGCTTAATATGCTGAGATTGCAAATTTGCTTTAAGCAGGATTAAACTTGTTTTGGAATCATGACTATAAATTGAGGAGCTGAATCAGATTTGCAATCAATTTCATTGTGGTATTCAAACGAATAACAACTAAGCAGAAATTAATCTGAAATGGCAAACGCATTGCAGGAACTGAAGACATCTGAAATGGAATTTAATAAGCAATTCCAGATTCTGGGTGCCAGGAGATGTAAGACTGCATTTGGATCTCGTATCATCCTGGACTTGGAGGACTGTTTACTTTTCCTTCCTGCACGGTACAGCACGATACTATACTGGAGATAAATACTGCAGGAGATTTTTATGTTATAAATAGAGGTCCTATCGGCCGAACGTTTAAAATAGAGTTTATTCGCCATGATGTTAATCTGTATCCAATTAATTATTATATTCGGTAAATAAAAAAGTTAATAAAGTGAAACTAGTTTTTATTATTAATATTTCTGAACTATTAGGGATAATGAAAGTTACGTGTAGTACTAGTGCTCCACAAGTTTATATAATTGAATATGAGCCCAGAAAAGGACCTTGGTAGACCTATGCTCTGGACCGCTTTCCTTTCCAAGATAGGATTCATAGAACTTCACTTAAATTGCTACCAATTTTGAATATAGAACATAGGGAAAAAGTTTATAAATAAAGATTTAGAAATAAATAATTAATTTGATGTGAATAAATATTGAAATTTAATTTGGTTTGACAACATTCTTTTCAGCAAAAGAAATTGTATCAATACACTTCACAGCAACCATATTTTTATACCCTAGATGACATCTATAGGGTATACTAAGTTTGTCATTCCGTTTGTAACACCTCGAAATAATGATGGTAGAGCAAAATGAATTGGACACCTATGTATAAAATTAAAAGTTATTTTGATTTTTGCATGTCCGTCCGTCCGTCCGTCCGTCCGTCCGTCCGTCTGTGCGCACAATAACTCTAGAACGCGTATACATAGAGAGCTGTAATTTTGTACACGAACTTAAAAAAAAAGTAAAATTAAGTTCGAAAATGAGACAAATCGGGCAACTCCTCCGTGGGGTTGCCATACAAAACTTTCGTTTTCCACTATATATTTGGACACTGCCTGAGAAAACATCAATATAGAGAGCTGAAATTTGGTACATGGTTTTTTCATTATACTAGCAAATAAACTTTAAAAAATGGACTAAATCGGGCAACTCCTTCTTGGTGTTGCCATATAAAAATTTAGGTTTTTACGTATACTGTGAAAACGATCAGTCCAAAACATTTTTTTGTACTAAAACCTTCTTTAGAATAGGAAATCCTATAAAATTGGTTATACTCAATTTTTCTGTGCGACAAACCGTTCTAGAAATATATGCGAAAAACAACTTCAAAAATCAAACTTGCACAGTAGGGGGACAATACGAGGGTATCATAAGAATTGGTCTTAGACCAATTCTAGCTTTTTGACTTGTTACCTTTAACTTAAAGTTTTCTATTAAATATTTACAGCAAGTGTTGATATTACTTACAATTGTTTATTTTATGAGAATTCCAGTAAAACGCATCACACCACGTTACTAATGGCCAATTAGCTAATTACCAACCAAACAGCTAATTGCCAATTAGTAATTATATAATTGCCAATTAGCTAATTGTTTGAACAAATGTCGCTAATATCTCGAAAACCAAAGCTCGTATAGGATTTCTGATGAAAATTTCATTCCCCCTCCCACCCCACACCACCTAGAATCCATTGACATGAACAAAAATAACTTGAATTATTAATACGTTAATTTCTCGGAAACCAAAGCCTGTAGAGGATTTCTGATAAAAATTTCATTACCTCCCTCCCTATCCTTATTATCCCTCCCACCTACCAACCATCTAGAATCGATTGGCATGAACAAAAATTTCCTACTATTAACTTTAATTATGACTAATATTAATTCAAAGCAGGCGCAACACTTGAAAACAACAAAAGCCTACATTTAGGCACACCACACATCCAAGAGAACCGTAGCATTTTGCTGCTACGTGTGGGCAAAACTTCACACATAAAAAAAACCGTAGCATGCTTCTACGTGTGGGCACAGAAAACCGTAGCATGTTGCCACGAGTGGACAAAATTGAAGCAAAAATTGAAGCAAAAACGTCCCAAAACCGTAGCATGCTGCCACGTGTGGGCAAAATTGAAGCAAAAAGCTTCACATATCCAAGAGAACCGTACCACATATCAAAGAAAGCCGTAGTACCGGAGCGTGCTGGTAGTACGGGTTAATGCCGCTAGGGCGCATTCAAGACTCAATTCTGCACCCAAGACTTAAATCAGAACATTCAGGACACAATGGTGCATCCAAGACATAAACCAGTACAGCCAAGATACAGCCCTACACTTAGTATGGACTCGAACCACCTAGCGACGATGGCGCCATCTGTGGCGAAATCCTGGAAGCTAAAACAGTGAGCCAGAATGAACATAGCGTAACTACACAGATTCAGAAATAGTACTGGCATGGCTGAAGGCCGAGTCGTCATCTTTTCATACTTTTGTGGAAAATCGTGTAGCCGTAATACAAGAAGTAACATCCATTAATCTGTGGCGGCATGTACCATCTAAACCGAACCCAGCACGCGGAATATCACGACCAGCGTTAATTGGGGCAACTGTCAGTAAAACAAGTGATTTTATCCACATCCATATCAATCACAAAAATTCCTTTGGGACCCTACAGCGACTGATCCTGTATGTTCCGCGACTCATAAAAAATTGTCAACAGCACAACAGTCTCCATTGAGAGAGGTCTTAGCTGACCGTAAAGGAAATGGATGAAGCTTTTTGGGTAATTGTGAGAAATACACAAGACTAATATTGTAAAGGCCAAAAGCAATCTAAGAAGCCTCAGCCCATTTCTTTATGACGACGGAATAATGCGAGTTGGTGGTAGACTACACACTTCCATCTTGCCCTTTGATGCAAAGCATCCGATTCTGTTGCCATATGCACACAACATAACAAGGCTACTGATGACACAACTCCATATCACCAATTTTCATGCTGGACAACAAACACTACTGTCAATAACACGTCAAAACTTTTGGCCCATTAAAGCTAAGACCACTGCTCTATCTATCGTCCAAAATTGTGTGCATTGCACGAAATCGAAGCCAAGACTTTTATCCCAATTAATGGGCAACTTACCACCCACCAGAGTCCAACCCGCCAGACCGTTTGTCATTTCAGGTATAGACTTCTGTGGCTCCTTTTAGACACATTTTAAAAGCAGAGGTAAACGACCACAAAAGTTTTATGTGGCAGTCTTGCCTCGTGACCAGTTCATTTGGAGGTTGTTAATATTGCCAATATTTGGTGACACGGAAGTCAAAATAACTCCCTTCAAATCACAGCCCAGACTCTATTTTGAGGGTATGGAGACCACCCGTCTAGTCTCTAAAGAATGGAATTTAGTAGTATTCTAGTAGTAATCTTTCCAGATTTTTATTATTATGCAAGTTGGAGCAACCCCGTTGGCCAGCATGTACAATGGAATGAAAAGCAAACAAGCCTACACAACAATGTTCGCACAATTCGCTAATCTAATGCTGGAATTAAGACATAATAACGAGCTGCTCATACCTCGTACCCAGCCTAGACAACGGAGAGCACCTTTAGATATAGTGGGAAATCTCTGATTCTACGACAAACATAATGAAGAAATCTCAAGCGAACATAAAAAACAACTACAGGAATTCGATAGTTATATCAACCAAACAGTCATCGCGAATAATAATATAAGCCAAGAGCTCCCTGTACAGCGAGCAGCTGAAATCATTAATACACTTTGAGTGTAATTACTTGTAATGGCTATCAACTATCAGAGAGTGCAGTCTGCACTTCTAGATGTGATCGTAAACACCCATCATGGGAAAGTGAACACACAACTGCTGACTCCAAGCCAGCTCCAGGCCGAGTTAACACTAATTAAGGAGCACCTGCCATCGACACTTCGCCTACCAGCGAGACGAGAAAGCTTGTTGCAACTGTATGGTCTTATGACCACGGAAGGTTACGTTGGTCAGAATCAAGTCATATTCCGACTTAAGATGCCATTATTCTCCTACGAAGATTTCGAGATGATAAGAATAGTTCCTGTACCATTTCGGATGAACGACACATTCTTGGAAATAAAACCTGATTCAGAGTTTCTAATCGTGAATTTGCACCGCGATCAGTACTATCCGCTGTGAGAGCATGTATTGTTCGTCTGCAAGCAACATCACCCTAGGTATCGGAAGGGTTCAAACATAAGCTCGTGCGAGATCAGTCTGCTCAGCCATTTTTCATCATCTCCAGATTGTAAACTCATGAATGCTATAAATGCATCCCCCTGATTTCAGCTCTTAAATTCAAATCACTGAATTTCCTCAACAAGAAGGCCAAAAACCATCAACATAGTTTGTGGGAACTCTGATTCCCAACAGATTTTGGAAGAGCTCGGTATCCTAGAAATCAAGAATGGATGCGCTATCAAGTAGGACCTTGTGATAATACGATCTCACAACATTTACCCGAGCACGCTATCTATATCAAAAAACCTCACAGCAGTAGTTATTCTAGGACAGTTCTGGATCACTTTTTTAAGCCTCCAGGATTTCGCCACAGATGGCGCCACCGTCGCTAGGTGGTGTAAATCCATACTAAATGTGGGTTTGTGCCTTGGATGTCCTGGTTTATGTCTTGGATGTTGGGGATACGAGACCACTTTTAGCTCTCTCCAGCATAGGGAAATAGCATAGGTTTTCGATTTTGTTTCTGGAGTTCGCTTATTTTTCATCTCAGACTCGTAGCCTCTAAGTTTTTCATCTCGAGTTTTGGCATACGAGATCACTTTCAGTTCTATATATTTGTGAAGGGGTGGGAAGCTTTATTGATGGATTTGGTCTTGACTGCGCCCTAGCGGCATTAGTCGGTACTACCAGCATGCTCCGTTTTTCTTGGATAGATATGTGGTGCGCCTAAATGTAGGCTTTTGGTTTTGAACTAATATTAGTAATAATTAAAGTTAACGGTAGGAAATTTTTGTTCATGCCAATGGATTCTAGATGGGTGGTTTGTGAGGGGGTATTATAGTATAGGATAGGGAGGGGGTAATGAAATTTTCATCAGAAATCCCCTACGGGCTCTGGTTTTCGAGATATTAGCGTATTAATAATTCAAGTTATTTTTGTTCATGCCAATGGATTCTAGGTGGTGTAGGGTGGGAGGGGGACGAAATTCTCATCAGAAATCCTCTACAGGCTCGCCATTTCTTGAGAAAGGTTACCTAGCGGCATTAGCCGGAACAACTAGCATGCCTTGGTTTTGCTGTTTTCTTTTATTATCGGGGAAGTTCTAGATATCAGCATGACGTCATCTTGGTTTTGTTGTTTTCAAGTGCTGTTGTAGATATCAGCATCATTCGAATTTCACAACATGATATCACCTGGGCTTGATGTTTTCTTATTATTATTATCCTGGGGGTGCGTGTATTGAAGAGTAACAGTTGCTCTTTCGAGTGCAACCACCATTTCTTGAGAAAGGTCCCCTAGCGGCATTAGTCGGTACTTACATATGTTGTTCATCTCGGGCTTGGGGATACGAAATTACTTTCAGCACTCTCCAGCCCTAGTATATTTTTTCTCCATGCCAATAGTATTAGTACTAGTGGGGATAAAATTTTCATCAGAAATCCTCTACGGGTTATGGTTCGAGGATATTAGCGATCTTACCTTCTCAGGTGTAATTAATATTAGTAGCTCAAAAACAAAAAAAAGCAACAACAACTATAACCTAAGTTGTGGATTAAAGATTTGATGATATTAATCTGTCGGTGTTTTTTATAAACAAGATTGCACCATATGATCATATATCTAAAAATAGATCAGGCGAAGCTGATTGGGGCGAATGTAGGTAGATATGTTCACTTAGATAAGTAATGGAAATTAGTAAATGTGTAATTTTGCTCTTCAGGTGGAATGCTTCTGATTTTATTCCTTGCATAAACAAATTCGCACAGTCCAGCAAAGTAAACAAATTCGCAGTCGAATAATGTAAACAAATTCGCACAGCAGCCGAGTACAGTAAACAAATTGAGCGATTTATGTAAGATTCCCAATTTCTTTAACTGAAAACAACAACAACCGATATTAATCTGTGGGATATGATGTCTTAGATGAGTAGTGGAAGATATACTTGAAAATTTCTTTTGTTGAAAAAAACAACAACACCAACTATTACGTAAGTTGTGGTCTGTAGGTGTCTTTTATAAACAAGAGTGATCATGTTATGATATTCGATGTGTAAAAATTGATCACGGCTGCTTGGGATGGTAAGACACATGAAATCATTAGAAGTAATGGAAATTAAAGCATTAGAAAAGGTGGCCAGGTCGCTGGTAATTTGATATCTTGCGTAAACAAATATAGCCGAGTAAAGAAGGCAAATTGAGCGATTAATGTTTTTTTTTGTATCTAGGAGTTTGTATTGAAAAGTCTTTATGACGAATTGTTTTTTATTTTCAATCAAATTTTTCAATCAGTCACATTGTTATGAGATTTGATTGATTCCCCGATATCATAGTTCACATGAAGCTGATAAGAATATAATAATTTTATCTTCATACTATTGGGGGCAGGTACATTGTTTACTTACCATTAAGTTGAGAGTGGGTTAAATTAAAAGCTTTGATAGACGAACGCTGTGTTATGAAATTAATGTGGTATTATAGGTTGTCTGAGGTGAGTAGTGGAAGTTGTATGGGAGCTATGAATAAGCAGTAAGATCCTAATCAGCAATCTCGCTGGATATGTGATAATTCTCCATATCCATAGTGAAGATCGTGGTGGTGGGTTGAGAGTAGGTACTGTAAGTTATATATTAAGTTAAAAGTTTTGATGGATGGTATTTGGTATTTATCTCCTCGAAATGGTGTTGTATGAGTATCAGGAAGGTTGAAAAAAAGTTGATAATGCTTCAAGTTCAATAGTGAAGACCGCGATGTTGAGAGTGGGTATTTGGAATGATATAACTCTAGCAGGATATCTTACCATATCTGAAAAAAATTACATAATATGATTAAGAAAGCTTCATGATATATATCAAAAGTGATCCCAATGGATTACATAAGGAAAGTATGTTCACTTCATCTGCAAACAACAAATTTGGCTGGAAGCGACACACGGTGTGAGCAATAATCATTTTTTTGCTTCAATTATCGCTATTGTCGCAGAAAATATATTAAGTATAGTCTAGTCTAAAATATGTATTGTAAATAAAAATTGTATTATGGTTATAATGCCATTTATTGAAATAATTTGTTTTAATTACATTATAGCTTAAGTCTAAGGTCTTTTTTCTTTAGCTCAGGAAAGCCAGGATTTCATAGATATAGACTGATCCTTATAATGAATATTCCTTATGCCAATACTCGATCAGCTGGATGAGTTTCAGAAAAAATATAGTGGCTGCACATTGGACTCCATTATACATTTAGCAGTACATATCAACAAATTTGAACAGCACCGAGGATCTTCGTATATATCTCTACCGAAGGAGATTGCTTTAAAGCAAGCTTGCATCAATGTAAAAAATAGTGATGAAGCATGCTTCGCTTGGGCGGTAACATCAGCGCTATATCCTGCAAATATTCACTCCGATGGGACCTCAGCATATCCACATTATTCTACTGTGCTAAATTTAACTGGAATAACATTTCCTATGACGCTTAAGCAAATTTAACAATTTGAAGACCAGAACGAGATATCAATAAACGTATTCATCCTAAAGAAAGAGCGTTCCTTCACCACTGTTCTAGTTAGACCAACGAAACATAATATGAAGCGATATGTGAATCTATTAATGATACAAAATAACTATGAGCAGGATGATGATGATTATGATGATAATGATGATGAAACTACCACGTTTTCATTTCTGCTGGATTAAATATCTTTCACGGCTTGCATGGAAACAAGCTTCAAAACATAAGGCTAGATTGTATATATGCGATAGATGTTTGTTCTATTTTTATTCGGCTAAAGCATTAGCATCACATATTACTGAATGTGAGAAACAAAAAATTTATCTTGAATTAAGGAAGCCCAACCGTTAAATTAAATGTTAGTAGCACAACGGATACTCTACCATTGACAAACATTACTGAATTCCATCAGAGCAACAAGGAGCAGCCGCAGAAAACATATGACCTAATTCTAGTGTATTGTAAATAAAAAAAAAATGTATTACATATAGTTATAGTTCCATTTATTTAAGTAATTTGTTTTAATTGTATTATAGTCTAAGATATACATTATTGGAAAATAAAGAATATATTATAGTTATAGGTATATTCAAATAAGGAAGCCCAACAATAGAATGACACACTAAGAATTAAATGTTAATATTTTTTTAATTTATAATAAATCGATAATAATATTTTATATATGTTATTCTTTTTATTCAATTTCCCTACTAAGTCTAGAACTCCTGTAAGTATTCTTTAATAATATTTGTCTACTACAGAGGGCTCTTAATCGGACGGTTGAACCTTTTACCCAGAATGCTAGGTTGAGCGTGAGCGTGGGAAAACACGTTGACACGTGGGCTTGACCTTGGCCTCTGGCATCACGTTTGAAACCGGAAGGGTATTTTGTCCTTGACCTTAATCCAGAAGTGTGTGTCTTGGCAGCTATAACCTTAATCAACTACGTCACAGGGGATTCTATACAGCTTTTCAAAACAAATTTGATAACAGATAAACAGCTTTCAAACAGCTCTGATAACAGGTAAACAGCTTTTAAACAGGTCTGATAACAGCTTAACAGCTCTGATAACAGCTCTGGTAACAGCTTAACAGCTTTTCAAACAGCTCTGATAACAGCTTAACAGCTTTTCAAACAGCTCTGATAACAGATAAACAGCTTTTAAACAGGTCTGATAACAGCTTAACAGCTCTGATAACAGCTTAACAGCTTTTTAAACAGGTCTGATAACAGCTTATCAGCTCAATGCTGCTCGATTGAGGAATTTTGTTAGTGTTTTCAGACTTATGGATATCTATCGTTTGATGTATCCTATGACTAGATCATACACGAGGGTCTCGCGAAATATCCATGAAAGGCTCGCGTGCTCGAGAATTGATAGACTTTACGTCCCCCCTGGAATACTAGAACATTTCGTTGGCTTCACTCATGAATTGTGTCCGGTCTTGATCATCTTCTTGTAGGGGCAACCATCACTCCAGTTGAAAGGAGAACTGCGTACTGGCTATTCATCAACTCAGAGCAGTTCATCAATGAGTTAATTGAATTCTGGCACGATTGGCAAGAGAGGAAAGCTGACTTCCTTTTCTTAGTTAACGGTGGGATGTTAGTAAGCTCCAAGTTCGATCCTCTATCGAAACGAGTTTCAACCGAATTGGGTATCAAGCTTCCGGTTTGTTGTCCAAAGTATATCGGATGGCAGCTCTTCTCCCAATCGGAGTTGATTCTTTATTTTAATAGAATAAATAAACACTTGGAGCACAAACTTACAAGCACAGCTTGGAGTTTGTGTTGCGCAGTCAATCACGCTGGCTGAGGGAAGGCGAACCTCCAACCGAGTACTTCTTCCAACCGAAAACTTCTGTCAGGCAACTAGATGACGTATTGCTTCTTGTGAAATCGAGTCGACAAGTCCTTAACGAACTCCAGTTATCAGAATATATTCGAGATCGATGGCTAGATAAAAACGTGTTATTTATTATAATTTAAAAGCTGTTAAGACCTGTTTGAAATGCTGTTTAGCTGTTTTCAGAGCTGTTAAGCTGTTAGCAGAGCTGTTTGAAAAGCTGTTAAGCTGTTATCAGAGCTGTTCGAAAAGCTGTTAAGCTGTTAAGCTGTTATCAAATTTGTTTTGAAAAGCTGTATAGAATCCCCTGTGATGTAGTTGATTAAGGTTATAGCCGCCAAGACACACATTTCTGGATCAAGGTCATGGACAAAATACCCTTCCGGTTTCAAATGTGATGCCAGAGGCCAAGGTCAAGCCCACGTGTCACCGTGTTTTCTCACGCTCACGCTCAACCTAGAATTCTGGGTAAAAGGTTCAACCGTCCGATTAAGAGCCCTCTGTAGTAGACAAATATTATTAAAGAATACTTTCAGGAGTTCTGGACTTAGTAGGGAAATTGAATAAAAAGAATACAAAAATGAGCCACCAGTCAAATTGGAACCAAAAGAAGAAAAAGAAGTATAAGACAACGAAATTGTAGAACCTTTTACCCCTCGAAAACGAAAATATGTGAAAATGGAGGCTAGTAGCACACCTATAAATTATGGAGATTATTCCTTAACATCTGAAGAAGAATTTGCAACACCTAAACATTCAAGAACATTGATAGGAAGGTCGCCTGTCACCTCCCCCGATACGTCTGGATACATAGTTTCAAACTATTTAAAGCTATTCACTGATAATAGCCCTAAAATTGATCCAATCTATGGACTTTACTATGATGACAACGCGTGGAGAATCGGTAATTCAACGTTTGATGTTGATGATGTAGGAAATATTGTTATCAAGGGGACGAGCTATAAAACAACTTTGGGGTTATGTGAGCTGCTATTTATGAAAAATCCTGTAAAAAGTCTATATACTAAAGAGGATTTAACTAATTATGGATCTATTTTGAGAGGTACCAATGCATATAAACGTGACTATGCTGAAGATGGGCAAATAAAAGGTACTAGAGCGGCTAAGTATAAAGCTATAATCAGTAAACTTATACAAAATAAAGGCATGGGACTAATGCGTCTGCCTAAGGAAAACATTGATCACATTTACTGACATGATCCAAATGAATTAGTGGATAGACTGCGCCTTCTAATATCATCAAAGAAGGCTGGAAATACCAGTCACCACAATGAAATTGTATCTATGTATCTATCCTGGAGGAGTTGCGAGAAGCAGATATTATAGTTTAAATACTACTCCATTACCATACTTCTACACAATCTACAGATGAGCGTTGACAAGTTTGGACGTTTGATCTAAGCGAGGATATCTTGGGAAAGCAGGTGAACGTGGACCAAGAGGAGCTCAGGGTCCAGTCGGTGAACAAGGAATTCAAGGACCAGCTGGTAAACAAGGAGCTCAGGGTGCAGCTGGTGAACAAGGAGAGCGGGGTATGGGATTTAATTTAACGATAAACGGAGACTACGATCTAAACTCAAAGTATATAAAACGACTTGGTGAACCCCTTGAAAATGATGATGCTGCTACCAAAGACTATGTTGGCAAGAAAATTAAAATAAGTGTGGAAGAAATAAGAAAAACTATTAATATAGGGGTGGCAAATTTAACGCTATATATCAATGATGTAATCGCGAAGATTGAAAACTATCTGTTTACTTCAGTAATAAATAAGAAAGACTTGATACCAAAAGATGGTGTATATGAGTAAAAACTCTTGAGAAATTTGTTTCATTTATAATTACGATGAGTAAGAGACAAGTGGTAAATGAGCTGCATAAACCAGCGAGAAAAAATTTCAAACGACGTCGTGTGATTATCAAAGGACTAGATGACTTGTGGCAGGCAGACTTGGTTGAAATGGATCCCTAAAAGTATGTGAACAAGGGTTACCGCTATCTACTGACAGTAATTGATACCTTCTCCAAATATGCATGGGCAATTCCAATTAAAAGAAAAACTGGTGTAGAAGTAAGAGATGCCATGCAATCTATATTAAGCGTGGGACGAATACCTAAAAACCTGCAGACTGATGATGGAGGAAAGGAATTCTACAACAGCCTCTATAAAAATCTAATGCTGAAGCATGCAATTAATCATTACTCTACGTACAGTTTCCTCAAAGCATCAATAGTGGAACGACTTAACCGAACTCTGAAGGATATGATGTGGAAGGATTTCAGCTTTAATGTAACTTATCAGTGGATTGGTATGGTAAAGAAATTGCTCACTGAATACAATTCAAGAATACATCGAACTACAAAAATGAGACCACGTGATATCAACGCCTAAAATGCGAAACAACTGCTTTCAACTGTATACAATCATATAAAGATTGTTGTTCCTGCAAAGTATAAAGTTGGAGATCTTGTACGCATCAGCAAATACAAGCATATATTTGAGAAAGGCTATACACCAAACTGGACAGCTGAGATTTTTAAAATTATTAAAGTTCAAAACACAAACCCCATCACATATCGGCTGGAAGATTATCAAGGAAATCCAATCACAGGGGGCTTTTATGAATTGGAGCTGCTGAGAGTTAAACACCCAAACCTATATCTCGTAGAGAAAATCTTAAAGAAGAGTGGAGATAAAGCTTACGTTAAATGGCTCGGATTTTCATCAAAACACAATTCTTGGATTAATAACAAAGATGTTTTATAATTTCTTGAAAAAATACAATTTAAAATAATTATAATACTTTATACATGTAATTATAATGCAAATTACTTTCATAAATAAAACTAAAACTATAATACATTTATTATTTACACTAGACTTAGATACTTTCTGCCGTTGCCACTTGTTGATCTAATAAAATGGAGTAATGCCCCCATGGTAGAGTATCTGTCGTTCCGCTCAAAATATGTCGCTTATTATCATATGGACTCAATGCGATCTTCTTTTGACTGACAGTGTACACGCTATGGTTATGGGATCGTATGGAGCTCTGATTAGCAGTTAATATTCGCTTGTTATTCAAACATTCGACGTAGTCTTCGAAATTGATATGCCTCTGGACTACATTAGCCTTTACTCCTTTCACTTTTTTTACAGTTTTGCCATCGTTTATACGCAGACTGTACATTTTCGAGCGCAAGCCTACAAATTCACTCATAATTTTCCCATTCAGCTCATCCTTCAGGAATCTTTTTATTCATGAGCGGTAAGTTGAATTGATTATTTTCTGAGTAATCACTTGTCCCAAATTTGTTTATATTTTCAGCCATAAACTCATATGCATTTTTCTCTTCAAGTTCATATATTAGAGAATCTGTATCTGTATACATGACTTTACATTTATCTCCAAATTCACGCTGCATAAAAGTGTAGTGGAAATCGTAGAGACATGTCTTTGAAATTTCCATAACTGCCATTCCAATATACAGGGGCTTATTGAATAAGATTTTGAGTCGCCTTAATTCCACAGCAACTAAATTCTCATCAAATATCGTTGCACTGTGGAAGTTGGGTGCCGCAATCCGAGCTTTTGCACTATAGCGACCTTCCCACTTTACGCAAAGCTTGATATCGCTATACTTGCGCACATTTTCCATGGTCTTACCAAAAGCTGCATTATTCATCTTCTTATAGCTGTCGTTCTCATGATCGCTTATAGCCTGCATCCGTTTGGTGGTATTTAAGTCAATATATGGTTTAAGCCAAGCTGATTGGTCGAATTGAAATACCCGGTCACTTTTTTCAGGATGAGTCCTTGTGATAAGCATAGCTTCAAGTTTCGGTAGTGTATAAAATATTTAATTTTTGAATGTAATGTTGTCAGAAGCTTTTCTAATTTTGCTCCAGGTGGTGCTGCATGCTCAGAGCAAAACGGTAAGTCCTTACGTTTATCATGTAGATGTTGAGGATAATCCAAGTCGGCTTCGAATATGTATCCAGTTGGAGAATCATCAGGAATTTCGGAAACGTCAATATTGGGAACATCAACCAATTTGAATCCTCCGGTTGGTAAATGTTGTGACATGGCCCATCCATAAAGGTTATTCACATCATAATACATCAAGGATTTCTCTTTCTCCTCAGGCTTAAAATCTTCCATATATTTGTAATTTGCTTTACTATATCTGTTCGAACATTGACTTATACCACCTCGAATGCCTCTCTCTATGAATAGCAGTATATCTACGTCGGCTATCAGCTCTAATTTGACATTAGTGTATTTTAGCATAGCATCCCATGTTAAGCCTGGCATGGTGTAATAATGTGCTGGATCTAAATTGTATGTCTTCATGCACACTTCTCGAAAGTTCTCAAACACATCGGCCAATAGTAGAACATCAGTCTTAAGGTATAGATCTGAATATTCACCAAGTGTTTGTATTTCAAATTTTTGCCAGACCTTTTCAGCATGATTGTAGTCCTCAGGAGATATAGCACTGTATGTAAGTCAGTTTATTGTAGAACTCTTCTTGTGTTGGCAAGTTCTGGAAATCCAATTTATCCCAGTCATCAATCAAATCATATGGGAAGACACCTTTGCGTGTGAGAAGTTTGATAGTGTCATCATTCAACCCCTGCCATACTGATCTTGTAGTGTTCAATTTATCCATTAGCAGCAATGATGAAAGCTTATCTAAAGATTCAGCCATAAAACGGAAGGAATCGATGAATCTGCATTTTATGTGGCTGCCGTCCATGTGCTTGGTGAAGGAGATATATCTTTCCTTGTTTATTGACAAGAGATCAACTTTTCCTGGGAAAGATGTAGCTATATCCTTAATTATGGAGTGGGCATCATATCCGGATAAATTATGAAAAATGACTGGAACTATGGAGCAATCTTGATACATCAGATTGCATGCATTGTGCGCTGGCCCTCGGTATTTTCCTGCTAAGTGGCAATGGTCCCGGACTCGTTCCTCATCTGCTGCAAACGTTTTTTCGCAGATATGGCAGCAAGTATTTTCCATATGTGAACGTCGTTCCTCTTTAGTCAGGGGCTGCATTGGCCTGATGTTCAGCTTTTCCTGTACAGATATGGATGCAATCTTTTGCAATTCTAATTCAAACCATTTTTGACAGTCCTTGCCTCGATATGCTCTGTAATATGAGAGCTTAGCATCATGTTTGCAGTGGAAATAGAATCCTATGCTATGAACTTCATGTTCCTGGATTCGCTGTGTATTTTGATCGTTTCCCTGAATCGGCTTCAATATTGATTCAAGATCAGTATACACACAAAACGGGACTGGATTCTTATGGTTATAACTCTTATATTCCAACCATTTCTTTTCCTCTGATGGAAATATGATTCTGCAATCATTTTGCTTCTCGCATTCGGGGGAGTGTGATGCTAATTTTTCTTCAGAGTAAAAGCAGAGCAAACATCTGTCGCATATATACTTTCTACACTTATGTTTTGAAGTTTGTTTCGATACAAGGCGTGAAAGATCTTTAATCAAACAGAAATGATATCTGTCGACATCATCATCATCATCCATATGACATCAGCCTGGTCATAGTCATCTTGTAGCATTAAGAGATTTACATGTCGCTCCATTCTGTGTTTCGTAAGTCTAACTGGAACTGTGGTGAGGAAATGCTCTTTCTCCAGGATGAACACGTTTATTGATAAGTCGTTCTGGTCCTCAAATTGTGTAATTTGCCTAAGTGTCATGGGAAATGCTATCCCAGTTAAATTAAGTACTGTAGAGTAATGTGGATACAATGAGGTCCTATCGGAGTGAACATTTGCAGGATATAGCGCTGATGTTACGGCCCATGCGAAGCATGCTTCATCATTATTTCGCACATTGATGCAAGCCTTCTTTGATACAATTTCCTTTGGTAGGGGTATATACGAAGATCCTCGAAGCTGCTCAAACTTGTTGATGTGTACTGCTGGATGTATTATTGAGTGCAGTGCCCAGCCACTGTCTTTTTCCTGGAAATCTTCCAGCTGAGTGTGTATTGGATCCGAAATGTTTGATTTAAACCACTCCTTTAAATTGTCATCTGCACTAATTGGAGCAGTTCTCGCTTGGAAATATTTAACGTCTTTTATCATTTCATTGTCACCAGTTTCTTTAACAAATTCACCGCAAAACGTTGTAGAAACTTTAATATTAAAATAATGTTTTAAGGTATTTTTAACACGACGCGTAAATAATTTGGCAGCGTCTTGCATAAATAGCTTCGAATCGATATGTTTTAAATTTGCAATAACACCTTGTCGAATTCTGTCTGCGAACGCTGTCTTTATTTCCTCCCACTTTACAAAATCACTTCTTCTTACGCGAGTAATTCCTCCACCTCGCCGGGGAGTTCTCAATAGTGCTCTCAATGCTTTAATTTGCTCGAGACAGCTCTCGAAATGTCGTTTCCTAGCACTCTTATTACACTTCCGTAATGCAACTTGATATTTATGCATGTTTCTATTACACTTTTGAACAATATAGTCTTTATTCACTCAAATTTTTAAACACTCCATCACATCTTTTCGCAAATTTTCAATTACTGAAAAACTTTTATTTACTAGCGCGGTTGTCATTTTTATTTTATTTTTATGTTTTTAAACTATCACTGAGACTCACTAAAACTGGCTGGGGCTCCTCAAGAGTTTGCTTGCGCTTTTATAGCAACGGTTTGTAAACATGAATGATCCTGCTGCTAAAATTGCACAGGATGAATTCCAACGAATTTGCTTGCAGGCTGAGATGATATCGAATTACACGATAAAAAAATCATTCAAATTAATTTGATTACTTTATTCTGCTGGTCGAATTTGCAAATGAGATTGTTTACATACAAGAAAATGTAAAAATTTGTTTACATTCCAATGAAACGTTTCGATTGGTAAAATTCTTGGAACAATAAAATTGTTTTGGCTGCCTACAGGAAGTGTGGTATCAAATTACATGAAAAGAATAAATGTGCTGATATTGCTTAAATTTGTTTACAGCAGGATGTGAAAATTTGTTTACGAATTCCAATGAAACGTGTCGATCAGTAAAATTCTTGGAATTGGGGGGCTTACAGGAAGTGTGGTATCAAATTACATGATAAGAATAAATGTGCTGATGTTGCTTAAATTTGATTACAACAGGATGTGAAAATTTGTTTACGAATCTTGTGATGATCGATATCTGCAACTTCCGTTCAGCAAAACCAAGGTGAAACAACAAAAGCCGAGGTGATGATGCCATGTTGCGAAATTCGTTATCTGCTCAGCTAAGAAAACTTCAAGCATGACAAACCCCTTAGCTAATTGTTTGTCTCGAAAACCAGAGCCCGTAGAGGATTTGTGATGAAAATCTCGTTCCCCCTCCCACCCCACACCGGCAAGAATTCATTTCCATGAGCATTGAATTGTAACGAACCATTTCCAAGTAACCTCTTTTCTTGACCAAAGTAACATAAAAGTATAATTTTAGATCCCACTGTAGTCGAGATTAGTTACTCATAATTTCGTAACCGACAGTAATCCTCTCATTTCTATCCCTACTCTAAAACAAAGTAGAAATTACCGAAATGTTCTAGCATCCGCCGTCAGAAAAGTATAAATGGATGCACACCATTCATTCGAGAGCTCAGTTGGTGGCTGGCTGCCGACAAGATGGGAGCTCCCGTGATGTATTTCTGGGGACTTCTTTCTTGTTGGACACCGGGTCATTGGCTGTAGCCCGCTCCAGTCCTCCTTCCTCCGTACACCTTCGTGATGTATTTCTGTAGGTGTATTCCGTTCCGTACACTCTCGTGATGTATTTCTGTGAGTGTTTCCTTTCCTGTCACTCTCGTGATGTATTTCTGTGAGTGACTTGTATTCCTTTCCGCACACTCTCGTGATGTATTTCTGTGAGTGTTTACTGTTCCTTCCTCCGTACACCTTCGTGATGTATTTCTGTAGGTGTATTCCGTTCCGTACACTCTCGTGATGTATTTCTGTGAGTGTTTCCTTTCCTGTCACTCTCGTGATGTATTTCTGTGAGTGACTTGTATTCCTTTCCGCACACTCTCGTGATGTATTTCTGTGAGTGTTTACTGTTCCTTCCTCCGTACACCTTCGTGATGTATTTCTGTAGGTGTATTCCGTTCCGTACACTCTCGTGATGTATTTCTGTGAGTGTTTCCTTTCCTGTCACTCTCGTGATGTATTTCTGGGAGTGACTTGTATTCCTTTCCGCACACTCTCGTGATGTATTTCTATGAGTGTTTACTGTTCCCTCCTCCGAACACCTTCGTGAGGTATTTCTGTAGGTGTATTCCGTTCCGTACACTCTCGTGATGTATTTCTGTGAGTGTTTCTGTCCCGTTCTTTCCCGTAAGGTAGAACCGTAGAAAGTAATATAGTAGTGGTTAGGAAATGGTTTTCAACTTGCATGCATTCTTTAAAAATACCATTGTAATTAAATAAAGAACAGATACAGAGAAATTTATGAACAGGTATACTGTTCCTATAAATGTATATATTTGTAGAAATGATTAGAATAGGTAACACACATTGAAATTTTATATTAGGGTATATGTTAAGCCAGAATATATTTTGATTATTTGTTTATGTAAATGGGCCTTGTTATTTATTGACCCTGGCGTAACTCACGAGCACCCGGAACCCCTAACAAGGGCTCGCAAGGAAAACCCGTTACATAAAATGGCGCCCGAGCAGGGACCGAAGTTTTGTACCAGATACCAACCGACTGCTGTCAGATGTGATAACCGTACCGAAGCCAGATATATAACCAGGGATACTAGCCGACCGTTTATAAATATGTATCCAAACCAAAATCACATAATATATGTGTATCCGACCGACCGACCGTTACCAGAAGGTGTCTTGATATATTCACCAACCGTTTACCAGAAATATATCCGGCGAAAGCGCTACCAAACATGTATTCGTACATAGTAGCAAGTTGAAAAAAAAAAAAAAACAACCGAAAAGTATTTAAATATAATACTAACCAGTAGAACGACAGTTCTTAGCCGACCGTTGAAGAAGTCACATCGACCAGAACAAGTACAGCAAGTTAACCGATCAGTCTTATAAATATAAGCACTCAGAAGTCAGAAGTTCAGTTTTTAACTAACCAGCGATTGAATAACATCGTAAAACTAACCAGCAAGATGAGTCTAACTCCTGAAGGGACCGATACAAGGTGGATTCATAATCTACGAAAACCAGCATTGCAGGAACAATTGAGAGAAAACGGATTGTCAACAACCGGAAAGATCGAGGTACTGAGGGACCGCTTAGCATCACATCTAACCATAGAAACCAATTGCAGCCAGACCAGACCACTACTAGGAAACAACCGAGAAGCTAAAATAAATCTGTCACAAGTGGGGTATTCATTACGACGTGGGGTATTCATTACGACGGTGGAAAAGATGTTTTTGGATATTTAGAGAGACTGGATGAGATGACGACAGCCTACAACATAGCCAAAAACGATTTGTTACTCGCTTTACCAGAAGTACTAAGGGGAAAAGCCCTATTATGGTTCCGAAATAATAGAGAGGACTGGAAAACATGGGACGATTTTACGGAAAGTCTTAAGGGATATTTTCTCCCTCCGCAATATGAACTAAAACTGGAAGAAGAATTTCGCACCAGAATCCAGGGAAAAAACGAGAGTATCCGTGAGTATATAACCGATATGCAAACTCTGGGACGACGTGCTGGAAAATCTCACTCAAACCTGCAGTTAGAGAGAATTTACACGAACTTAAAACCCGAATATCGACTGTACATCCGTAGAAGTGATTTTAAAACAATCAGCGAGCTACAAAAACTGGGTGAAGAATTTGAGAGCATCAAACAAGACCAGAACAAGCAAAAATTTCCACCAGAAAGTGGACACACTAACAAACCATCTGAAGCCGCGTATAGGGGACTACAATTTCAGAGAACATCTCCTATCGCAACCACAATCATTCAACCTGGTTATAATATGAGAGAATGTTGCTAGAAATGTGGTGAAAAAGGTCATTCCCGATTTCAATGCCGAAAACCGCCGAGATTGTTTTGTTCTCGTTGTGGAAAAACTGGAACCTTAAGTAAAAATTGCGACTGTCAGGGAAACGATCCAAGGACCGGAGAAGTAAGAGGCTCATCCGGCCCAAAAATGTACGAGCCAAACCAAAGGAATTAGACACTCTCGCACACGATAACAGACCATTTGTAACGCTTACTATCAAATCAAACAACTATAATGCACTTGTCGATACCGGAGCCTCACTCTCATACATCGGAAAAAATTTTAACAAAATATGTGTAAACCAAAATATTCCAATCCAAGATATTCCGGAACAAAAAGCCTGCTTGGCAAATAAAACGACCGTATCGATAACAAAAAAGGTAAAATTAGATTGCCTATTAAAAGGCCATACTATTTCACACTGTTTCTACATTATGTCATCTCTCTGTGAAGACATTCTATTGGGTATGGATTTCCTGCAGAAATGTGATATAAGTATATGCTTATTCAAACCAACTGATTCAAAGCCAGAAAAAGTTGAGACATCTCAGTCAATTCTAGCAGCTAAGATTGCACCAGTATTAGAGGAACAAAACTGTAAATCTTCCGATAAAAACCAATTATTGAAACAATTTCTCGCTATAGAGTTAAAAAAAATGTGAGCAAATACAAGGAACTACAGCACTGGTAGAACACAAAATTAGGCTTAAAACAAACCAACCGATAAAACATAAATATATGCCGAGAAATCCAGCCATGCAAAAGATTATCTACGAAGAAGTAGACCGAATGTTAGCAGATGGGGTAATAGAACCATCAAATAGCCCATACAGTTCTCCAGTTGTATTAGCCAGAAAGAAAAATGGACAGTATAGATTCTGTATAGATTTCCGAAAAATCAACGATATTTCTATAAAAGATGCCTATCCATTACCACAGATCAACCATATATTGGACAAATTGCGGGAGGCAAGCTACATCTCTACACTTGACCTCCATCAAGGATACTGGCAAGTACCATTGGATACTAAAAGTAAACCAATAACAGCCTTTACAGTTCCTGGACGAGGGCTATACCAGTTTACGGTCATGCCATTTGGCTTACACTCCGCACCAGTTACATTTCAAAGGTTATTACATCAAGTTATTGGTCCGGAATTAGACGGCAAAGCGTTCGTCTATTTAGACGACATAATAATTCTGGGAAAAACGTTTGAAGAACACTTAAACAATCTGCGCGAGGTATTCCAAAGATTACGCCGAGCTAATTTACGACTAAATCCAGAAAAGTGTTGTTTCTGCAAAAGGGAATTAAATTATCTGGGACATCTGGTAACTTCAGATGGAATCAAAACAGACCCTGATAAGGTTGAAGCCATTTTAGCTATAACAGCACCAGAAAATGTTAAACAATTACGGCAATTTCTCGGAATAACATCATGGTACCGAAGATTTGTAGAAAATTTCTCACAAGTTGTAGCTCCTCTAACCAAATTACTGAGAAAAAAACAGAAATGGATTTGGAATCAGGAGCAAATTGACGCGTTTAATAAACTTAGAACAAAATTAACAGAAGCCCCGATACTCACTTGCCCAGATTTTGAGAAGCTGTTTGTACTACAAACAGACGCTAGCCAGGAAGGGCTAGGAGCCGTACTTACCCAGAATATAGACAATCAGGAAAAAGTGATTGCCTATGCCAGTCGTACGTTGAATGAGGCAGAAAGAAAATATTCCGTTTCAGAAAAAGAATGCTTAGCCGTAGTTTGGAGCATAAAAAAGATGAGGCCATATCTAGAAGGTTATCGATTTAAGGTTATAACTGATCACCAATCCTTAAAATGGTTAAGAAATCTAGAAAATCCAGCAGGAAGATTAGCCAGATGGTCCGTGGAGTTACAACAATACGATTTCGAGGTCCAATATCGTAGATGAGTTTTTAATAAAGTTGCAGATGCGCTATCTCGACAACCAATTCCGGCAAACCCAATAGTATCTATATCGCATATAGATAACATGCAATGTCCATGGTATAAAAAGAAATACGATGATGTAGAAAAGAAGCCAGAAATTTACCCAGACTACTGTATTCTGAACCAAAGGCTATACAGACACTTGTATGACCGATGCGATTTTAATGAACCAGAAGAAGAAAGAGAATGGAAGTTATGTGTACCAAGAAATCTACGAAATAAAATTCTGACTGAAAACCATGACGCACCAACAGCAGGGCACATGGGTATTGCAAAAACTATAAACCGAATGGCCAAACACTACTATTGGCCAGGCATGTTTCGAGACATAGCCAAATATGTGCGCAACTGTATAATCTGCTTAAAGCATAAAGCCCATCAGGCAAAAACCGCTGAAAAAATGCACATGACACCAGTAAATGAACCATGGGAAATAGTAAGCTCCGATTTGATTGGTCCACTTCCCCGCTCAAAACAAGGAAATACAATGATATTAGTATTTCAAGATAAATTTACGAAGTGGGTTGAAATTCAGCCAATCAGACAAGCTACAGCTCAAATCGTAGCAAAATCTTTCCGAGAAAGAATCATTATGAGGTTTGGATTTCCACGAAGTCTCATCACCGACAACGGACCACAATACACCAGTAAAATTTTCAAGAGTTTATTAAAGGAATATTCTATCCAACATCGTTTAACACCAGCATATACGCCACAGGCCAATCCCACCGAGAGAATAAACCGAGTGATTCATACCATGATTGCCCAATACGTAAGTAACAATCATCGAGATTGGGATAAATATTTACCAGAATTCATGCTAGCTCTTAACACCAGTGTACATGAATCAACCGGCTACACACCTGCATATTTAAATTTTGCGCGTGAACTACATACACCGACTATGAGAGAAGAGGAAAGATGTACCATATCTACAAATAACCGATTTCAAGGGAAAAATCCATTAAACGACATCTACGAATTGGTGAAATTAAACCTAAACAAAGCATTCCAGAAGCAGAGGCATTACTATAATCTGAGAAGACGAGAATGGAAACCGAAAGAAGGAGACACCGTTATGAAAAAGGAATACCAGCTATCTTCAGCCGCCAGAGGTTTCGCCGCCAAATTAGCTCCGAAATATTCTGGGCCATATCGTATTGCTAAGGTTATTTCACCAGTAATTTTCAATTTACAAGAAATTGAAACCGGCAAACTATTGCGACCCACACACATCAAAGATTTAAAACCTGCCCCTCCAGAATTATTATTAAACTCTATAAATTCTGATTGCATTATGCAACAAGGGTCAGTCAGTAGCAACCAGCGCCAAGGACAACATCTTACGATGAATCCAACAATTCGGAAACAATGCCGTCCCGGCAAAGTAGTTACACCTAGGCAACGAACACCAAAAAGCCAAAAGGGAAAAATGTTGGGACCCCCAATAACCGCCATCCAGGATATGGAAAGACGTTTTCCTCGGACCAAAATTCCACACAACCGCACCAACGAGTATCGCCGCCCAGCCCTCAAGAAAAATGGAACCGATGCAATAACCGTTTATCCGATTCCTCGTTATTCGAAAACTAACCAAACCGAGGATATTACTATAGATGTAGAAGAAACGTCAAGTAACAACCTGGAAACCAACGACAACTGCATCAAAAAGTTATCTCATAGCCAGCCAAACAATGAGCTAATGGATATTGAGGGAGGAAATCCTCCAACAAACATTAAACAACCGGAAGATAACCAACCCGAACGGAGTGAAGACATTTCTCTCCTGTCCCCGGTTGAGCTCGAAAACAACCTCGCACAATGAATGACAAAGTTTTGCAGCAGCATTGATGAGGACGTACAAGAGCTGTTGGAAGAAGTAACCACCGAAGTCATTCAGGTAATGGAAACAACTTCCAACTCTATTTCTACTACCACTTCAGATCCCGAACAAAATGAAGTTACACCGGCAGAATTAGGCTTACAAGGCACCTGGGATGATATATTCAAAGCCAATAGAAGAATCCGATGTAAATTCAAGGATCATCGTTATACAATAAAACGAAAAGATAACACCGCTATAATTATAAGTAAAACGAAAATTATGTGAGATATATATATAATAAAATAAGAATGTAAAATATTAAGTTTACAAAAATCCGATTTTTGAATTTAGGGCCACACAAAAATCTATCCGAACAAAGGGGGGGATGTAACGAACCATTTCCAAGTAACCTCTTTTCTTGACCAAAGTAACATAAAAGTATAATTTTAGATCCCACTGTAGTCGAGATTAGTTACTCATAATTTCGTAACCGACAGTAATCCTCTCATTTCTATCCCTACTCTAAAACAAAGTAGAAATTACCGAAATGTTCTAGCATCTGCCGTCAGAAAAGTATAAATGGATGCACACCATTCATTCGAGAGCTCAGTTGGTGGCTGGCTGCCGACAAGATGGGAGCTCCCGTGATGTATTTCTGGGGACCTCTTTCTTGTTGGACACCGGGTCATTGGCTGTAGCCCGCTCCAGTCCTCCTTCCTCCGTACACCTTCGTGATGTATTTCTGTAGGTGTATTCCGTTCCGTACACTCTCGTGATGTATTTCTGTGAGTGTTTCCTTTCCTGTCACTCTCGTGATGTATTTCTGTGAGTGACTTGTATTCCTTTCCGCACACTCTCGTGATGTATTTCTGTGAGTGTTTACTGTTCCTTCCTCCGTACACCTTCGTGATGTATTTCTGTAGGTGTATTCCGTTCCGTACACTCTCGTGATGTATTTCTGTGAGTGTTTCCTTTCCTGTCACTCTCGTGATGTATTTCTGGGAGTGACTTGTATTCCTTTCCGCACACTCTCGTGATGTATTTCTATGAGTGTTTACTGTTCCCTCCTCCGAACACCTTCGTGAGGTATTTCTGTAGGTGTATTCCGTTCCGTACACTCTCGTGATGTATTTCTGTGAGTGTTTCTGTCCCGTTCTTTCCCGTAAGGTAGAACCGTAGAAAGTAATATAGTAGTGGTTAGGAAATGGTTTTCAACTTGCATGCATTCTTTAAAAATACCATTGTAATTAAATAAAGAACAGATACAGAGAAATTTGTGAACAACTATACTGTTCCTATAACTGTATATATTTGTAGAAATGATTAGAATAGGTAACACACATTGAAATTTTATATTAGGGTATATGTTAAGCCAGAATATATTTTGATTATTTGTTTATGTAAATGGGCCTTGTTATTTATTGACCCTGGCGTAGCTCACGAGCACCCGGAACCCCTAACAAGGGCTCGCAAGGAAAACCCGTTACATAAAATGGCGCCCGAGCAGGGACCGAAGTTTTGTACCAGATACCAACCGACTGCTGTCAGATGTGATAACCGTACCGAAGCCAGATATATAACCAGGGATACTAGCCGACCGTTTATAAATATGTATCCAAACCAAAATCACATAATATATGTGTATCCGACCGACCGACCGTTACCAGAAGGTGTCTTGATATATTCACCAACCGTTTACCAGAAATATATCCGGCGAAAACGCTACCAAACATGTATTCGTACATAGTAGCAAGTTGAAAAAAAAAACAAACAACCGAAAAGTATTTAAATATAATACTAACCAGTAGAACGACAGTTCTTAGCCGACCGTTGAAAAAGTTACATCGACCAGAACAAGTACAGCAAGTTAACCGATCAGTCTTATAAATATAAGCACTCAGAAGTCAGAAGTTCAGTTTTTAACTAACCAGCGATTGAATAACATCGTAAAACTAACCAGCAAGATGAGTCTAACTCCTGAAGGGACCGATACAAGGTGGATTCATAATCTACGAAAACCAGCATTGCAGGAACAATTGAGAGAAAACGGATTGTCAACAACCGGAAAGATCGAGGTACTGAGGGACCGCTTAGCATCACATCTAACCATAGAAACCAATTGCAGCCAGACCAGACCACTACTAGGAAACAACCGAGAAGCTAAAATAAATCTGTCACAAGTGGGGTATTCATTACGACGTGGGGTATTCATTACGACGGTGGAAAAGATGTTTTTGGATATTTAGAGAGACTGGATGAGATGACGACAGCCTACAACATAGCCAAAAACGATTTGTTACTCGCTTTACCAGAAGTACTAAGGGGAAAAGCCCTATTATGGTTCCGAAATAATAGAGAGGACTGGAAAACATGGGACGATTTTACGGAAAGTCTTAAGGGATATTTTCTCCCTCCGCAATATGAACTAAAACTGGAAGAAGAATTTCGCACCAGAATCCAGGGCAAAAACGAGAGTATCCGTGAGTATATAACCGATATGCAAACTCTGGGACGACGTGCTGGAAAATCTCACTCAAACCTGCAGTTAGAGAGAATTTACACGAACTTAAAACCCGAATATCGACTGTACATCCGTAGAAGTGATTTTAAAACAATCAGCGAGCTACAAAAACTGGGTGAAGAATTTGAGAGCATCAAACAAGACCAGAACAAGCAAAAATTTCCACCAGAAAGTGGACACACTAACAAACCATCTGAAGCCGCGTATAGGGGACTACAATTTCAGAGAACTTCTCCTATCGCAACCACAATCATTCAACCTGGTTATAATATGAGAGAATGTTGCTGGAAATGTGGTGAAAAAGGTCATTCCCGATTTCAATGCCGAAAACCGCCGAGATTGTTTTGTTCTCGTTGTGGAAAAACTGGAACCTTAAGTAAAAATTGCGACTGTCAGGGAAACGATCCAAGGACCGGAGAAGTAAGAGGCTCATCCGGCCCAAAAATGTACGAGCCAAACCAAAGGAATTAGACACTCTCGCACACGATAACAGACCATTTGTAACGCTCACTATCAAATCAAACAACTATAATGCACTTGTCGATACCGGAGCCTCACTCTCATACATCGGAAAAAATTTTAACAAAATATGTGTAAACCAAAATATTCCAATCCAAGATATTCCGGAACAAAAAGCCTGCTTGGCAAATAAAACGACCGTATCGATAACAAAAAGGTAAAATTAGATTGCCTATTAAAAGGCCATACTATTTCACACTGTTTCTACATTATGTCATCTCTCTGTGAAGACATTCTATTGGGTATGGATTTCCTGCAGAAATGTGATATAAGTATATGCTTATTCAAACCAACTGATTCAAAGCCAGAAAAAGTTGAGACATCTCAGTCAATTCTAGCAGCTAAGATTGCACCAGTATTAGAGGAACAAAACTGTAAATCTTCCGATAAAAACCAATTATTGAAACAATTTCTCGCTATAGAGTTAAAAAAAAATGTGAGCAAATACAAGGAACTACAGCACTGGTAGAACACAAAATTAGGCTTAAAACAAACCAACCGATAAAACATAAATATATGCCGAGAAATCCAGCCATGCAAAAGATTATCTACGAAGAAGTAGACCGAATGTTAGCAGATGGGGTAATAGAATCAAATAGCCCATACAGTTCTCCAGTTGTATTAGCCAGAAAGAAAAATGGACAGTATAGATTCTGTATAGATTTCCAAAAAATCAACGATATTTCTATAAAAGATGCCTATCCATTACCACAGATCAACCATATATTGGACAAATTGCGGGAGGCAAGCTACATCTCTACACTTGACCTCCATCAAGGATACTGGCAAGTACCATTGGATACTAAAAGTAAACCAATAACAGCCTTTACAGTTCCTGGACGAGGGCTATACCAGTTTACGGTCATGCCATTTGGCTTACACTCCGCACCAGTTACATTTCAAAGGTTATTACATCAAGTTATTGGTCCGGAATTAGACGGCAAAGCGTTCGTCTATTTAGTCGACATAATAATTCTGGGAAAAACGTTTGAAGAACACTTAAACAATCTGCGCGAGGTATTCCAAAGATTACGCCGAGCTAATTTACGACTAAATCCAGAAAAGTGTTGTTTCTGCAAAAAGGAATTAAATTATCTGGGACATCTGGTAACTTCAGATGGAATCAAAACAGACCCTGATAAGGTTGAAGCCATTTTAGCTATAACAGCACCAGAAAATGTTAAACAATTACGGCAATTTCTCGGAATAACATCATGGTACCGAAGATTTGTAGAAAATTTCTCACAAGTTGTAGCTCCTCTAACCAAATTACTGAGAAAAAAACAGAAATGGATTTGGAATCAGGAGCAAATTGACGCGTTTAATAAACTTAGAACAAAATTAACAGAAGCCCCGATACTCACTTGCCCAGATTTTGAGAAGCTGTTTGTACTACAAACAGACGCTAGCCAGGAAGGGCTAGGAGCCGTACTTACCCAGAATATAGACAATCAGGAAAAAGTGATTGCCTATGCCAGTCGTACGTTGAATGAGGCAGAAAGAAAATATTCCGTTTCAGAAAAAGAATGCTTAGCCGTAGTTTGGAGCATAAAAAAGATGAGGCCATATCTAGAAGGTTATCGATTTAAGGTTATAACTGATCACCAATCCTTAAAATGGTTAAGAAATCTAGAAAATCCAGCAGGAAGATTAGCCAGATGGTCCGTGGAGTTACAACAATACGATTTCGAGGTCCAATATCGTAGAGGAGTTTTTAATAAAGTTGCAGATGCGCTATCTCGACAACCAATTCCGGCAAACCCAATAGTATCTATATCGCATATAGATAACATACAATGTCCATGGTATAAAAAGAAATACGATGATGTAGAAAAGAAGCCAGAAATTTACCCAGACTACTGTATTCTGAACCAAAGGCTATACAGACACTTGTATGACCGATGCGATTTTAATGAACCAGAAGAAGAAAGAGAATGGAAGTTATGTGTACCAAGAAATCTACGAAATAAAATTCTGACTGAAAACCATGACGCACCAACAGCAGGGCACATGGGTATTGCAAAAACTATAAACCGAATGGCCAAACACTACTATTGGCCAGGCATGTTTCGAGACATAGCCAAATATGTGCGCAACTGTATAATCTGCTTAAAGCATAAAGCCCATCAGGCAAAAACCGCTGGAAAAATGCACATGACACCAGTAAATGAACCATGGGAAATAGTAAGCTCCGATTTGATTGGTCCACTTCCCCGCTCAAAACAAGGAAATACAATGATATTAGTATTTCAAGATAAATTTACGAAGTGGGTTGAAATTCAGCCAATCAGACAAGCTACAGCTCAAATCGTAGCAAAATCTTTCCGAGAAAGAATCATTATGAGGTTTGGATTTCCACGAAGTCTCATCACCGACAACGGACCACAATACACCAGTAAAATTTTCAAGAGTTTATTAAAGGAATATTCTATCCAACATCGTTTAACACCAGCATATACGCCACAGGCCAATCCCACCGAGAGAATAAACCGAGTGATTCATACCATGATTGCCCAATACGTAAGTAACAATCATCGAGATTGGGATAAATATTTACCAGAATTCATGCTAGCTCTTAACACCAGTGTACATGAATCAACCGGCTACACACCTGCATATTTAAATTTTGCGCGTGAACTACATACACCGACTATGAGAGAAGAGGAAAGATGTACCATATCTACAAATAACCGATTTCAAGGGAAAAATCCATTAAACGACATCTACGAATTGGTGAAATTAAACCTAAACAAAGCATTCCAGAAGCAGAGGCATTACTATAATCTGAGAAGACGAGAATGGAAACCGAAAGAAGGAGACACCGTTATGAAAAAGGAATACCAGCTATCTTCAGCCGCCAGAGGTTTCGCCGCCAAATTAGCTCCGAAATATTCTGGGCCATATCGTATTGCTAAGGTTATTTCACCAGTAATTTTCAATTTACAAGAAATTGAAACCGGCAAACTATTGCGACCCACACACATCAAAGATTTAAAACCTGCCCCTCCAGAATTATTATTAAACTCTATAAATTCTGATTGCATTATGCAACAAGGGTCAGTCAGTAGCAACCAGCGCCAAGGACAACATCTTACGATGAATCCAACAATTCGGAAACAATGCCGTCCCGGCAAAGTAGTTACACCTAGGCAACGAACACCAAAAAGCCAAAAGGGAAAAATGTTGGGACCCCCAATAACCGCCATCCAGGATATGGAAAGACGTTTTCCTCGGACCAAAATTCCACACAACCGCACCAACGAGTATCGCCGCCCAGCCCTCAAGAAAAATGGAACCGATGCAATAACCGTTTATCCGATTCCTCGTTATTCGAAAACTAACCAAACCGAGGATATTACTATAGATGTAGAAGAAACGTCAAGTAACAACCTGGAAACCAACGACAACTGCATCAAAAAGTTATCTCATAGCCAGCCAAACAATGAGCTAATGGATATTGAGGGAGGAAATCCTCCAACAAACATTAAACAACCGGAAGATAACCAACCCGAACGGAGTGAAGACATTTCTCTCCTGTCCCCGGTCGAGCTCGAAAACAACCTCGCGCAATGAATGACAAAGTTTTGCAGCAGCATTGATGAGGACGTACAAGAGCTGTTGGAAGAAGTAACCACCGAAGTCATTCAGGTAATGGAAACAACTTCCAACTCTATTTCTACTACCACTTCAGATCCCGAACAAAACGAAGTTACACCGGCAGAATTAGGCTTACAAGGCACCTGGGATGATATATTCAAAGCCAATAGAAGAATCCGATGTAAATTCAAGGATCATCGTTATACAATAAAACGAAAAGATAACACCGCTATAATTATAAGTAAAACGAAAATTATGTGAGATATATATATAATAAAATAAGAATGTAAAATATTAAGTTTACAAAAATCCGATTTTTGAATTTAGGGCCACACAAAAATCTATCCGAAGAAAGGGGGGGATGTAACGAACCATTTCCAAGTAACCTCTTTTCTTGACCAAAGTAACATAAAAGTATAATTTTAGATCCCACTGTAGTCGAGATTAGTTACTCATAATTTCGTAACAGACAGTAATCCTCTCATTTCTATCCCTACTCTAAAACAAAGTAGAAATTACCGAAATGTTCTAGCATCTGCCGTCAGAAAAGTATAAATGGATGCATACCATTCATTCGAGAGCTCAGTTGGTGGCTGGCTGCCGACAAGATGGGAGCTCCCGTGATGTATTTCTGGGGACTTCTTTCTTGTTGGACACCGGGTCATTGGCTGTAGCCCGCTCCAGTCCTCCTTCCTCCGTACACCTTCGTGATGTATTTCTGTAGGTGTATTCCGTTCCGTACACTCTCGTGATGTATTTCTGTGAGTGTTTCCTTTCCTGTCACTCTCGTGATGTATTTCTGGGAGTGACTTGTATTCCTTTCCGCACACTCTCGTGATGTATTTCTATGAGTGTTTACTGTTCCCTCCTCCGAACACCTTCGTGAGGTATTTCTGTAGGTGTATTCCGTTCCGTACACTCTCGTGATGTATTTCTGTGAGTGTTTCTGTCCCGTTCTTTCCCGTAAGGTAGAACCGTAGAAAGTAATATAGTAGTGGTTAGGAAATGGTTTTCAACTTGCATGCATTCTTTAAAAATACCATTGTAATTAAATAAAGAACAGATACAGAGAAATTTATGAACAGGTATACTGTTCCTATAAATGTATATATTTGTAGAAATGATTAGAATAGGTAACACACATTGAAATTTTATATTAGGGTATATGTTAAGCCAGAATATATTTTGATTATTTGTTTATGTAAATGGGCCTTGTTATTTATTGACCCTGGCGTAACTCACGAGCACCCGGAACCCCTAACAAGGGCTCGCAAGGAAAACCCGTTACAGAATTATTAATACGCTAATATCTCGAAAACCAGAGCCCGTAGAGGATTTCTGATGAAAATTTCATTACCCCCCCCTCCCTATCTTTATTATCCCCCTCCACATACCCACCATCTAGAATCCATTGGCACAATTTTTCAATGATATAAGTCTTGGGGTTTCTTTTTTTTGTTGATTTTCACACCAGGCGTTCTCGGTTCGATTCCAACACAAGGCCAATTTTTTATTTCAGCGAAGATAGAGCTTGAGACGCCAATGTCATGAGCAAGGACTTGTGAGTTGTGACGTAATACCTCAAATTGTATCGTGTGCATGTGTGTGTGTGTGTGTGTGAAGGTCAATGACATCGGGGTCAGGGTCAAGGGTCAAAGGTCAAAAGTCAAAGGTCAAAGGTCAATGACCCCAGGGTCTGTGACGTCACATCTGTCTGGCCAAACTGACCCTATACTTACTATGGTGCAGTCAAGACCAAATGACACATCCCGGTAGTACCGGTTAAACCCCCACCTCTGGTATAGAACTCTACCCATATATAGCAACTTTAAAGAATATTCATACAACACCTCCATGGTCTCATGGTAGAGCGCATCGGATTTTACAAAACCAAGCATTCTCGGTTCGATTCTTTTTACTAACGATTTTGTTTTTTAACGATCTTCTACTTTTCACAATAAGTTTAGTTATTTCTTTTTACTTAACAATTTTGTTTTTAACGATCTTCTACTTTTCACAATAAGTTTAGTTATTTCTTTTTATTAACAATTTTGTTTTACCGCTTACAACTTTTAATATTCGAGTTAATTTCCGGACTATCCCGATCGACGGTTTCAAAAAGAACTCCCCGAGGTTTAGACAAATTGCGCCCAGGTACCCGTGATTGCTTCAAAAGCTCTTTTTTTCATTTTTATCGTTTTCTCAAAAAGTTGAAAAAAACGTACGTGAGAAAATGCAAAAGTTTTTTTGATGCGAGCTATATGCATCAATGCAAAACTGTAATCCGATATGCACTTGTGCGCCCGGCTTGAAATATTAATTTTAAGAGGGCGCGAATAATTTTGATAATTTTATGTATGTATGTACATACAATTTGATTGGATTAAGTAGGTAATGTACGTAAGTACATAGGACATACGGAAAAAAAGTAAGAAAACAATGTATGTAGGTAAGTGTGCATACCGTGTGAGTGGAATGTGTGTCTGATAACAAAATGCAATTTATGCTAAATTCCATTTTGTTATAATATCGGAATGCATTTCTAAATGCATTTTAAATTTTGAATGAGATTTAAAAATGAAACAATTTTTCGTATCAATTAATGTTACATCAATATATCGTATTGGACGATATATTGATGTATCGGTATTATGGTTGTGATTCGGGTCATTGGGCACCTGAGTCACAACAACGTATGCATAAGATAGCCCTGGAATTAACGCCGGGGATCCTATCGGTGCTAACGGCTGCATTTTTGAGCCATGTGCCCTCACTGAAGAAAGCGGTAGCCTCATAAGTGTACCGCTAGGTTTAAGCGGTTAGGCCGAAACCATTTTCACTACTTCCTTCAGTTTTCGACCTTGTTTCGGGCTTTGCTGGATTCACAGAAAGAAAAACTGCCCTAAAGTGTAGTAAAAAATGGATGTCTCGCGCATTTACAGGTACTTCGTTTTATATGCTCTGTTCTCCTCTTCCCAATAATTCACTACTTAGGGCCTTATCTGACAACAATCTCCACACTTAGCTATGCCTGCACGCTCTGCCAAACTTCCGGCTTGCTTAGTTACCAACCATCCTTCTCGTTCCACATGACACCAACAATCAGAGTTTATAGAAAAACTAATCTTTTAGTACAGGATTAACATAAAAGAAAAACAACTACCAAGATTCTACATTAAATCATCTCCGACTTTCACCTTACTCTTTACTTAACAATCTCGGCTGAATCTACAAAAAAAAAAAACTAAGGTGACTGTCTATATTATTTAAATTAGTCTACCATACGTTGGACTGCATATTGTGTACAAAGCCATCCGAATTTATAGTTATAGATTCAATATAGGGTTACACTATGCTATTCGAATTCACACTTCAATTCAATATCACGCTATTCCGCAAAAAAAAAAAAAAAAACTAGTCTGCTACTTAATATTACATATATAGAATGTTACGGTGTTTGGCTTTTCATTCAATCTAAAGTAAGGAGCTTATTATCTTATTTAAAAAATCGTATACTAATGTGACAAATATATAAATACATATTACCATGTATGTGTGTTTGATACGGAAAAAAATCCAATATAAAAGGGATATTAAGCCACTTTTCAAATGTTCATAAACTCGGAACCATTACAATTTACAAATGCGCACAACACAATTGCCACCAGCATTTTTCAAATAAGTTTGCATTTAGAAAACATCTATTAAGACACTTTAACGAAAAGTACTCTGAAACGTTAAATTATAAATCATTCGTTGGTCCACAAATAAGAGACAACAGTACAACAAAAAGTAATGAAAGTAATAATAACGCCTTGATTAAAAAAACAATCATGATGAGATAATAACAGTTGAAAAAAACATTATAGATGTTTCAAAAAATATTTTTGGTGTTATTAAAGAGGCAATTTTGCCATACATTGATTTCAAAGCACCATTAACTCATGCGATAAGTAACGAAATTAAAGAAACTTTTACGAATGGTAATGTCACATTTGATGAAGTTTATATAAAGTTATATATTTTGCCATTAAGATTTCAATTTAAAAAGTTCTTTGAATTAGATGGTATTTTTAATATACATAACTATTAATAATATTAAGCGCATGGAGCTTAGTCCGCATTGTTGTAATTTTATAAATGGAAGTCTTTACAAGAAAAGAAAAGCTGCATTAGAATATGAAAAAAATACGATTCCTTATTTTTTATTAATGTGAAGATTCCCTTTGTGCTGTTTATTACAGCTTCCTCACCATTCCTCAGCAGTTCTTGTCAAATTAAAATTATGTTTTTGTCTCAGGATTGATAAAATCAAGGTATATAAAAAACTTTTGAAATAGTTCTTCATTTTATAGTATCATTCAAGAGATAAAGTTTCTCCAATAAAAGGGCTTAGACATAAAGGTTAATGGGAAATCTATTGGTGTTTACTTTATCCTAGGTCTAATTCTAGGTGATAATTTAGGCTTGAAAAGTATACTAGGCTTTTGCAAGTCATTTAACTGTGAAAAATTCTGTAGCATATCCTCCAGACGGAAAAAGTCTATGCAGACAGACACTGTGGAGCATACGGAAGATATTAGATATAAAACCAATACGAAACTGATATAGATCTAAATAACTTTAAGTCTACGGGCATAAAAGAGTATAGTATTTTTAATGAAATACAGTCATTTCACATCACTGATAATTTTACAATCGACATTATGCATGATATAAATATTTGAAGGCATATGTCAATACGAAGTATATCAAATTTCATTAAATTTTATTCAGAATAACATAATTTCTCTCGATTTTTTAAATTTAAGAAAAGGAACACTTTTCTTTGGAGAAAGTGAAATCGGTAACTATTCAGTTCCTATTCAATTGCATCGTCATACCTCAAATAACTTAAAAATGTCTGCACGAGAAATGTGGACTTTTGTGCATTTTCTACCACTTTTAATCGGTGATATCATACCTAGAAATAATAAGACTTGAGGCTTTTCTGCTCATTGCTTACTATCGTTGATATAATTCTTTTTCGAGAGTTTACAAAAGATAACTTGGGCGATTTGAAGTCTAAGATTCGAAATCACCATTAATTTTACATTAAGCTTTTTGGTGCCCTCAAACCTAAGCATCACTTCTTAGTACACTATGCAACTGTTATAGGCAAATCGGGACCTTTAAAATACATACTTATAGTGCTTTAGGTTTGAAGCGAAGCATAAAGAACTAAAAAATTACGCAAATGTTATTGCATCTCGCATAAATAATGCTTATTCAATAACTATGTAAAGTGCTTTAAGATTCACAGAATTTATTACCAGCAATAAGGGACTTCCATCAGTCTTAAATTATGAACTAGAACCGGAGAACTGAACTAATGCCTCCAATTATATTTCTTTAGTAGAACAAGATAATCTGTAAGAAGTGAAGGTATGATAATTGCAACATATAAAGGAATCTTGTACAAAAAGGATTGTATTTAATATCACTTACAGATAAGCTTTATTAATACAAAATTTCAGATTTGCGTATCATAAATGATAAACAGTTTTATATCGTCGTTGCCGAAATAAACACAAAAATGTTCGATGAACATTATCAATCTTATGGTGTTTTATAAAACAAAAATATAATATCATTAAAAAATATCGAATACTTTTTTAGTCCTCCCATCCATACACACAATATGGCAAATCATGCAGCATATATAAGAAGCAAGAGTCTTTGATTTATGTTCCCTTCTTATTTTAAAGGTTTAGTACGATATTCATAATCAACATTATAGCCGGCTTTAATTAAAATGAATTGTAGGGCTATTGAATTGCATTAATTTAAAAGTTTATCTAACCATGAATAGATTATTTGATATTTGAAGACATAATTTTTAAAGTTTACAAAACATATTTATTTTAATTTGAAAAAAAAAATTACTTAAAATGAAACAGTTTTGAAAGTTATTAAATTATATTCATGTTTTATTGTTACAAAAAGCTTTAAAAAATAATTTTATACTTAGATTAGATACTGAAGTCACAATTGCTAATATAGGTATTATAATAAATTTTTATGTAATTAAAATAAAGAACAAAAAAATAAATTAAAATTATATCTTTTTAATTAAATATCTTGATTGTTCATACAACAAGTAGAATTGCCAAACACAATGTAATCATACTGTTGCATCAAAATCCTATCTGTTGAAAATAAACTAGTCGTTTGTTGATATAATTAGAAGAACTCTTAAAGACTGACACTGTCACACTGTTATTTTTATAGTAAAAATAGTTAATTCTCAATTAAGCTAACTATCAAGATAACGTTTACACTCTTGAATTATTAACAGTTCAGCTGCTCCGATAACAAAAAGAGTGGTCAACTAATAATAGTTCCAACTGTTAAAATAACCAGTTAGTTTGTTGTGTACCAACATTTTTTTCTAAAAATATGTCATTTTAACAGTCCAAGGTGTACAATTGAAATGAACAATAGCGTAACTATTAAGGCAACGAGTTTCCTTGTTGGACCAAAATTGATAGTAAAATTTGTTGATGCGATATACGAATTTGTTATTATTACAGTACTCTTTCTCACTCTTGATTAAAATCTCATGAATGTGAAATACTTCTTCCGACACTTAAGTACATACCAGAATACTGTGGGTATGATATAGGTTTGGGCTCGCTTTGCTTTCTATATATTTAATTATAAATTTACAAGAAAGTAATTCCTTCTATTTTCACTGGGAGGTAAAGGAAAGAACTTTTCCTGCTTTCTTAGGAAGTTATGGATGGGCAGACAGAAATTGCTTAATTCTATTTCCTTAGAAATCAAGTTTGAGGAATACTTCATGTTATAGCAGATAGGCTTTTAATAAAAGTAATAATTGTGAATGTATTTGAAGTTTATTTAATTTGAAATATGTGAATGTTAAAGCGATATGAAAACTTGGAATTAAGATAACTGTCACACCTCTGCTAACAAAAGTATTTGAAAAAAAAGGGAAACCAGTCAAAGGACAGACTCGTGCAACGAAGTTTTTCGCGTATTTAAAAAGATGAAAGAATGGTTTGAGAACAAAGGAAAATTGAATTTATCGAAGTTAGCGGTAACCGAAACGATGAATTTGACAGCAGTATCAGAGGCAATAAACAACCGCATAATTGCGGAAGGAAAGAGCCATCGAAGTTAAAAGCGTCGACGAAAAAATACAGTCATCGTAAACCCATAACTGGCCTTGATTGTGGTCAGTAATAAAACAAATCGTGTATGATTTCCACAAAACTGAAGGACTTGTCATGACAATATAACGCATAGTATTATCAGTGAACTAACATTTGAAGCTCCATCTTGCGACAAGAAAGGTCTCATTTGTTTTTTGAGGTGATCAGCAGGAAAAACACTTGAATTAATGTCAGTATATTTCTTATTTTTATTCCGCCTTTTTTTTTTTTAAAGAACATGTGTGCTATATGTTCGATGTAATCTATTGATGTGTTGTTTATTTGTTTTTTTTTTTTTTTGTGTGATTGAAATCATTTTCGTCTCTGGTTGTGGTAAGTTTTGTACTACTTGTTTGTTTACATTCTAAAGCTAATTAAGCAATTTCTATTATTTTCAGATATAAACAATATGTTATCTATGTGGATTAAAGAAAGTAGAAGAGCTATATTAACATATCAAATAAGTATCTATTTTTTGTTGTTATATGCAGATGAAGAGATTCTTTGAGTGTAATTTCTTTCAGGTTCCAATGATGTCTTCTGGCAAAACCCTCGAGAATACTACATGAAACAGACTCCCTCCCTATCACATGCGAGGCCCAACGTAGTCCTTACATTCTAAAATATTTGCAGTGTTCTTATGTAAAAGTGACAAAAGTTTGATTTGAATAGCTCCTCCGCCCTAAACTATTATTAATACAAAAAAATGGTCTTCTGATAATCTTAAGCTTGCTTTCTTATCTTCCGAACCATAGTAAAATTGTCATACCTTTCCTAACAAAACTATTTAAAAAAATTTATCTTAGCCAAATGACTACGATTTCTCAAACAAAAATTCTCAGCTGAGTAATCATTGTAATGTCGCTGTGCCGTCATGGCATGCCGTGGGTTGATGATATCGAATGTAGCTGCCTACAGATTCGGACTACGGCTGCACATACACACATGCAATTATCACTCAGCTGAGAGGTATTGAGCGTAAAATGGTAAGGTTACTTTGTAATCAAAACTATTTTATTATTTTCTTAAGTAAGGTATATAGGAAGTGTAACTTTTGGGACGGTAAGAAACCAAGCTGTAAATTACTAGAAGACTATTTTCCTGTATGGATAGTAGTTTAGGCTCTATAGCATACATAAAGTCAATGTTTGGCACTTTTCCATAAGTATCAATATAGAACATTTTAGAAAACGGACTAAGCACGCACACATATAGATTTCTGTTTCATGGCTTGGGAAGTATTCTCGAGGGTTTTGCTTCTGGCCAAGGTTTCTCTGCAATACATACATACATGCGGGTCACACAAAGTCTTTAGCTTGGACAGATGACAGCAAAGAAGGACTTAAATCTATATAACTTTTAAGGCTTTCACGGTTGCTTACTGACATATTTATACGTTTTCCGGATTAGCCGCGTTATAAATAAATTATTTAATGAGTGATAAAACAAGTACTCACCTCTAACGTTTCACTTCAAGTTACATTGAGCGGGGACACCGGGTAACTGGTTGTTGCATTTGTAGTTGCTGTTGTGCAGAGTTTTGCGAACAAATATAACTCACAACGTCACTTTTTAAGCGAAGCTTATTTCGGATTAACCCTTTTAAATCGTACGAGCATTGCTGTTAATAATATGGCTGAGCATTTTGTTGGTTACGTTTCTAAGCATGTTTTAAAAGAACGTCTATATAATATTAATTTTTTTTTTGTTCTATTTAACCTTTTTAATTTTTTTTTTGTTCTATGTTGCATTGCATAGTATTTTTTCTACTGTCTTGCTTCGCACACAAAAATTATAACAATTTCTTTAAATTCCAAAATGTTTAAATTACATATAATTAAGAATATTAAATCAGGTACTCTAAAATCTGGAATGCAATTTATTCTTTACGATAAATTTGACTGAAAAGCAGTTTCAACATTTCATTTTTCTAACTTTGTACCCCAGCGCAAATAAAGAGATCATACTCACAAACTTTCTCATTTGTAAATAAATGATCCTGCTTCTGACGCAGTCACTAGAAGCGGTTGCTAGGGGGCCTTTTTTTTTTTTTCAATGTGTACGAAATTTCTATATAGGAGAGAAACTTGTCATTAATATCTAAAAGCTACTCATTAGTACCTAAAAAGTGGCAAACAAACATGATGCATGTTGTGCAAGAATACACTCAGAGAAAAATCACTTAAAATCAATAGTTTTTTAATAGTTATTCCCATTAATTTTGGTCAATAGGATTTATACCATTAATAAGTAATAGTCCGCATAATTAGAACAATATGATGGTCATCACATTAGAATTATACAGTCCTCATATTAAAACAATGTGATGTATAGTTAATTTTTAATGTGATCCTCCGTTTAATGTTAAATGACATAATATTAAGTTTGAACTATTACTTTAATTAGTTCCACTATTAGAATAATATGATGAGATTATCAATTTAGTAGTGTGAATAATATTATTACAACAGTTCGTCCTATTATTTCTACAATATCTGCCTATTAAAAGCAAAGGAATAGCACATTGAATTAAAATTATATCTAATTAAATCAATATGCTGTTCCATATTGAATCTATGGGTTATCCTTTTAAATTTATTGGAGAAAACCATTAAATTATCTATTCCGATGAACTGGTGAATCGGATGAACTTCGAATCAAACTCGATAGTTCCGAACTAGTGAATTCGAACGAATTGAAAAGATTAATCTCGATCTGCTCGAACTCGTTGCTCGGAGTTTTCGACTTTGATTTTAAGCACATCGGATTCACCGGTTCATCGGAATGGATAATTTAATAGTAGATTCTTATTATAGAACGAGGAGTGAATTCTATTTAGGTTTTCAGCAACTCAGGTATTTTACAAATCATGTCAATCAATATTCAAATTGGGATTAACTGAACTGCACATATTAATATATAAAAGCAAAGCATTATCATTATTGCGGGGATATGGAAAAAACCGCGTTCAGCTGTATAATATAATTTTATTGCAAGTAGAATAATGGATCTGTTTTATGCAAGATCTTATTCATATCTACATATATATGAAGTGGAAATAAAATACACTAGTAATATGAATATTAAAGATTTAATGCATAAATATTCCTCAGAATTTCTTAACTCTAATGCATTTCTTATCGCTATTCGTACAATATATGTGTATTGGGGGTCCATCAAAATATATAACATTCTTTAAACAGTAATTAGTTGACTTCCTTCCTACAACATAAGATTGCAAATGTTCATAAAAATACAGAATATTCCATTCGCAGCAAACAACATATAAATTTGATTCACTTATAACTAGTTCTTCAATTTCGAAAAGCTTTAAATGATCGTTGAGAGATATGGTCAAGAAAAAGTTTTTTTTATACACTACTCCTCTAAATATAGCCTTACTGGTACATAAAACTTCGGATAAGTTAATTTCACATTGTCTTAACTCGTATTTAATACTAAGATTAGAACAAAATATATTTTTATTTTCAAAGAACAAATCATTTGCAAAAAAAGAGTCTGAAGACAATAATGCAGCAAATTTCAGACTTGCTTTAATACTGAGAGATAACTGTATATTAAGCCGAGAATAAGTTGCCCTGGCATATTCTTTATATGCCTTGTGAACGGCTTCAAAACGCAAACACCATAAATTTCTAAGGGGACCGAAATTGCTGATAGCTGTACAATAATGGAGAAGAAAATGGAACTTTGGCTTAAGCGTGTCATTAAAAAGCTTAATATAAAGAGCGTTATGCTCAGATATCAGATAATTAAGATTTTTTATATCAGAATGAGTTATAACTGGTAACATAAGAATATCAATTACTTTTAGTAAAATTAAAAAAAAAATGCCAAACTTTATCATTTTCGGGTATCAAATCGCCAATCATTAATGGCATAAAATTAACAAACGTCATCATTTCGCGGGCTGTCATTTTAAATGTATTAGATTTTAAAAAATTTATCTGCAATGGTGGAGAAATGTTTCCTATTTCTGTTTCACCGTAACAAAACATTTGCTTGCGATAATTTAATTCATCAATGGAAAAATACTTGCAAGATGTTATAAAATGGAGTAAAATTTTAGACAAATCGTATCTGCAAATTCCTTCAAAGAGGTCGTGCATGATGTCAAAGCAAATATTATCAACAACATGAAATGATTGAATTGAATTAAATACGCAATTTTCATGGATTCCTGTCAGTTTTTCGTCCTGCAAAGCAACATCAGAATCATAATTTTCCCGATTTCGTAGGCTAATTTTACATTCTTTTGTATCTTTTTGCATGAACATTTTAGGTTGCTTACAAGAACGGCAGTAATAATTTGAATTGAAACTGCTAGTAAAGCCTAAAATAGAATTAAGGCCAAGATTGTCACCAACAATCAAGGCCAAGACAAAGTAAATGCATTTTTGCACCCCATCTACTTCAATAATTATACCGCTCTCCTCCATTCGTTTTATTTCTTCAATAAATGGCTTAAGAGTTAATAAATTACCGAAGTTCGTTCTATCTTTTGTTTTGAATAATCCAGCGACAAATATGTTGTTAAGCTTTGATAAGTAATGCTTTGGTATTGTTGGAAAAGTATAGTATAGTCCGCATATAGAATGCTCTTTACAATGTGAGCCTAGTGGATTATCCACACCAAAATCATCGGAATACAATATATAAGGAATAATTGTGTTATTCTCGCCGAACATGGTCATTTTTTTCTTCCATACTTCTCCATTAATAATATTGTGAAGTTCATTTTTTTGACATTTTAAGTGTCTCGTATTTTCTAAAGTAAATTTTAATACATTTTTACATTCGAAAAACTTTTTAATTTGAAAAGAAATAGGCATAATAATTCCTTGAACTTTATTAGGCTCTAAAGTGGGGGTATAGTTAACGATAACTTCAGAAACTTCATTATTAATAGTGTATGCTCTTGGATGTTTATATATACCTTTTCTTTCTAGTTCTTGAAAAAATCGGTATTCTGTTCTAATAGTATTCATAGAGTTCGAAAATCTTTCAACAATATTTTCAGCACATTCTTTTATAACAGAATCTTCAATTTGTGATATTACAGATGTCCTTACTACATTTGCTATTGGTTCCGTAATAAATGTATTGATATTCGATATAATGTCAGTTACATCCTTTCTATTTAAATTAGACTTGCTATGTAAAGAAAGAGCAAATTTTAGTCCAAAATCAGATTGGTTTTGCACATGTTCTTCGTTATAATTGCAAATATTGTCTCCTGATGAGACGATTTTATTCTCGAAAGCTGGATTTAAATTAGATTTATCTGTATATTTTTCACATCTCTTAGTTGTATTTGTGGAAATAGATTTAGTATGAACTCGATCCAAGTGTCTTTTGAGTAAATAAATATTTTGAAATTTTTGAAAACATTCTTTCTGGGCACATTCATAATATGGTAAGTTTTTTAAAATATGATGTGTTCTCATATGCTTTATAAGCAAGTTTGAAAACGCAAACTTTTCCTCACACAAAGAGCAATAAAACATGTTAAATTATATTAATGTATTTATATATACTTGGTTAATGCAGATATAAATAATTTACGAATTAATCTTGGCTTACTTTTTGTAAGAAACTTATCAAGTTCGTTATGTTTGGGTTTAGTTCATCAAATTCTGTTTTAATAGAGAAAAAAAATTTTTGAATGAAAATATAAACATTTTTGCCCTCATCAGGGTATTTAAAATTCAACACTTGGAAGCATTTAAAAGTACAGTCCAGAGATTTTAAAAAAGAATTGAATTTGTATAAAATTCCATCGTACGCGCTATAAAAGGAATTAAGCTTACTTATTTCCTCGCCAGTTACAAGTATTAGCGGCTGTAAAGTCAAACCTTTCTCTAAATATTTTTCACGAAGTTTTTCGAGTCGTCCTCCGTAGTCGTTAACTGTCGGAGAATGTAATAAAGTTGATTGCTGAGCATCGATAATAGATGGCTTCCACCGAGATCGTTTGTTGTTACTTCTTGAAATAACTACTGCTGATGGTTTTAGAACTGCATGTAGTAATAAAAATAGGATACAGTCACGTGAGTCTATAATAGTGAAAAAATAATTTTGTTATATCATAAATGAATAATAAACATGTTGATGCATACCATTATCAATGTCACTGCTAAGAACATTGAGAAGTTTACGAGAAGCAGAGTCCTTTATGTTCTCTTTGTAAAAGGGAATGATATTTCGAGAGAATGAATCCCACTTTTTTAAAAGGTGGTATTCTGTGCCTGGATGTATATACTTGTAATCAATTTCAATCTGTAAAAAATATCTTTTATTACAGTATTTCCTTCCAGTTTAAGCTTTTGTCTATATTCACAACATGCAATTAACCATATTTTGTGAATTTTAAAATTATAAAATAGTGTAAACAAAATGAAGATGGAAGAACTTTAAAGTAGATTCTTACGATTTTACTTATAAGCGTTTTCATACTTCACAAAAATTTTAAAAAAAATGTAATAAAAAGGAGTCAATAAAAAGTTCTAGACTTACTAGAGAATGTCCACTACTATGCTTATACAGTGGCCATTTCTTAAATATGTCCTTGCCGTTTTTCTTAATATAAGTATGCCTAAGATTAAAAACCTTTTCCCATTTTTCTAGAACAGTATCCCAGGGTTCATTGTTGTGTTTTAGCCACAACTCATTTTCAAGTTCGTCCTCAGCTAAGTGTGAAAGCAAATGAGTCATGCACGAAAAGTAAAAATTGAAAATGGTAGAAATAAATTTGAAATGAAAGGAAAAATGAAAACTATTGACACTATAATATTACACTATTTTAGGAAAAAAAATAACAAATCTTTGCGATATATAACTACGAACATTTGTTTAAAAGAAGTAATGCGGTGTTTTTATAATTGGGATATTTGTTTGTTTTTTAATGAAATAATAATTGGATAACTAAATAGTTTAGTTCTTAGTTCTCATAATTCCTCACATGTAAGTGGTCATAAACACGATAAGTCGAATTACTCAAACTTGGCTCAAAAGTATCCTCAGCAATGTCAGATGACAACGAAGGTTGTAATGTGTTAGAAACCTGCTTTAAGCTGGATTTACGCTTAGCTATTTTTACTCGAGCATTTACGGCTTTGTCGTGCAATTTTCCCGTGGGATTTTTTCCCGGACCTCTGTTCATGTAATAATATTCCTATAGAAATTATAGATTTACATGCATTTCATTTAAGTGGTTGTTCAAGTTATTATGACAATAATGATATTGACTATCCTGTATTAAACTTACAATATTTTCAGTTGTAAAATTAGCTTGAATTGCTTTGCTGAATTCTTGAATGTCTTTCATATGTATTTTTCGATTCCGTTCCGTGAAAAAGGCAACAATCATATTAATTAGAAGATCCCGGTTAGTTTTATCCAATGACCCATTACTTTCATAAAATTCGGTTATTCTTTTACCAACAGGTGTTCTCAAAAGCTCCGCTAAAATTGACTTTTGACTGCACATTAATCCTTCACTGATAGCGGAATCTGATGGAGAGGTTACCGCAGATGAACTATTTGCAACCCAATTTCGGCAGTAACTATTAACAGATAATGTATCTGCCTAGAATGTACGTATGAATGCTCATATTAAGAACTCATTTATATATAAAAAATATCAGAATTGTTTACTGTTTCCATCCTCCATTTTTTTAATTGGAATTTAAATAATGCTCTTGTTCCTAGCTGTGTAACTGGGAATAATTCATTAACATCCGAATCCGTTATGACTTTCAAACTCTCCACATTCATTCCGCAAGCTAAAATAAAGAATCACAATTTTCTTCCTAAACTAGGCTGACTATAGTCTCATGCAATGAAATAAAATATAAATATAATAAATAAAGTAGCCAAATATCTCAGATCAAGTGGAACAATAATTATGCGTATAAAACAATTTTAAGAACTTTTCCTTATGTTTGCACAAAGAAACACAGGTTCTAATAAATAAAGAAATCGAACTTTTGATAATGTTATAGAAAATAGGACAAAGTCAACGCCCCAACCACAAAATTAGCAAACATTGAAAATTCCAATCAATTGCTCCGTAAAATTTGGCTAGAACCTACATATATAAAAAAAACTTCTGTTTACTTACATTTCAACCTGTTGTAGATATTGATATCGAATCCAAAGTTTGTACACACAATTTCTTTTAATTCGTCCTGGTCGTTGTTTACCAGCAATTCGTATGATTTACTGCAGCTTTGTACTTCTGAACCACACACAAATTAAATTTCATTGCTTTCGGATAATAAGTTCTCCAGATCACTAATAATAACACAATTACTTGTTTCCATTTTTTTCTTTTGTTATACACTAAATTATCCAAAAATTCTTCAAAGCACAAGTACACTGCGCATGCATAAACTATGACAGCCGCTGGCAGAATGAAGCAACATTCTTGATCTTGCTTGTTTTACTTTAAAGTGCTGCCAGGTTAAGGTTATGTGATAGCACATTATTTAGGTTAAATATTATTGTTTTTAGCTGATACCCCATAGATTTAATATGACTTCAAATTAATTTTAAAACAGACCTTTTTCTTTTATTAGATAGCCTATTAATTTAATGTGTTATTTCAATAGTTTAAAGTTATTAATTTCTAATGGGACGCACTATTATCTTTAAATGGTACAACATATAAAATAGTTTGTATGTATGTGTATATTTTTAATAATATATCATATTAAAATAAAAGGTTGCCTTATAGATAAGTAATAGTTTTCGTCCTATTGAAGATATATAGGAAAACATATTAAAACAATCCTTTTCTAATTGATTATATAGGAATTCCTATTAATTTTCGCCACATTAAAACAATAGTGGAAAAATTATTAAATAACGAAGACACATTTTTCTGGGTGTAGCAAAAGAAGCGAAATTATTTTTTAGAAAATTGTTCGAATATTTTCCATGCACGAAAACTCATCAACTGACTTGAAATGTACTCGATTAGGCTTTACAGCGAAATATCTCTCTCTATATTCATTTTCATTTCCACTGGGGAGCGAAGGTTGCGGTTGTTTCTAATTTTGAGCACCAAATGAGTCACTTCAATCAAATATTTCAACATGTAATTTGATATCACGTGTGTGTGTATGTGTGTGTGTGTGTGTGGTTGTGCACACGTGTGTGTACCTAAGGAGGTTAGGTTGTTTCTAATTCTGAGCAAGAAATGAATCACTTCAATCAAATCTATCAACATATAATTTGATATCATATGTTTGTGTGTGTGTGTCTGCTTTTAATTTAAACACTTCTCATATGGGTATAAAGTTATTCACAGATAAGAACATTCACAAAGCACCTCTGTGGCCTCATGGATAGAGCGCCTCGTATTTTACAAAACCAAACTTTTCTCGTTTCGATTTCAGCAGAAAGCCAACATTATTTTTTTAAAAATCAGCTAAGATAGAGCTTTATCAGCTGGCGGGGAACCAGTCAACCAGATTACGTCATCCTCTGGAAGACAGAGTGAGGGAGTGTTAGAGTAATACAAATGTTGTGTTAGAGCATGATATTTACCCAAAAGTGTAGGAAAAAATGGAACCATTTATCAGTAAGAGAAGTGGGCCAGAACTCATCTAGAAAATGGGGCATTTCTTTTTGCAGTTCAAAAAGTGAGCTAGAACAGACATTGAAAAAGGGGCATCTTTTCAGTATAAAAAGTGGGCCAGAATATACATAGAAAATGCGTCAGTTTTTCAGTACAAAAAGTGATCAGAACCTGTATAGAACAAATGCTACTGAGAATTATTAGCTTTGTTATGAAAGCGCATAATCTAAACAACAAATAGCTACCTGCTTAAAGGCAAGCACACACCGACCTGGTGGCGGTAGCGGTAGCGATGGTGGTCGACGCGGTGGCGGTAGCCGTAGCGACGGTGGTGGCAGTGGGATGCACATTATTAAAATGATTGCAAGCGTTCACAGCAAATGCGGTGGTTGTGACAAAAGCGGTGAGTTTCTGTATGTTGCAGTCTCACCGCCACCGCTATAGCGAATCTCATTTCAGTTGAAACAGTGCAGTCATCGCAATAAGCGAAGAACTGATTTCAGTAGTAAAATGTAGCAAAATTCTGTATGACTTGTCACGTCTAGAATACCAGTTTATTAGAAATTTTTGTTTTCAAAACTAACTGCATTTTGTGTATGTTTCGTCAACGGTGCCACCGTATCGGTGTTTGCATTTTCGGTGGGAGCAATCGCAATATTTTCAACCATATATCTTGTTGCTTCGCTAGGCTAGACGCGTCGGCGGAACATTCGGAGCCGCTGCTCCAGACTATACTTGGACAGTCTCCGCTGTCCTGGGAACAATATTTCCCTCTGATGGAGTTGGGTGTAAATTTTTTTACTTTTCGGTGGGGCCTTTATGGGGTGTTTTGGAAACAGACGAAGCACCTTTTACAGTCTTTTTTTTTAGTTGCGGGGATCGTCAGTCCCCCCAGAATAGCTACTGCTCTCACTCATTTTGAGTGAGGCAGCGTTAATTTATCTTTTTATACGAGTTTTTTTTTAAACTAATTTAATTCAATTTTTACACTTCACACAAATTTTAAAGTCTCTGTTTAAACTGTTTTTGAAATTTTACGATAGCCACGTTGTCATCGCAACTACGAAATAAATTAAATAAATTAAATTTATTAGAAATGTCACTAGTAATTTTTAATTTTTACAATTTTCTAAACCAATTTTCATAGTTTTTCTGCCCTTTTTGATATCTTTGGACAATATTGATAGAAAACTGATATTGTTGACTTCACTTCTGTTAGGTTTTGCACTTTTCGTGGACTATTCTATTTCTACGTATTATTATTTCTTTCCTTGGTGCTCAATAGCGATACGTCCGCTCAATTCAATAATAATAATAAGTTTATTTCCAATTTCATCTTTAGTTACTTGTTCGACCAACCTGCATGAGAAACAAAACCAGAATTTACCACATTCAAGGAATAAATAACACAGGCATCTTACCGGCACCTGGAGTATGCCACAGGTGCATAAGTCCCTCGATGACCTGAAAAGAAATTGAACTCAATTATAAATTGAATTAAATAATTATAAATATTGAACTATAGTACAATTAAACTAATAAACAAGTAAATGTATAATTTAATTAAGCACAAATGAATTTCCCGACATAAAATCCATAACCAAAGGAACAACATACAAGGCAATAAAACTACAAATAATTTACCTGCCACAACTAAATAAACAAGTAAACCCGACAACTAGGCAACCTGTTGGGTATAAGCAGAAGATTGGTGGACATTTAAGGTGGCAAAGCACCAAAATAACCTCACCTTCACAGGTGTCCATCAACCTTGAAAAAAACCAATACAAACGAATCCAACGAATATTTATAAATACCTGTAGATTATGATGTCCTGTGCTAATGGATCTACAAATCAATCCACAAAACACAATAACAACACTAAAAAACTAATAATAACAAATCGCGCGCGTTTGACAGTTCGGATTAAAATTTTCACGGTGAACTTCATACTCCCATGACATCCGATACGTCAAATTGGGGTAAAATCGTAGCACGATTTTAATGGTGCCGTTCGTTTCGCGGTATTTTTCGCGGGATTCGCGTAATTCGCGATTTTTAGAATTCTAATACACACTAACGAGTGCGAAAGAGAAACACTGTGCGAGCAAGACAAAACAGTGAAAATCGAGAGAGGAATTATTTAGAATGAACTAAAAATGGCGCGTCGATAATGTAGATCAAAAATTCGTAAAAATCAATTAAAATCAAGAAATTTAATATTAAATCTTTATGGTAAATAGGCCAAAAAATGTAAAATTCATTTTGGCATACATATACCAATAATAATTAAAATTCTTAATTTATTCACTAAAGGCCAATATTTGATAATTTCACTTTATGGATAGTGAAATTGAAACAAATCTGTCTATAAAAGGCGTGTCATTCCTTCATTCGATCTCTTTTTCATTCGAGTTGTCATAAAGTCTACACATGCCAGTGGTCATAGTATACTTTACATGCAAGTTCTTTTTAAGTTATTTTCGGTTTTGGACTTAAGAATTTTTCTTCATGGAAATTGTTCATCGGCCTCACTTGGGAATTTTTGGAGTACAAACCTAGTATCAAAATTTGTGGCCATTATTTGGAATTGTACAAATTCACATCAAGGTTTCAACAAGTAAAAGTTTATAAAGAACTTACTTGTCAGTATTTATTAAAAAAGTTAATTATTTTTTGCAATTTTTTTAAAAACAGTTTGAGGTTAAGGGACAAACGTAATTGCATGCCACAAAGATATAATTACTAGTCACAAATTAACCTAAACAAATTGTTCGCTAACCATTAATAAAATTTATTCCCTTTTCAGAAATGTTTATTTAATTAAAAAATGAATTTGTAAAATTTTTATTGTGTTTTGACATTTTGTGAAAAACATGCCTATATGGCATATTTTACAAACCATGCTAAACCAATACAAATTTAACGTAGAATAAGTTCATTTGAATATTTATGTGTCTATTAATTAAGAAATTTTGAAGTATATAGTTTTAAACAGATAAAGGTATATTAAAAATCATAACATAGAAACAGAATGAAGTAAAAACGCATAGGACTTTATCTAGTTCATGAAATTTCGTGTGATATTTGAGCAAATTGATAAATTAAAATTTTTCTTGAGATTTATATATAATTAATTGTGTTAAATAGATTTAAAAATTATAGAAACTACTTTTAATTGTTAGAGTCTTGAATTTGAGGAATTAAAGAAAATGAATGAATAACTAAATGATATCTTTAAATCGCTACACTACCTTCCACCATTTTGTTTCAGCACGCAGCAAGTTGTCATTTGCAAACGCAGCTTAGGGTATGTCAATTATAGGAATTGACATAAGATTATTAAAACACAATTTACGAACGTCAATTATGGGAATTGATATATGATTCACTTATAATAAAAGTTTTTGTTTGCAGTGAGTTACACATTTTTTTTATGTGGTTCCATCCAGGAATCGTTTGGCTCATTAATTTTCTTGTTCATCCTAGTTCATTCGTTTTAGTCATTCACACTGAACATTGCATTTTGGGTATTAATCCAATTCACAATAGTTCACGGTACATAGGTTAATCTAGTACATTTTTTTATTTAGATGCACTAGTCAAGTCAAGTGCATTAAGTTTGCTGCAGTTAGTCAAACTCAGTACAATTTGACGTATCTGCATTATTTTTCAAGTCATTTTCGATTTTAGCATATTTTAATTTACATATAAATTTAACACAATTAGTTGCTAGTTAGTTTAAAATTTGATTTCGGGAATTAAATATAGAACAAGCACTCAGAGGTCGCCTCGTCAAAACCATTGATATTGGAAGTCAAATATTAAAGGCAAAACAATCAGAGGGGTATTTGGAAACCAAGCTCGCTTAAATAAGACGAGCATGGATGGATTACGAGCAAATTGATCAATCTGTCCTGGAACATATCATTGAGATCCCTCCAAAAAAAAGGTGAATTGTATGACGCAATTCATCCAACGACAGATTTAACAAATTCCACACTGTTGTTATCACAGCAAACACACGTGGAACAACAACAGCAACAGAAAATACTTCCAAAGGTCACCCTGCCTAAATGTAATGGCGATTATGACGGCTGGCGTTCCTTCCACGACCTTTAATTGGCAGTAGTACATAATAACACAAATTTGAAAGATGTTAAAAAGCTATATTAATCGAAGGGCTCCTTACTTGGAGATGCTGAAAAATTATTACGGCATACCCAATCACTAATGAAGATTATCTACCTGCATGGAATAAATTAAAGGCGAGGTATGAAAACAAAAAGATCTTAGTAAATCATCAGTTGAAACTATTAACAAATCAACCAAAGTTAAACACAGAAACAGCTCCTGGTTTACAATAGCTGATTGATACAACACAAGAGTGTATGCAGCAATTACGGAGCCTACAAGTAGACACATCATCATGGCACGTTCTACTCATTTATCTAATTGTACAAAACCTACCCTTTATAACGTTACGGTTATGGGAAGAACGTCAAAGAGCATCACCGAAGCTTCCTACATATAAGGACTTCAACTTATTTTTAGACACTCGATTGAAAGTACTAGAAGCAATTACTGATACATTGGTACACAAGTCAAATCAAACCAAGAGTATTTCCAAACTGACTACTACAACTAAGACATACCACGTGGTAAGTTCCACAAAATGTTCTGCATGCAATGGAGATCATTTCCTACAACATTGCAATAAATTCCAAAGAATGGATATACAGAGTAAACGGAAGCTAGTTACAAAAAACAAACATTGTTATAACTGTCTATCAAAAAGGCATTCAGTAGCTGAATGTCCAAGCAGGTACAAATGTCTTAAATGCAAGAAAAGCCATCATACCACACTTCATGAGGATGTAAATGCAATTAATTTACAACCCAAAACTGTAGAGGCAATCAATCTACATCAAGGAGTTGAAGTTGGAAACAAGTCACATACAAAACGACTTCAACAACGTAACAACGATAGTAATGAGACCAGGCAAGCAAAGCCAACATCCAGTAACAATACTGAATCTTCACAAATGACTCAAACCTATATGAATAGGGAAAGATCATATGCGTTACTATCGACAGCTTTAGTCAAAGTTAAAATTGGATTAGAAAATCACAAATACTTCGATGTCTTATTGACTCAGGATCGGAATGTTCATTCATTACTCAGGCTGCATTCCATAAGTTACAAGCCTACTGCCAATCCACAGAGGTAGTTGTGACAGGACTAAATAAAAATTCAATGAGCAACCTTGATAAACAAACCAAGCTATGGTTACAATCCTGTGGTCCAAACAAGACACAGATCGAGGAAAACTTCCTAGTAATAAACAACATTACTGATAACATGCCAACCAGAACGATTTCCAAGGAAAGTTATCGACATCTACAAAAACTAAAACTTGCAGATCCCACCTATTGGAAGCCTGGCAAGATAGATGCTCTTTTGAGTGCCAAGGTGTACGCAAAAATTGTACAAGAAGTCGTTGTACAAGGTACAGACACTAGTCCAACAGTGATAAAAACAATTTTTGGTTGGATGTTACTCGGAACTGCAGACAACATTACACATGAAACTCACGTCAAAACTTTCATGGCTACTACCAATGAGCTAGACATGCAGCTCAAACAATTTTGGGATACGGAAGAAGCTTCCACGGATCGCATCTTAACAAAGGATGAACAACTGTGTCAAACCATATACAAAGACACCTGTATCAGGTTAGACTCAGGAAGGTATCAAGTAGGGCTACCTTTTGTAGATAACACTATACCTATATTAGGAAAATCTAGACAACAGGCAATCAGGCGTTTTGAGAACCTACAACGTCAATTCTCAAAAAACTCTGCATTTAAAGAAGAATACGAAAAATGTCTAGATGAATACATACAATTAAATCATATGGAGCAAGTAGATATACCACAAGACCAAGAGAAGCATTACTACATCCCACACCATGCCGTGTTTAAGGATAGCACCACAACTAAATTACGCGTCGTGCTTGATGCCTCGGCAAAACTACAAATGGAATGTCGTTTAACAAGTATCTGCTAAATGGACCAACCCTTCAGCCCATGTTGTTTACAACAGTATTAAACTGGAGAAAATACAAAATTGTCATGAATGCAGATATAGAGAAAATGTATCGCATGATCCAAGTACACCCTGATCATCAAACGTACCAGAGAATTGTGTGGCGCCATCCAAACACGGGCATACTAAAGGATTATAAATTAAAAACAGTGACCTTTGGTACCACATCATGCTGGGGCAAAAATGGCGAATATTCGCAAGCAATTTGCAAACGCTGGAACAAGTGCAAATCTCAAGATGGGTACACTATTCTCCAGGTTCATAGATGCAGATTCACGGATTTTGTGACGCCTCATCTAAAGCCTATGCTGCAGCAGTATACTTACGAGTAGAGCAAGAAAATGGTGAAATAGTGTCACACTTACTAACTGCGAAAACTAAGGTAGCACCTATCAAGCCCACAACAATACCAAGACTCGAATTGAATGGTGCATTATTACTCGTGAAGCTAATAAAAACAGTAGTACAAGGCATGCATTTTCAAAATATTCCAGTAGTCGCTTGGACAGACTCTACAGTCGTGATGCAATAGATCAAAGAGCATCCCTCTAAATGGAAAATTTGCGTTGCCAACAGGGTCGTAGAAATAAAAGATACACTAAAATACGATCATTGGCGACATATTTCATCCGAACAAAATCCAGCAGATATAGCGTCACGAGATATCTCATCCAAACTCCTTGTTACCAACCAATTATGGTGGCACGGTCCAAGTAGTCTCACACAAGAACAAAACAAGTGGCCAAAGCGCAATCAAATTACACAGTCAACAACACTAGCATACAACACAAAGATAGTAACTAGTTTGTTGACAAATATCGAAGATAACATTCTGCAAAGATATTCATCATTCACACGCTTAGTGCGGATTACAGCGATGATATTACGATTTTGCTACAATTGCAAGAATTCCAAAATCAAGCGAATTCAGACTCTCACTAACGATGAATGTAAACATGCAGAAAGGATCATATTCAAACTGGTCCAATTAACAGCCTTTCCAGAGGAATATCAAGAGCTGTCACAACACAAAACCTTATACAAAAGTAGCAGGCTCCTAAGGCTCAATTCAATACTGGACAAGGATGGATTAATGAGAGTCGGCGGACGGTTAGATAACGTCCTGCTACCTTATAATAGGAAACACCCAATAATTTTACCACGCGATCATCATGTAACACAAATTCTCATTTATAAGCTATACTTAGAAACGGGTACATGGAAACATTGCTCTGGTACTGAATACTAGTAGTAACTCAGTTTGGATGTTAATGGGCAATCTACCATCAGCAAGGGTAAACATTAGTAGACCTTTCTCCAAAGTCTGAATATGCTACGCTACTAGCGCAAGTGGAAGCCTGTCTTAACTCGAGGCCATTATGTCGGGTCAACAATGATTCAAATGAGCAGTTAATACTAACTCCTGGAAATTTTATAATTGGACAGGCCGTAAACGCCATACCAGAACCAGATTGCACGACGACTAAGCCAAGTTACTCCACTAGATGGAAACACACACAACAGATAGTCCAGAAATTTTGGAATCATTGGTCCAAGGACTATCAGAATCAAATCTAAAAAAAGGAGAAGTAATACTATTAAAGTGTGACAACACACCAGCAACCCTATGGCCCTTGGGAATAATAGAAGAAGTGTATCCTGGATCCGATAGATTGGTAAGAGTAGTACAAGTCAGAACTCAGAGGAGCACTTTCACAAGACCGGGAACAAAAATTTGTCGTCTTCCAACCAATTAAGTGTTAGTTAACAAACATGTGTTGTCCTAACGCATATGTTAATTGTTGTGTTGTCCCATACAAAAAAAAAAACAAAAATTTATTAGTTTATTTTACAGATGTCTGAGTACAAGTTAGATGAAGACATACTGGATTTGAATTACGACTTCGAGTTTGATTTGGATTTGGTACCGCCAGGCAGTCCTCTAGATGCCAGCTGGTACGTGGAAGAAGGATGTGACGTCCTAACTGGTCGACCGAAGAAAAGTCCGACGGAGTCAATAGATCCAGTGCCGTCAACAAGCCAGCAGATTGATCAAGACCTGTCAGACATCTATGACGACCTGAATTTTAACTTCTCGCTCCCGGGTAGTCGAATCAACCCAGATGACGACATCAGCAAGCTGCTATCTGAAATTACAGAGGCTACTGCAGAATCACTGCCAGAGAAGGTTGCTGCTCCATCCATGACAGCACCATCAACAACAGTCCAACCAACAGGATTGTTGCATTCGGCGACCCCCCAAACAGCGCCAACACTAATTCAACCTGCCATAATCAATGGAGCACAGGTTTATGACCTGAAAAAACTCAAGGTCTCTTCCACCATAGACGAAATAAAAATGCGTGCCGAAAACTCTTTCCAATGTTTCTTCACACGTGAGAAAGTCGACATCTATCTACCAAGGCATGTCATAAAAAAAATTGATTTTGAGAACATAAAAACAAGACAAAATAGAGAAAAGATGATCAACTTACCTGACCCATACCAAGTGCACCTACGTGTACTTGCTGATGGAACGCTGAAATTCTTCAAGTATCACAAATGAGGAATCAAGGCAATAAGGCGACGGTTGAACATGCTGTTCAACGGGGGGGAGGTTATTATATTCAAGACTGGGAATATTGGCAAGTAGTGCATAAAGTGCTCATCCTCTTCCAAGTTTCTCTTAAAGTTATTCCAAGTACCCCCCAAGGACCCCTTTGGCTGCGCTTAAACGAACACTTATGTGGTTCTTAAATGAGAGCTTTGGTGTTAACTTGATCCCAAGATACTTTAATGTCTTGACTACTTCGAAATTCCTTCTTCGAAATTCTCATCTTTCCCTATTCGCCCTTCTTCCAACTCGCTTTTAGAAGATCATTATTTTAGACTAACTAAATTAAGCACCAGGTTCCAGCATCGACAATATTGCTCTAGCTTCGATATCATATGTTGTAACTCTGTCCGGTCTTCAGACAATAAAACAAAGTCATATGCATATAAGAGTGCTTTAATGACAAGTGCACAATACTCACCCCTCCTCCTATATCATCCTCAAAGTCATCAATTAATAGTGAAAACAGTAAGGGGCCTAATGAGCAACCCTGCCTAAGTCCCGAGTTTCTATTAAAATGTTCAGATAGTTTCTCACCATTCCATAATTCTTCGCTGGTGTTTCTATAAATACCCTGAAGGGACCTAATAAATTTTGTTGATACTTCAAGTTTATACAGTTTATAAGGCAGAACAGATCTGTCGATCGTATCGAATGCGGCCCTAAAATCTACAAAGAATGTATCTATAAACCTTTCCCCTTTTTTAAGTTAAGTAGCTTAATTTTAACAATGTTAAGAAAACTAAACATGATGACAATTGTGAAATTGCCAGGCCGAAACCCAGCTTGACACTCATGTAAAACGCCCCTGTATTGTTCCCATAAGGCTAGCCTGTTGTTTGCAATACCTGTTAATAATTTCGCAATAGCGCCCATAAATGTGATGCCTCTGAAATTTTCTGGAAAGTTTGGATCTCCCTTTTTATACCCTAGATGAAATTATACAAAGATAACAAGTATGGCCGATTCGAGAGGAATTTTTTGTGTTGCTACGTCATGAGGTGCCTACTGTCATTTCCAGCGAATTTGTTTCGAGTTTTTCGTATTTTATTGACTGAAATACGTTTCGAATATATTAAAATATTTAACAACATATTAGTTTCTTCGTTTAAATCACTTCGGGAGAAGTAATTATGTGCTAGTGGGAGAGCAAAGAAATTTAAAAATAGAAAATTTTTTTCACTATGAAAGGACGATTGAAATTGAGAAACAAATTTCTAACATTTGACGCCAAAGGAGGCAAGCAATCAATTGACAGATTTTCCGGCCATACCTTGTTAATCTTTGTATCATGGATGAAATCTATAGGGTTTACTAAGTTTGTTATTCCGTTTGTAACGCACAGAAATAATTATGGTAAAGCAAAATGGATTGCACACCCACACATAATATTAAAAGTTATTTTGATTTTTGCATGTCCGACCGTCTGTCCGTGCGCACGATAACTCGAGAATGTGTTCACTTAGAAAGCTGAAATTTTGTACATGGACTTTAAAAAAAAAAAAAGTAAAAATAAGTTCGAAAATGAGACAAATCGAGCAACTCCTTCGTGGGGTTGCCATACAAAAATTTCGGTTTCCAGTATATATTTGTACACTACCTGAAAACGCGTCGACATAGACAGCATAAATTTGGTACATGGTGTTTTTATAGTAATATCAAATAAGATTACAAAAATAGAATAAACCGGGAACCTCTTCTTAGTGTTGCCGTATAAAAATTTAGGTTTTTTACATGTTCTGTGAAAACGTAACAATGTAAATTATTTTCTGGGAAATATTTGGCTGACTTCCGTATGCGTGACGTACACGCTGCTAGTATGCATGAGAATTCGTAGATGAGAGAAGAGTATTACTTTAACTTTAGAATATTAGAGAAGTAAGCAACGAACGAAAATTAAAATATGTGCAGTCAGTTCTCGTGTTACGACCACCTCGACTTACGACCACTCGCACTTACGACGAAAAAAACCAAAAATGTATCTAATTTTTTTATAGCTTTCGCCAAATATGTATATACGTCGCTTCTGGCGATTGATGTAGTAAAAGATTAAAAATCAGAAGAAAAAGCTGTTGCTTTTTATGTGCATATGACTATTATAATTATATTGTTATTTTTGTTTGAAATTCGACCTTCGACCATTTCGACTTACGTTTCAAGTTGGGGAACCGAACCACGTCTTAAGTCGAGAACTGACTGTATGAGATCAAATTTTTCACGTGTAAAAAGTTTTGAAATTCCCTAAAGCTCCCACTGTTGTACGGTGCGGTGATCAGTGGACTCGGACTCTTACTTAATCGGATATTTCCGGCTACTTATGACGTGGGAAGCCTTTTTCCCTTTCGCTTTGGCTTGCCTAAGCGTTTCTCTCAGCTACTCATCGGTTTTCCTTTTATCGTACTTTCGTGAGTATATGCTGGACGTGCAAGTGGTTTTTTAACAGGTTTAATGATGAATGTAGAGCACGAAGTAAATCTAAATAAATTTGGTAATCCAGATCTTGGCAACACTGCTCGTAGTACCCACAACAACTTTTTATTTTTTTACTCAAATCTGGCTTGGAGTGAGTGGAGTGAAGACACTGTTGGAATATCGTTGGGATTCTCCCATATTGTGGAAATTTCTGGCTTGAAAAAATTAAAAAGAAAAAAGAGAATAATTTTGTCTCCCTGTACAAAATTATGGGAGACATCATACATCCGAAGTTCAGAAAATATTTCGTTACAATTGACACAAAAATTAAATTTTACTACGCAGCTATGTTAATTTCCTTAGTTACGCCACTGAAAGAAGATATCGTATCCGTTAATAAAATCGAAAAAAAACCTGAAAACAAGACTTCGTTAATCTTTAGCCCTCCAATATTATAAGCTAACATTTTAATATCCAAAAAGTTTTCATTTACTTCATTCGCAGCTAGTTCATAATAGGTACTTTATTCTAAATCTCGACAAACGTTGTAATTCTAATTTGTCATATACCTGTTTTCGTATTCGCTTCCTGACTTTGGATTGTTATCTACTGATTACATAATATTTTCATCTGTCAGTTAAAATCCACCAATTTTCTGACTGAATATTAAGAAATTTAAATCACCCTTTTGATTACAGGCATTATATTTTAAATTCTGCTTCTTGCCTCCGCTGATATACATACATACATGTGTGCTTCAATTGTAGTACTTAACGTAAGTACATACTTAACCTTTTATAATGATTAATTGTTGAAAAAAGTACTTTCTCTATAATATATTTTTATTCTGAGATAACTGAGGTGAAGGAATAGTTAACATTTATAATTTAATAGACCTATTTATACATACATCGATGTAATCAAATCATATAAATTCAATAGATGTAAATGAACATATGTAAATAAATATTCTTCGATCTAAAAGTGTCATCGTAATATGTATATAGATCAGGTTACATAAAAAAAGTTATAAATTTAACAATATAATACAATGTAAATGTTCTAATTGTATATTTTTATAGCCTTCTCCGCTGATGCGTGATGTATTCTTTTTTGTGTTTTATCTGCATGTTCCAAGGCTAGATATGGCATTGGACATCCATCTAAAAAAAAAGACTTGAGTTATAAGATAGTTCTAGACCAGCTAAAGAATAAGGATGCTCTGAAAATATGATCAAAAATATTGGAGGTATGACGTTTTTATGGTTTTGTCATATCGACTCACTCGAGCACGGCCGCAATGTTGGATGCTGTTCGCTCCTTTGAAAAAAAAGGGTTGATTCTAAGAGAATACGGATTATTACAAAAGCCATCAATCATAATGAAATAATGTTCTCATTAGCTTTCCTGTAAGTGCAGTCAAATTCTGGTTATGTTAGATATCATGTTCCTGTAGTTGAATGCCAAGTATAAGGGGACATAACAAAAATAAACGAATTATTAAAAATACAATTTATTGTTTAGATTTTAATCTTGATTTTTTGATTGAAATAGCAACTTAATAGCCAAATTTTACTTTAGAAAGACAAAATTGACTCATATTCAATATTATAATTTGATACAGCTGTCTTATCCTAAAACTCAAAACTGAATAAAAAATATTAATAATAATAGCTTATTTTTCATGTAAAGGTTTTGGTATCAGTAAATATTGCATTAGTATTTCACATATCGTCCGATTTTTGTATTTATACAGACTGTCCCGGAAGTCGCCTTCAAGCCGCAATCGGCTGACAGGCCAAATCATAATAGTTACCAGAAAAATATAAAAAAAAGATCTAAGTCATGTATTTTTTAAATTATAGGCATTTCTTTTTTATCGAAAAAATGTATACCATGTAATGGGTTTTTATCTCCTGTTGCTACAACTCCTTACTTTTTTTTCTAATTTTATTTTTCTTATGTAATCCCGAATAGTGCTTATGTAAACTGTTGCGTTGCTTTAAATTCCAAACCAACTGTTCCAGCTTGGAAGAAAATGTCAAATTTTGCCGAACCAAGAATAGAAAAATAATATTTCGCTCAACTTTAACTGACTGTACTGAAAAAAAAATATACTACGCCAGTTTGGCAAATAACTTTAAAAGTTAACGCATTGAATAAGAATTCTAAAATGTTATAACACTTGCTATATAATTTCTTAGATTACGGGAAAAAAAATTTGCTTCAAAAAACCGTTTCGAAAAATTTCTTTTTACCTACTAAAATAGTAGCATTAATATAAATGATGATCGATATGTTTTAATAAAAAAAAAAAAAAAAACTGGAAATTGATAAAAATGCCGGTGATTCGTTTGCGCAGGGCAATTAAGAATTAAGGCTGAGTTACAATGTGACGCTGTCGCGAGACGCGGTCGCGAATGATGTTGCTGATGCTGACGCGGACGCAGTGCCTGTTGCTATTGCTGTTCCAATGATGTCGCTTTAAAGTGTCAAAGTTGGTTGTCATCAGGAAGTTATATGTGCAAAATTTTGTATATAAAATTTGAAATAAAATGAATAAAATTAAGGATGCAGACGAGTTTCAATTTATTCTTTATTTACTTAATATGTCATACTTATATTTGCGTCAGAGAAAAGTGAAACGCACGTGGTGGGTACGTCCACTGTATCGAAAAAGAAACAACTTAGGATTTTACGAGAAAACTTTTAAATACATTAAGGACAACGATAATGAATTGTTTTACAAAGCTACACGAATGAATCACGTCCAGTACAATTTGCTACTAAATTTGATTAAAGAGGACTCAAATCGAAAATAATGGGGTGACCCCTTACATCCTCAATAAATTTTTCCACATTCTGTTTTTCCTATAAAGAAATTACAAAATTGTATTATTTTATAGGTACCGTAAACAGTAAGCACGAATGTATTTTTCATTATTAGATGGTAACAAAATTAATACATTTAATAATATTAATATATATATATATATATATTAATATAACATGTGTTAATTTTGTTTACATCTTAAAAAACAAACAGGAAATAATTAAATTAATTAGTTATTATATACTACAGTTTTTTTTAAACTCACCATTTTCACTACAAATTTAAATTTCCCGCAAAAATCAAATTTTTCCACTGCAGATGTCAACTGTTGCGCGTCTGAAGTTGAAATGTTTTCAACTTTAATTTTCATAAAGTAAAATGAGCCTAAATTTCAACGTTCGATCTTATTTCACTTGCATAAAGTGAATTAATGCCGAACAAAGTTGTGAAATAAGATCAAACAAGTATTCAAATGGTATTTGCTAGAAAAAAAAAAGGTTTTACCGAATGATCATTTCGGTAGCTGAAGAACCTGTGGCAATATCATTATACCGGGTTGCACATTTGCAATGATTATAAAGTATATAGATATGCCAGTTCGGAGTAATCAATGATGTCGACTATTCTCAGAAGTATGTGTAGCAATTCCTATGTTATCAACTAAGACAATTATTTAGGTTTAAAAACATCACGAATCTGGGAATGACTTGTTATACTGAAAACTGACTAGACGGTGGCGACATGAAGTGGGTACTCAGATTTTTTTTTTTTTTTTAATTATAAATGTTTGATGAGCCGTGATACGAAATGTCGTCAGTCAAGGTTGTTGGCCACCTGAAAGTCCTCCAAGAATTCCTAGAACACCCGATGGTCAACCCAATTAAAAAGGCACACTGGGAAAATATCCCGGGGCTGAGACAAGCGAAGATGTTTGTGAAGTATTCGCAACAAGCATTCATCACACTTAGCAATTAAGGCTCATAACGGGCTTATACTGAACACTTCCAAGTTATATATCATCTTAAAAAGATGGGTAGGGTCGATTATTAAACCTGTTGCTTCTATATGGAAGACGATGAAACTACTGAACATATCCTACACAGTAAAAAATTTGCACAAATTGTTGCCACAAAGCTTAGGTATTTTTCGATAAGATTAGGGAATATTGCCAAAAATGTAAGGAATATTCCCTAAAATGTGCGCAATATTCCCTAAAATGTAGGTTTCTCCCCCCTAAATTTTAGGGAGTATTCGCTGCATTTTAGGGAATAGTCCTAATATTTTTTACAGTATATGTGTCCCCTAGGGCATTTAGGGCTAATGTCACCAAAGATCTTATAGGTCGCGGAGACTAGTGAGATCTGTATAATAAATAATTGAAAATGAAAAATTTTAATATTGACTTAACTTTTTAAACTTTCTAAGCCCTAGTTTTTTATAATTACAAATAAAATTTATTATTGCTTGAACCAAGTCGATTCAAACAATTACAAAGCATGAAAGGTTTATTATGCATGTTTTCCAAAAATAAGAAATCTATTCACCAAAGCCATATGTTTGTCACTTAATTGCACAAACACAATCAAATCGAGTAGATCAACTTGAATTTAATATCATCAATCGAAAAGAATGTTTTCTTCTTCATGGTAAGCAGAATTCTTGTTTTCATTTACCACACACAACAGCATGTGTTGCTAGGTATAAAGTTATCGTTGCTAAGCATTTTTGTTCGTTGCTATGTAAGTTTTATCGCAGGTGCAAATGCCAATTCTTGTATTATGCTCCTCTGCTATTATATCATTGGTGTCATATGCAAGCAAGGGCTATATAAACCACAAGCTGACTTGTTTCGATCTCTTTTTGGACTTGGCATCGCTTGAAGTAGGTTGGCTAGATAAGAAATAACATTTTATATCGGGTCTCGACTGATATAAAATATTTATTAACAAAATACTTTAAGCCGAGTATTGACTGACTTAAGAATATTATTTCGGGCGTTGGCTGAAATAATAATTTAATAATATAAACTTCATTTCGGACGATGACTGAAATAAAGCATCTTTCTTCGCTTCGGACTTTGAATGAAGTTAAGATAACACTTTAAGCCGGGTGTTGACAGACTTAAGGAATATTATTTCAGGCGTTGATTGAAATAATAATTTACCAATACACACAATATTTGGGGCGTTGACTGAAATAAAGCATCTTGCGGGCCTGGACTGAATTTAAGATAACAATTTAAGCCGGCTGTTGACTGACTTAAAGCATCTTATCTCGGGTCTTGACTGAGATAAAGCTTTAATAACATTAACACTTTATTTCTGATCACGATGGGAATAAAGAATTGTTCTAACCAATAATTGGAACAAAGGAGATTAACATTAACTTAAAGCCAATCTCTCAAGTGACGAGTATTAGATCGGTGCGTACATGCCACTTGTAAATTTATTTATAAGTATATCTAATCTAATATATTTAATTTTGGGTGCATATAGTTCAAATATCATAACTTAACTTTATTCTATATTTATTTCATATTGAAACTTTCTACCAATAAGTGTATTTTTCATTGTGATCCAAAAATGTCTGAACCTAAACTTATATATTGCTTTGATGGCCCAATATACAGAAGATTCTTCCAACAGCCAAAGGCATTACAGCGAAATAATCAGCAATTGCTAAACAATAATCTAGCATGATATTGTTCTGCAACTGTCGGTTGTTTTGCTGATTAACCCAACAGCTGGCTGCGATGAGCGCTTAGTGGAGCAATTGATGATCACGATAATAATTAACCTCGCATGGTAATTATTATGTAAAGCGATTGTTTACTACTAAGTGACTCAGGTGCTACAACCGGTAGAACAAATGATAAGGTTGTTGTTATTTGTTTACATCCGCTTTGCGAGTAAAAGTTTACTTCCGAATGTTAGGGCATAAAAGACCAATGACTGGTCTGGCGAGTGCCTCTTTTTATCATCAGTTATCGCGATATCAAGTTACCGTTCGGTTCGGGTTAGGATTGTTTAAGTTGTTAAGATATGTCAGTTTGTTTTATTGTAATAAAGAAATAATGTGTTAAAAGAAATTCGAGTGTCGTTTTATTTCAAAGAAAGTTTATCGCGGTTAATTATTGGATTTATTTATTCGATTGCTCAGGGGGCACGAACTAATAAAACTATTCTTGAAAATCGAACATTATAAATCTGTGTCAATAAGTGTGTGTGGATCTCTGACCTAATACATTATATACACAATCTGATCTTAATAGTGGGAAATTCTAGAAGAAGAAATAAGTGCGACAGTTTATTGAAAGTTAAAACGAAGTGAATAGTGTTTGTTTTAATTAGAGGGTCGACCACTGATCTTGATCCAAATTTAAGAGTGCACTCATTTCAGTTTCACTGAATTCAAATTTGCGTGAACGTTCTAACAACGGGCAGTACAATTGTTTAATCTGTGCGTAGTAGAATCATCGCAAAAATGGTAGCTAACTAAAACCAAGGCAGTTCATATTTCGGCTTTATTTCCGAATGCAAACAATTTTCAATGCATACCTACTATAAAATTTTTAAAATTTTATTTTATCTTTGTTGTAGAAAATATTAGCACTCTATTTCTTACAATAGCTGTTACTTTCACTTGCTTTTTTATTCTTCTTATAATTCACACATGTTTTAAACACTGCTGTATGTCAAATTGCACTATTATTTAAACACACGGACACACAGTGGGCCGAAGCCCCGAAAAAGGGGCCAAAAATCAAAAACGCATTGAATTTGGGTGAAAGTCTGTACTCCGAGGTTTTTGAGGTCTCTGATCACGAATCGGAATACAAAAATCTTAAAAGCAAAATGGCGGATCCAAAACGGTGGACATATGTGGTAGAATGATGAAGGGTTCTCGAGGTCATTGATTACGAATATCAAGTCAACATTTACCAGAATTTTATTTGTGCAGGAAATGGCATACATATTAAGGAAAAAAGCCATTCTATTTTCAGAAAAAAACATCGTCAAAACATACAAATATTACACAAAGTATAAATTTTAACTTACAAATATTACTAAAATACAATGGAGAACAATCTCACTACAAGATATTCAAATTTAATATATTAAATCAAAGCAATATACATTTTTGAGTATATATTTTTTTAAATGATTCAAATTCGTCAAAAAATGACAAAGTTATTGAAGTTTAAAACAACGGAAATTGAAAACGGCCGCGTGCCGGGATCTGGTGATGGCGTCATGGTACACAATACGCACGATGCCAGTCTGCACAATATAATATTTATAAGACGACATTTTATGAAATAAATCCAAAACAAATCCAATCTCCAGCGCTTTTTATCACAGCGGCGCAGCGACTTCATTCGCGCTGCGCTAGACCGCGAAATGTCTTGTGTATCGTGACGTCATCAGCCGATCATTCATGTTAGACGCGTTTTTGAGAATGCGGCAATAAAATCGCTATAACTTCGTCCTTTTTTTCCGATTTCAATAATTCTTTCACTGAATTAATTGGTTTTTTTGTGACTATGATTCTGCAGAATTAACTAAAATAGTCGTTGTTCTTCATTTCCTCGTCAGATTCGTCGTCGTTGTGAAATTAAGAATAATTTTCTGTTGATTTACTTGTTATTGAAGGTGGAATTAACAATTCTACAGCTTCACAGATAAACTACGTATATTTTTCTGTGGCAATTCACGTATAGTGGAAATGTACGGATCAGATGTTACTATGACCCGATTCCAAACAACTCGAACACTTCCGTGCTAAATTTTCTCTGATATTTTTTATGTCTTTGTTCCAAACTTCTTGAGCATCTTCGAATAGTTGGCCGATTGGTAATAATGGATGAGCTATTATTTGTGGACTATGCATGAGAAGTTTGTGCACTGAGATAGGCATATAATACCACGGGAAAAGTTCAATAAATAGTCGCGCAGTTTCAATTGCATATTCTCGAAATATGTCGGTATTAATGTCATGGCCACTCGAAATAGCCTGCAAAATAACGTAGAAGCGTGTGATTTATTCTTCGTTAACTTCCGTTATCAAATCAGACAAACTCGAATATTCGAAAAAGCGCCGAGCTGTATTTCCGTTATTAGTGCTGCCGTACCCTTTTGAACGACCCTCTTGCTCTGTTCTACAATCCGCTTTTCTTCCTCAATACGTACCTGCCATTTTTTGATTTTTAATTTGTAGGGCAAATGTAAACAGCATTCGAAAAAGCGTATCCACCCATGTAATGTAGATAATCCGAACTTGAAACTCTCTTTGTCGACTTTTCTTTGTAGAAGAACATCGATGTCATTAAAATGTTTAGCTGTAGCTCCACATAAGTAGCAATACTGAGCAGACTTTATAGATGTCAATGAGTTACAAAATTTCCCATAGCCCATTGTTAACATCATTCAACTGAGATTTCGCTCTAATTTACAATTGTTTCGTAAGGAACAAGTGCCTTTATCTGGTCATTAATGTAGCGTTCTTCGTTAACTGTCGATTCCGAGTTTTCGTGCTGAAACTGTAATCTTAGTGGCCTAAAGGATCGAGGAGTCGAAGGACTAGATTTCTTCCAAATCACAATTTTGGCATTCGATTTACGATCGACAGATACGAGTTGTAATGGCACAACTGAAGTGAAGAACACATGTGATCTTCTACGGCCTTCCCCTTCCTCCCTATGTCATCGTCGGCAAATATCTCGATGTCCCTTTAAAAACCTGTAAAGTGAAGGAGTGGACTTCAATCAACCACCATCTCGATGGCTTCGGGAGAGGGAGAGGAGGCAATGGGAGCTTTACAACGCCATTATGTTATAATAGATAGACTATCTCTGTGGGTAATACAAGAGATAGAATATATAGATCTATAAAGTGCAATCTGTACGATATTACAAAAAGAAATCTAGTCTCTATACGCTTTTATGCATTTAAATTCTTTGTATTCAATAAAATAAGATATGATATATATATCTAAAAAGTGCAATCTGTGCGATATTACAATAAAACTTCTAGTCTTTATGCTTTTATGCATTTAAATTCTTGGGATTCAATAACATAAGATATAATACATCTATCTATAAAGTGCAATCTGTACGATATTACACAAAAATTCTAGTCTTTATACGCTTTTATGCATTTAAATTCTTGGGATTCAATAAAATAAGATATAATATATATATCTAATAAGTGCAATCTGTACGGTATTACAAATAAAAACATTCTATAATTATACACAAAACAAACGAAACTTATCTTTTCACCATATATGGATGCCCGTGCAAAAACTAGTCCGTCGGAATCCTCGTAATCCGGGCCTTCCCTGGATTTTCTTTTATATCAGCAGAACGCTCACTCATCGTCTTTTTATCCCTCGTTTCAGCAAACTCTTCAATACGAATAATTTCTTATTGGGTTTTTCTTTTATCACTCGCTCTACTACTCCCTCGATGGCCACCTGTTTCTCGTTTTTTTTAACCCAACTCAATTTTTATGGTCCACTCGGCTCAATAATAAAACGTGAAGTGCCCAAAATGTCATCAGAAGAACTGCTGCTGATCACCATTTTCAAGGGAAAAACTGTCATCCTCGTTCCGGCTGTCATTTTCGAAACAAAAATCGCTGGCGTACCAGACGGTGCCCTATTTTTGTACTAGTTTCAGAACCTGACCATTTCTTGTCTATTTTGTATTTTGGCCGGTTTTTTTTCCTTCTTTTCTTTTCCTTTTGAGGGTTGACCTTCTCTGGGCCGCAGACGGATTCTTCCCATTTGATCGATATTGTTGTATCTTGTTCGAAACAGGTAGTCATCGGGACGATGGTAACTTCCCTTGCTTGGTTCTTGTAATTTTTTTTTAAGTTTGCTTTGATCGAGGGACAAGAGGACTCGAATAAACCGCTTTACCTTACAGAACGGGTCCTTAACTCCATGTGCTAGGAAAGACAAGGTTCTTTTCTCATGCGGACTCTTTTCTACCTTAAAGCTATTACAATCTGTGCTTATCAATTATGTTCGCTATGTCAAATTAATTGCTAGTTCTTAATTGTTGTTTCCCTTGTTATTGGTTGTACCCTTAATTTTGTGATTTCGCTTGATGTGCTTTCGGATATTAGGCGGCGTCTTCGGCCTCCTCATTCGATGTTTGAATCTGCTGTGGCTTGACATCTCAGCCGCCATTCACCTTGATGGGGATTCTGAGCTCTGCTTTTCCATTTGCTCTCGCTTGGATGGCGTGCCTTACGATAGGTGTTCTGAAAGAAAAGGAACTGCAGTACTAAGACTTCTTAGTCAGGGTTCACTCGCACCGTAGATGTGGAAGTTCGCCGCGCATTCGCAGTGGATTAAACATAGTTTGTCTTAGAAATCAGTGCACTCTGCCTCTTGTGGGCCTGCGACCATAACAAATTCTTTATTCAATGTTGATGTCGCTTATACGTGTACTGAGCAACAATCTCACGCTGAAACTTTCGACTGCGACAAAGCTTTAAATTCCTTTCACATCACTGGCATAACTTTTCTTCTAAGCCTCCATTATAATAACAATTCAAAAAGAACGATATTTATTCTGTTCAAAAAGGAATCATAGAAACTAGGTATATATAACTACCCCCATTTCCAATATTATGAAATCTATTACCAATGACAGTCTTAAAGAGTGAAGTATTATTTCTAAATTTTTAAGAATATCATCTGCTATCGAAAATCCCTTTAAAATTTGCAGCAGTAACTATCGGCTAACAGAATGGTTGAGAAAAAATGACTATTTAAGTGACTCAAAAGAATTCACAATCAATAACGAAATAAGTCCAGTTATGCACAACGAAGAGGTTCCATTTGATGAGAAATTATCTAAAGGTGTTTTTCGAAAAAGAAAAATTGTTATTAAATTGTACTAATCGAATGAAATATTTAGGAAAGGACAGTAAAGAGATAACTCACTTTATACAGGGGAAATTGTATAAAGAAAAAGTAGCTAGATTCAGAAATAAGCTCGTTTTGCAGTTTTACCTTTACACAGATGATTTTGAGATAAAAAAATCCCCTGGGCTCACATTCAACTTTTCAATCTATATCCGCTCTCTATTACTCCTTTCCTTTATTGGAAAACACATCCAAATTGGAAAACATTTTTCAGTTGCCTTTATCAAATCTTCAGATATTAAATAGTATGGGAATGATATGAGCCTGAAAGGTTTCATATACGAAATTAATTATCTTTCAGAAGAAGGTATAATGATAAATACATTAGAAGGAAGCTTTAAGGCTTATTTCGTCATTGGTATTCTACTTGAAGATAATGTACACAGTAAAAAATTTACACAAATTGTTGTTTCAAAGCTTGGGTACTTTTCGATAAGATTAAGGAATTTACCCTAAAATGTAGGTTTTTTTCCCCTAAATTGTAGGGAGTATTCTCCAGATTTTAGGGAATAGTCCTAATATTTTTTACAGTGTAGGATTAGGTAGTATATGTGAATTTAGTAAATAATTTACGTCAAATTATTTCTGCCGCTCTTGTAAGGTTGATAAGTTACACACTTGTACATTATGTTTAGAAGATACTAAACTTCTGCAATCCTTAGATAACTATAAAGAGGACGTTGATTCAAATGATTTTTCTAAAACTGGTATCAACAGCAATTGCATTCTAAACAGTATTAAATCTTTCCATGTCGTAAATAATTACTGCGTTGATATGATGCATGACGTTTACGAAGGCATTTCTCATTATGACATGTGTCATATAATTTCGTACTATACAGAAACAATTAAAATTTTTTCTTTGAAAGCTCTCAATCTTAGAATTACGGTCCAGTTGAAGCAGGGAATATATCTCCACCAATTAGGGCTCTTCATCTAAAAAAAAGCATCTTAAAATGTCTGCAAGGGAAATGATGTGCTTTGTCCATTTTTTCTCATTAATTATTGGTGATCTGGTACCTGAAAATTATTAAATCTTTTAAAAAGATGTGATGCTTTGCTGCGCTACAGATTCAATGAAGAAAATATTTCGTATATAAGTGGGTTAATAAAAAAGCACAACTCTGATTATAACTCTGATTATAACTCTTTTCAAGGATTCAATAAAACCTAAATACCACTTATTGGCGCATTATCCTCGGATCATACGTTTCGCTCGACCGCCTAGCTTCTACTGGTGTTTTCGTTTTGAGCAAAGCATAAGGAACATAGAATGTATGCACATAGTACAACATCAAGAAAGAATATTACGTCAATTAAGTTGGGACCGCCATTTCATGCTAGAAAAATTTTAAATACCTTAAAATTTAGGGCTCAATTAGGGCTAATTTAATGCCATTTCCCCAAATTTAATGCTCTTCATGGTTTCTTAGTTGGTTTGTTGGAGATTAGGCATAATAAATACTATAGAAAAACAGTCAAATAAAATATATTTTCTCTACATTTCTGTGGATAACGCCTTACTAACCTTTATCAGTTCGGAAAAGATGAGAGTATTCAACTATTTTCCAGTATTATTTGTTGATCACAGAATTAATCTGACTGAAAACCACAGTATTACGTATATGTTAACATCGATGGAGCATTTTGTTTTTCAAACTTTAACTTTTATGGTTTCTTGGCCTCAATTGATTTCTTACTTTCGGAGAAAAGACATTGAATTGGCCCTAATTAAGGCCTAAAATATTATGCAGTGCACAATACCTGTTAACCTATTCTCAGTAGTGGTGGTCTTAACTTTTAATAAAGCTGGATTATCCATGGATTTTTTAAAAAGTACTAGAGCATTAAATTCGGGGAAGTGGCATTAAATTAGCCCTAATAGAGCCCTAAAATACTATGCAGTGCACACTATTGTAACAATACTATTTAACCTATTCTCAGTAGTGGTGGTCCTAACTTTTTATAAAGTTGTATTATCCATGGATTTCTTTCAAAAGTACTAAAGCATTATATTCGGGGAAGTGGCATTAAATTAGCCCTAATTGAGGGGGTCCCAGCATAATTGACGTAAGAATAGTACCTTAACTTTAGCTAAAAAATCACAACTTAGATTTTCTTATTATTTTATGACACCTGTGTGCAATTCGTGTTTAAGAGAAAAAAAGCATCAAGTTTCTAGCCGCCAACATTCTTCTTACATATGTGAATTGGTTAGTCTGACGAACGATCAGTTTTCTTGCTATATTCAAGCTGAATTTAAAGGTTCAGTTCACAAACAAGGGTACTTTTTAACAAGATTTATAGATTTTCTTCAACTTTATGAAATTTCCGAAATTATATTACTTGAAAAGAGTCATTTTATATTATCAATATCATATTAACTTATCAAATTTAATTAAATGGCTTTAATGTTTACTATGAGGCTTTATTATGAAGTAGATAAGGGTGAAAAGTGTTCTCTAAAAAAAGTTCATATATTGAAGATTTTAGGGGACCTCCAATTAATGTTACTAAAGTATCAAGTGGAAACTATTTATTCGATTAAAGGAATACTTTTAAAACTGCTAAAATATTCTTTTATTTTTTTCATTTTGTAAACAAATGTGTATATATAGGGTTCAAAATAAATTATGCAACATACCGGCCTTATTAATGACGAGGCGGAGATATCCGATATTCTTTCATATTCCATCTTGAATAATTTATCTGACACTTCATTGCATCAATCAAACTCTATGTCATCGAAATACTTTACTTTGTGTAATGATAGTTCAGAAACATCATAAAAGGTATATTGTATTTCTGAGACACTCATTTTTATGAGAAAATATACCTGCATCTAGGACAAATACAAAAGCAACTAAATCATCTGGGGCCGGATTCTGTAGCACGGAGAATTTGGGAATTTGGGAGATGAGAATTACGTTTTCTTAGAACTCTTAATTCTCTAATTCTCCATTCCCAATTCGCTAACATGGTTGGAGAATTAAGGAAAACGTAAGAAATGTGAAAAAGTGCGAATCGTCTGGGACGAATAAGGGTATCAATTTTTGTTGTAGAGGGTTCGACTTTCTTTCATATGTGAGGTACATCTGTCTATTACCTTCCACTGTCGAAATAAATTTAAATTTCTTTTTTGTTGGGGTAGTTTTTGAGGGATGTTGGAGGGTAGGTTTTCTCGAGTTTTTCCGGGATAACGAGAGAATGGAGAGCAGAAGGAGAATGTATGTGGTATCAAAAAAAATGGGAGCTCAGCGCGAACAAGATAGGTTTAGAAAAAGGGGCGGGGAGAGTGCGGGGTAGAAATGGGAGCTGATCAATGGAAATTTAAAAAATATTAAGACAATATCAGGAGCTGCAATAATTCGCAGGGGTAAGCTCAGGATCTCTAAGCCCAATAAAAAAAGTAAGAATTTGCTTTGGTAATTAGGCATACATGGGTATTATAGGCTATATTTTATTTCGATTAACGGTAATTTGAGAATTTGAGCGGCCTCGGCGGTAAATTTTGCTATGGCAATATTCACGGGCGCCTAACTCTATGTAGGAGAGCTGTAGAGTATTGGAATTTTTTTGATAGATTAAGGGTTTAGAGTACAAAAATATAGGTGAACAATTTTGGGAGCGGGGTGTTTGGGGGTTAGGGGTCGTACCACCCCTCATACGGGGTTGCTCAGACTATGTCATGCTTGGTACCAAATTAAAGACGGAGGAGAGGGTAATCGAGCGGTGCAGTTTGTCTTTGATAGTTTTAACGTGACAGCTGACTTTTGACTGCTGAAAAATGATTTTTTTACACTACGGTCATGTACACCCCAGTTTCCATATTTTGCATATATTTCTTCCGTTCTTTGTTTCGCACCCATTAGTACTCCGTTGTGAACATTTTTGTCATGGGAAGTAAATTTCCAGGACTTACCAGTTCTTCGCAATGATGAGATGAAAATATGTCAATTTTTGTACCAAAAACGGCCAATTTTTCACCTTAAGAAGGACTGCTACATTTCTTTTACAGTTATTTCCAAAACGGTTTAACGTATTCAAAAATTAATTACATATTTAATTAGGGGACAAAATGTAGATGCGATATCATCCTACACACAAGCTTTACCGTGTATATTTAAAAATTTTACAGCATCTCTTCTATACTGGACGACGACCAAATTGATCATTTTCGCGTGATTTATAATTTTTAGCGGGTACTTTGAGAGATAAAATCCTTGTTCCTCTGTTAGTATTGCATGGATTTCCATTTTTACAATATAGCCAGGATACGCAGTGAATACATAACTCAATTTGAAATTCGTAGGTACCTAGATACCTTCACAAAACGCAACAAAAGCAGACAATACAATTTTTCCACTTACATTTCCACTTGCAAAACACCGGAGAATTAACAAGTGGAATGGAGAATTTGGGAATTCTCTACTTACTTTTCGTCTTACTTTTCCACAGGCAAACACCGGAGAATTAACAAGTGGAATTGAGAATTCGGGAATTCCGTACTCGGTTCTTGAATCCTCTCAGTTGAGAATGGAAGAAGTTTTAAAAAATTTTAAGGAGGGAACCTTTTTGCTGGATTATTACGCAAATAAAAAGTCTTTCAACAATCGATCCCCATCCGTGCTAATAGATGTAATTATTCAAAATTTAATATAAAATGATATAGCAATGTCAGTAAGCTTTGCCAAATATATAGCAGAACAAATTATTAATCTATTTCCAACTGAAATCAAGGTAAAAGTTGAGAAATATTTATTTACAAGCAGAATCTTTTATTACTGAATATTTAAGGCCATTCATTAAAGCAGTCAACCTGGTAAAGCACCAGAAGGAAAAGTTTTTACTAAGTACTGTAATCAGCAGAAAGCTCTGGAAATCAGTGGGCTTAAAAAAGCAACAGAACGGCAATCCAAATTAAAATCTATAAGAGGAAGATTTTCGACTGTTGATACACCTCATTTGGTAAGTCAAATTAACTTAAAAATAATCAATATAGTTGTAATTTAACATAGTAGTATAGAAAAGTATTTTTAAAAATAATGTATTTTATTCCAAAGAACCTCCACCTGATGCGGAAAAGCACCTAAATTGGATTTTATATGAAAATTCTTCATGGCTAGAAATTGAAGTCCATTGGAGAGCAACAACTAATTATCGATTAAAAGACATTACTGAAATGGAGACCACTCAAGAAGTTATTAAAAAATGGAAACACTATGCCGAACCCTTGGAGTATAAAACTTATGGTTTCTTTCAACGCGACTCAAGGAAAAATTATGAGAAAAGAAAAATAAATTAAATGACAACAACACTTGAGGATTGTTACAATACAAGAAATTTATTTAATTTCCTTCCTTTTTCCACAAATATTTCTTGTACAAAAATATAACGAAAGTTTCCGTGACGGAACCTCAGTGAACACTAACTACTTTTAAAAAGCTTTTTTATCATTCATTCTTGAAAAAGCGCAAACTTGTCTGTCGCGGCTGGGAAAGTGCTGATGGGACGTTTATGTGAGTTGAATTCAAATATGATAAAGCAAGTCTCATGTGGGAAGAATATTTGCGGGAAGGTTTTATTATGTTATTTTATTTTCATTGGAATTTTAATAGTTAGCAGGATTTATATTACGGTAAGGGATTTATGGGAAGTTATAATTGAGGGAACCCACACGATGAGGAAACTCATATGATAGGGTTCCTTGCTGTAACATTGATTTCGACAATCTTCATCCTGGATGCCCCGGTTTACTGACGTTATTCCATAATTTCACTACTAAAATGTTAATTGTTTTAAAAGCTAAAATCAAAGAACCACACTGCATAGATATTTTAAATGATTTATCTTCCGCGGATATTACAGAAGGTGCAAAATCAGATTATGCAATATAATGTTTATAACAAGGTTTCATTTTATTAACTAGGTGGACGATGCACTGACATTTTATACCTACTACATGACCTGTTTTTCCATTTATTTAACTTGGAATATCCCTTAGAATGTGTTGTTTGGTTATTTTTGCAAAAGATTTTATAATATATGTACCTCATACGATAAATCTTACGCAGCTCAGTCACAACTCATAGCTGATTTGAAGAAATAATTTTGTAAGCAAATAAATAATGTAAAATTTATGCATATTTGGTATTTAAAAAAGGGTTTTACATAATTTTTCCATTATATTCCATACGATAAAGAAATTATGTATTATTGGCGTATTTTTCCAAAATTTCTTTTATTACATATCTATTCCATACGATAAAAAATATCATATAAAATTTATGTTGTTTCCAAAATATTTTCATATACCAAAAAATTAAAATATGATGTATGTAGGTACATACATAGGTCCTCACTATTTTATGTACGTATTACTGTAGGTATACGGAAAAAGTGTTAATTTACAACAATTTTGTATGTGATATTTATAGGAATATATTAAGTACTAAGACGAAAAAAAAAAATATTTTATATGAACTTAAATAATAATTTTTTAAAAATATAACTTCAATTTTGTACTCATTAACACTTAACAGATTTCTACTTCCAAAAAAGTTCCATGTTTCACCTGAGTTCAATTGTAGATAAGCGAAATGGTTTTTATCTAACTGTCATATGCGTCGATTTTTAAGTTAATTATAATAATATTTGTTTTTATGAGACCTATTTGCCAATGAGCCAACATCTTCGATATGTATAAATATTTTTCGATCTACGAAATTTGAATTTAATCAAATTGTTGCTATCATATATTTTACGAAATGCTTTAAAATAATATCTGTGGCTATGCATAAAAACTATGACATTATCATACTTAACTTTAATTACCGTACCTGAAAAATAGTTATCCACAAAAACATGGATTTTATTTTTCAAAGTTTATGACATGGCAATGTTTTGCGTAGTTTTTATGCATAAGTATAAATATTATTTTTAAGTATTTAAGAAAATATTTGAAAACAACATTAAGATTCAATTTAATTTACCCAGAACAAAAAAATATTGATAACGAAAATTTTGTCTTATTGACAAATAGGATTCGTAATAAAGACATAATCTTATTATCGAACAGAAATTCTATCCGCTCTTCCTTACTTTTATCATTTTGATAAAAGGAATTGTCCTGCTAACAGTTCCGATTTATCTTGAAGAACACAATTTCTTCAATGCGTTAGAAAAGTTTATTCACATTAATAATATGTTTTGTCTTCTGAACGAAAATTTTATTAATAAGTCAAGACCTTTATATAAATCTATATAATATAAATATATAAAAGTATAACTATTTCTATCTAGTTGAGAAAAAGTTTTTCATATTAATAAACATTTTATAAAAAAAGGGGGGAATTTTGCCTTTTTTAAAATTCTAGTTCTCATCTTGACAAAATCTTTATTTGCTCAATACCAATCAAAATTTTATCAATGCTATCTACATTTTCATCCATATATAAATATATTACCTTTCATATTTTCTTGTGTGTGTGTGTGTGTGTGTGTGTGTGTGTGTAATTTTTTAGTTTTTATTTTCTTTTTATTCTCTCCGTTCTTTGCATGCGGAATTTTTTTGCAATTTACTTTAAGAATACTTTTTGCAATTTACTTTAATATTTTTTGCAATTTACTTTAATATCTCTTGCAATTTTCCATATGATCTGTCAGTGTAGGGCGTAAAAATATGTGTTGCAATGTATATTAAACTTTTTTCGTCATTAGAAAAATAAACACAAATTTCCAATAACATATGAACTTTTATTTTCAGTTCCCATGGGATCATTAAATAAATAAAAATACGTAAAAAGTTCAACGACTAATTTTTTTTAAAGCTAAAAAATGTTTAATTCTAAAACAAAATTTTTCTGTTCTTGAATTACTTACTATTGAATTTTCTTAAAATTTTAATAAATATTTATAATTTCATATTTCCTTTTCTTACAAAAAAATTATATTTACATATAAATAAATTTCGTCATAGAGCTTCAAAAGTATCTTGTAATTTATAACGAATATAAATTATTTTAATGCGGAAACATGAGGAGCTTCAGAATGGTCTTTGGACAAGTTTGGGTTATATCTCAAATAAATTGCGAATGAGTCTCAGATAAAATTCTTAAAAAGCTGGTGTCTCAAATAAAATGCATAATGAGTCTCAGTTAAAATATATTCCTTAAATGTCTGGTATCTAAACTGAAATTCGTTCAGTTTTATTTTAAAAATGATAGTTTTAATACATGGTTATATTTACCAAATGGTTCTATTATTTTTGGAGTTGCTTAAAGACCTAGAGAAGTATTTTAGAGGGAAATCTTTAATGCACAAAAAATATGTTTAAACAATAAGCTCCATTAATAAAATCCCACGATAAAGTGTAATCAACGGTTTTTGGTAAGTAAAGATACGAACACTGAATTTCTGTAGCGTATTTAAAGATATACAGTAGAAATATATTTATTTGAAAATGAGACATCTAACTTAAGGAACTTAACATAAAGTATACTTGCGTGATGAAATTTACCTGACTTTTTACAAACAAGAAAATAAAGAAGATAACTCCATTGAAATGGAAAAATTACAAAGTTTTTCTTAGGTTAAATTGGTAAAGCGGCAATCTCAAACTGAAGTTTCCTTGACCTGGCTTTGAAAATGATAAAATTATAAAAGAATGAGTAAAAAAGTTGCATTTTAAAGGAAAAATACTTGATTTAAATCGATGGAGCAACAATTGGTTTTTTGGCTGCCATTTAAAAAAAAAAATTACGAAAGTTCTGAAATTGAGTTGCAAACTTTCAAAAAAATTACGGCATTCTTGAGAAAGATGGGGAGCTCCATATCTATCCCCCAGCTTATCTTCCCCTTTTATATATTCATACGAATTAAAATTGAAACGCATTATTCTGACTGATTGTGCAAAATCACAACATACTAATGATAAGGGATATTCCAAAAATAGCATAAAAATAAAGCTTCGTCGATCAGATGCGCATCCCTTTGCGTAACAACATTTTTCGACAGACAAATATACGGGAATAATCGGCGGTTCGTATACTATATGCAAACTATCTTGGCCTAGGTACGCATCTCCTATTTAATTTTGAGACAATCTATTTTTCAAGTTGAAAAATAGAACTTAAAACAAGTTAAATGGAAAGTAATGGTAGCTATATCGGAAACGTCCACTCGGTTCCCCATAACAATAAGGTTTTTAATCTTTTTAATCTTGTGGTGTATGCAACAGCTATACACAATATGTATGCCTCATTGTTATTATAATGAATTATACACATACACATGCAGGATTAGCATTAACTGAGTAGCCACTAAACGGATTATAGAATAAGTGCTCAGTCTCATATTATAACCTCTAGCATTAAGTTCGTATCAATAAATTAATAGTGAATTATATGAAGACACGTGTTCTAATTAAAATACAAACTATAATACAATTGGCGACGAGGACAATTAAAACAACATAAATAAAATCTGTGAAATATTCTACCCGCGCTAATTAAATAATAACTCTATGTGCTATTCGAAGTGAAAATTAAGTCAACCACGTGTTCATGAAACTACAATAGTATAGTAATAATAGCCAAAAGCCCATGACAAAAGAAACAATCCAACAAATTCAAAATAAAAAAAAAATGTCATTTTTAGGAAAAAGTCCAGTGTTCGACTTAAAAGAAAATGACTGGTCGCTATTCAAAGTACAGATGGAGCAATTATTTATTGCGAACGACGTCGTGCAATACTATTGAGTTCATTAAGCGAAAGAACACTCAAATTTTTAAAACAAATAATGAATCCCGTTGTACCAGAAGCAAATGCAATAGTAAAAGCCATGCAATCCCATTTTGAACCAGCTTACTCCGGTTTTGCAGAGCGACGGAAATTTTATGAGGCTACAAAATCATCAATTGAGACTCTTCAAGAATTGGCAGCCAGGGTACGAGCTTTAGCAGTCAATTGTAATTTTGATTCACATCTTAATATGGCTTTACGCGACATATTTGTAATGGGACTGGAAAAAGGACCGGAGAAAGATAAATTATTTCTCGAGGACGTGACTAAACTAACCTTGGATAAGGCTATCCAGACCGCCATGTCAGTGGAGTGCATTAAGCATCAGTATGATACAGCCGATAAGGTAGATATTAAAGAAGAGCCACATTACAATGGAGTTATCGCATCAGAAGAGGAAATATTCGATCTTTACCGAAAAGAGGTAGTAGTACGATTGCGCATTCATCACAAAGTGGAAGTGATAGCAGCAGGCAAAGGAAACATAAGTGCAGCATTTGTGGAGGCACAAATCTCCAGGAAAACCAGTGTAAATACAAATACTACACCTGCAGACGTTGTGGAGAAAAAGGCCATCTCAAGAAAATGTGTCCAGCAAGGGAAGTAACTTCTAATTTTAACAATAAGAAAACATGTAAATATATTTATAAGGATGCAATGCCCTTGTTCTATTTTAGCACTAATAATGACTTAAAACCTATCACGGTCAACGTACTAGTGAACAATATACCACTTGAAATGGAAATTGACAGCGGCGCTTCAATTTCAACTATGCCTAAAGGAATTTTTTTAAAACATTTCGCGGATCGACAATTGGTCAAAGGAAAGGTAATGCTGCGGAACTATGACGGAAGTTTGATTAATGTCATTGGAATATGTAAGGTAAAGATAACTTTTCGTAATCAGAGCAAATTTATTGATATCCATGTGATAGAAGATGGTGGCCCTCCGTTATTGGGTCGCAACTGGATGCATGCATTCAATATCGGGCTAAAAAAAAAAATTTATAACCTGTAGTGATACAGAACTGACAAATGTTTTACGTGAATTTAAGGTCTTATTTGATGGAACATTAGGAACGTTTAATGGGCAAAAGATAACATTACGGTTAAAAGATGGTGCAGTACCGAAGTTTTGTAGACCACGCCGACTACCCTTTCGTATACGAGATAAAGTGGAAAAGGAAATCGACAATTTGGTTAATCTCGGAGTTCTTGAGCCGACAAATTACAGTGACTGGGGAACTCCGGTTGTCCCAATTTTAAAAAAGAATGGATCGGTCAGGATATGCGGAGACTATAAGGTAACTCTGAATCCTTTACTTTTAGTGGATCAATATCCACTTCCGAAAATAGAAGAACTCTTTTCAAAGTTACATGGTGGTCAAGAGTTTACCAAAATAGATCTCTCAATGGCATATCAACAACTATTGTTGGACGAAAAGTCTAGAGATTTGACAACAATTTCCACAACGAAAGGTCTATTTAGATACACCAGGCTAGTTTATGGGTTAGCCCCTGCTCCCGCTATTTTCCAAAGAACAATAGATCAGTTGTTGTTAGGAATAGATGGCATAGCTGTGTTCATGGATGATGTCTTAATTACTGCACCAAATCGTAGGGTTCATTTTGATAGGCTTAAACTAGTGTTGAAAAAGTTGAAAAATGCAGGTTTTAAGGTCTCAAAGGACAAATGCGCGTTTTTTGTAAAGTCAGTTAGCTATTTGGGACATGTTATAGATAAAAATGGGTTACACAAAGACGTAAAGCGAGTTACCGATATCCTAAAACTCCCGCGTCCAGCTTCGAAAACCGAGTTACTGTCGTTTTTAAGAGCAGTAAATTTTTATAGAAATTTGATGCCAGATCTAGCCATGATAGCATCCGTCTTATACACGTTATTAAAAACTGATCAAAGTTTCGTTTGGTGTTCAGACCATGAGAACGCTTTTAAGGAAATTAAGAAATTGTTAGCATCGAATCAAGTCCTTGCACATTTCGATCCTAATATACCGGTAAAATTAGTCGTTGACGCTAGCCCGACCGGTCTAGCCACAGTTCTTGTTCATGAGTTTAAAAACGGAACGGAACGACCAATATGCTTTGCGTCTCATAAATTATCGGAAACCGAAGGGAAATATTCTCATAGTGAGAAGGAAGCGTTAGCTATAACTTTTGGTGTGAAAAAATTTCACCAATATATTTTCGGTCAAGCCTTTACGTTAGTATCTGATAGCAAGCCCTTAGTATCAATTTTTGGGTCTAAAAGAGGCATACCGCCCTTGTCAGCGAACCGTTTGCAACGTTATGCCTTGTTTTTATCCAGATATCAGTTTAAATTGCAGCATTTTTGTACAAAAAATAATATTGCCGATTATTTTTCCCGCACCCCAGTAGATCCTCCAGAAGAAAATGATGATTTTAATGGTATTTATGTAAACTATATAAAAGAAACAAATTTTTTACCGGTTAAGTTCGAAGAAGTTCAAGTGGAAACCTTGAAGGATCCAATTCTAACTAAAGTAAAGAAATTCATGAAAGAAGGTTTGCCAAGAAACATAGATGAAGAAGCTATTAGACCTTATCTCATACGCAGGAATGAACTTTCGGAGGAAGAAGTTTGCTTATATTGGGGTTATAGGTTAGTCATTCCAGATAATCTGAAACACACAGTTCTTAGAGAGATTCATGTCGCATTTAGGTATAGTCAAAATGAAAGGGTTGGCCAGAGGATATTGTTGGTGGCCTTCGTTAAACGAAGACTTAGAAAAATTGTCACAATCCTGTGAAGCTTGTTTGTGTCACCGTGATAATCCAAGGAAAAGTTTCTTAATTAATTTGCAAATACCCAACAATATCTGGAAAAGAATTCATTTGGATTTTATGGGTCCAATACACAGTAGATATTTCCTAATAGGCGTCGATGCATTCAGTAAATGGCTAGAATGCATTGACATGGGTAAAGATATTACCACTAAGCATACAAGGGAGAAATTGCTTGAAATTTTCAGTCGTTTTGGTCTTCCGAAGTTAATAGTAACAGACAACGGTAGAACATTTGTGTCAAAAGAGTTTCAAGAATTCCTTAGAATGAATGGTATCCAGCATGCGACCACGCCGGTGGGCCACCCAGCCACGAACGGCCAAGCAGAAAACGGATTTAGAATTGTAAAAAACGCATTAAAAAAAGCATTACATTCCAGACAACCGTCGTTTTCCTTAAATCATGCCTTACAAATTTTTTTAATAGATTATAGCAAATCTGTTCACTGTACTACTGGCCGTGCCCCAGCAGAATTATTTTTAGGTAGAAATATCAGAAGCAGATTAGATTTGCTTAAACCTTCAAATAAAATTGAAACCCAAACTAGACTAAATTTAGATAACAAAACAAAATATGTGAAAAATAGAATGAAAGAATTGCAAAGAAAACAACAGAAATATCACAAAGGAAATAGAAAGACAATATTTAAAATAGGAGATTTTGTAAATGTAAAAAATTATTCTTGTCCCGGAAGAATATCTTGGACTTTAGGAAACATTAATAAAGTTTTAGGTAGTCAACTTTACTTAGTTCAGATACCTAGCAAGAACAACGCTCTTTGGAAACGACACGTTAATCAAATAATTTTATGTAACAATTACGAATTAGGCAATAAAAGGTACCTTCCAAAAAGTTTATCAAATCCAACAGAAAACATAGCATTAAAGAACAGCATTACTAATGCAAGTTCAACGAATGAATCTGAGAATATACTAGTAAGTTCAGCCTCTAAAGGCAATAAAATAGACTGGAAGGCTCTTCAAGTTCCTAACAGGTATCCTATTAGAAAAAGAAGTTCTAATTCTTAGACTTGAAAACAGATGATACTTTAGCAACTATAATATTTCGTATTAGAAGGGGGGCATTGTGGTGTATGCAACATCTATACACAATATGTATGCCTCATTGTTATTATAATGAATTATACACATACACATGCAGGATTAGCATTAACTGAGTAGCCACTAAACGGATTATAGAATAAGTGCTCAGTCTCATATTGTAACCTCTAGCATTAAGTTCGTATCAATAAATGAATAGTGAATTATATGAAGACACGTGTTCTAATTAAAATACCAACTATACTACAAATCTAAAAGTTTTGTGAATAAAATTCTAATGACTTACCAAGCTTAAAGTCCACCAGATTTATTACATTATCATCAGATACATATTCTGCTCTTGATTTGGCTACGAAAACAAGCTTATACTAAAAAAAATAAATTGTTATACAGTAGTAAGAAAATTATTTCAAAGCTTACCTTTTCCCACTCCTTTATAGGCACTTTAAGTTTTTGCTGCATTCGCTGTTTTAACTCTCCATATGTCTCTTTTTCTTTTGCTTTTATTAAAAATGGTACTCCAAATGAATGGTACACTTCTTTACTAAAGTGAGATACTGGAATAAGAATTTCATCATTTTCCAAACGTAACTCTTCTGTCGGGATTTCTTCAATTCGGAACACTCTCGGTTTTGGATCATTTAAAAGATAACCTTCATAACTGTTATGCAGTACTGAAATTGGTTATAATTAAATTATTCCCACTTAGAAATTGCTGACGTTATTTAATATTACTGAAAACATTTTTATAAACTAGATGAAATCATACGGTATACTAAGTTTCTCATTTCGTTCCTTAATGCTAGTAGAGAAAGTTATTTTCATTTTTGTATGTGTGTCTGGTCGTCTGTCCATCCGTCCGCCCGTAAATTATCTTTTTTGTTAATAGAAGCAAGATTTTATATAAATTAAATATGTGAATTATTTCAAAATAAAGTAAAAAGAACAATTTTTACTGCGGAATATCCGCACACAAATTTGGTTTACTTTTTGATGGCGTGTAAATACAGTAAAACATGGACTACCAACACAACCAGAATTCATGACGCAAAATCTAGCTTGTCACCATTCCTGTTTGCTATATATTCTAAGGATAGGACTCACCTAGGCCAATAAAAAATTGTAAGGCGGCAGGGGGGGGGGGATATAAATAGTTTCGGAGTTAAATGGAGATGAAGAAAAAAGGATTGTTTTTTACACAAAACACCCTATATCTTTAAAAATACAGGTCGCAGATAAAAGCTCATTGTCCGAAGAGCTTCATGGCCTTTCCAACAACCAGCTCCGTACTCCTCTACCCTAAGGAGTTATGGACTCTAAACTAAAAACTTCGGATTTTCTTACCTGTTTTTTGTTTTTAATTTGACCTATATTATTTTTGCAAAAAGGTCTGTAGCCGTTAAAGAGTTATTAGCTCATAACCAATTCTCAAGGCTATTCTCAAACCTATTCGCGTAGATAATTGTTTTCCTTAGTTACACGTCATTTAAAAAAAAATATCAACTAATTTCGGTGTCACCTGAATAGGTTGTGAACTGATAACTCCTTAATGGCTGCATATAACGCATAGCAAGTCATTGGTAAAATAAAAGAGAAAAATCTATAGTTTACAGTTTTTATAAAGTAAAAGTTATATTAATGACGTCTTTGAAAAAGAATTAAAGGTCAGAACCAAAAGAAGGTAAGAAAATCCGAAATTTTTATTTTCAACTACAATAACAGCTGAGATGAGATGATTACCGGGCTGTTGAAAAGGGTTCTGCATACAATAAGTTCCTAACTGTGACCATGTGCCCTGAAAATTGTAAGATACAGTGTGTTTTGTTAAAAAACTAGCTTTTTGCTTTATCACCTTGTACCTACTCCGAAAGGGTTGATATCATTGAATAAATAACTAATAAGGAAGCGGGGTTTCGTGCGAATACAGTGTACGTGAGTAGGCATTTCACTGACAGTCAAACCCAAGGAGCGGGGGGAGAAATGACAAGAGGGCTGGTCACTTATTTGAAAATTCTGGTGACAAGTCACTTAAATTATTATAGGCAACGCCCAGGAATATTGTCTGAAGATAAGGGGGCGCCAAAAATTTGTGTATTTTACATAGCAATTTGGATTATAAAAAATGTCCCCCTTCAAAATTTCACGGTTTCACTACTGCAATGACGAAACGAATACAAACACAGCACACTAATACATTTCGCCGAGTGGCTTAGGTTTTAACCCGATATGCCATTTCCTTATTAGTTATTTATTCAATGGTTGATATGCCCCCCCCCCCCCCCACCCCTGCCAAACACTTTTATTTGCCTAGGTGAATACTATCACCTCCTGCTTTACTGACTGCCATGGCGGAAACACCGTATTTAGTGAAAAGCGAAATTTTTGTATGGAAACCCTACGAAAGTGCTGCCTGATTGGTCGCATTTTGGAACTTAAATTTAATTTTTTTTTAAAGCCTGTGAGCAAACTTTCAGCACTCTGAGTAAACGCGTTCACAAAAAACAGACAGACAGATAGACGGACATCCAAAAATCAAACTAACTTTTAATATTATGCCAATGCATTTTGCTCGACAGTCATTATTTGTATGCATTACAAACGGAATGACAAACTTAGTGTACCCTACAGATTTCATGTAGGGTATAATAATGTAGTACACTGTAAAAAATATTAGGACTATTGCCTAAAATGTAGGGAATACTCCCTAATAGTGTATTCATTTTGGGGAATATTCCCTAATCTTATCGAAAAATACCTAAACTTTGTGGCAACAATTTATGCAAATTTTTTACTGTGTATATATCATTGCTAAAAGGTTGTTGTTATTGGAGAGGATTAAAAGGGATTAAGGTCAGGTAAAAAATGTTGTAATAGCTTCACTACTGTTGTTACACGCATAAGCTATGGTACGCAATATGCATACATACACATACAGCAACAGCTATAACATTACCTTCTTAGCAACAAACCTCCTTAAGATTCCCATGTGCCAATGCACATGATCAAGTGCCTAGATTAACGTCAGTATAAATCACTAAAAAGTACAAACTCATGGACTTGTAAAATTCATGCACTTATAATTTAAAATAATAAAAGTTTAAATCTTTTCAATAAATTTCATTCGATAATTTCTTATCTAAAATTTCATGTTTCAAGGCCCCTCGCATAAACTCAATTTCAAGAGTTCAAGAGGAGTCAAATTACCATTGAACAGACATGTAAAAATGTCTCAGCAGTTGTGGTCAGTTTCGAGAAGATCCACAATCAGTAGCAAATCTTAGCTTTTGAAACGAGCATTTGCATCAAGTAATTGAGAATTGAGAAATATAACTGAACTCGGCAATAAAGTATTATTATATATATATTATATATATATATGTATATATTATAACGGGTGGCCCAAAAGTACTGGCACTATAGAAATTACAAATGTGAAATTACTAAAAATTGACATGGATCGTTATACTCCCCAAGAACGTGGAATAATCGTGTAAAGGTTTTTACGGTATAATTCATCAAGAAAAAAGAAACATATCGCAGGAAGTGTTACGGCAAGTTTTGGAAAATGTCATAAATAGGGCTGAAAGGTGTATCAACTCTGGAGGTCACCATTTAAGAGACATCATCTTCAAATCCTAATGCGACGAAATTTCATGGCACAAATATAGATATATAAAAAACTAATTCCAGTTTTCTAATTTAGAAAAGAAGTTGTAGCTGAACCAAATAGGGTCATTACATTTGCGCCACCCGTTATAATAAAAAGGAAGAATTTACGTCTTATTAATTTCTCCTTGATCATTCTTCGCAGCCCTTGTCCTTATACGAAAAAGAGTGAACATAACTTAGCTATCATATGTTGTTGCGGTGAAATTTCAACTCATCAAGTACCGAGTGTTAATAACCACAGCGGAAGAAATAGCAAAATTTCAACTGTGAACATTTTATAATCTCTGAAAACAGCGAACATAACTTACCTAAATTCTGTTGTTGACTATCTCACTTAGAATATAGTGTAAACTTATATCAATTGTTTAAATAAAATATATTTAAAAAAAAAGTATGTAAAAGTCTAACGATCCTACAACAAAGGGGAAAGCCCAGCTTTCATACAACTCTAGCCCGACACTTCTAGACATGAAAGATGTCTTAAACGATGCATTATGATACTCCGAACATATTTTATTAACAATTTTTATTTTAATTAAGCGGACGAAAGTTTTGGCGATCGGATGTAGCTTGTGCGACTTTCTTCGGCGAAAAGTTAGTAAGTCGTGGAAAATGACTTCATATGAAAATTTTTTTCATAACAGAGCACTAATAGCCGTGGGGAAATAACTGCAAAAATATACTCGAAAAGTAGTAGCTGGGGTGTGTGATCCAAGAGCATAAAAATGGGTTTTCCGGCGGCACAAACATCCCGAGCAAGTTTTCTGAATTAGAAAAAAAGTACACCATAAGATAGTACTTGCGACACCTTTAATTTGGTATGCAACATGCGGCATAGGCGCCACCAAATTACGATTTATTCAAAAATCTTAACGCCCCACCCTATCTTGCGAATTGCGCACCGACCTGGCCTATATAGGAGAGCGACTCAGTAGTCCGAGAGTTAGCAACGTCACGAAAAAAAGAACTTTAGTTCGGCTGATACTTCGCTATCACCCCTCTTTCACTATCTCAATAGGCATGTGGTCCATCTGGCAGATTCGAGGATTATCTACCATATTTTTCAAATTGATATCGACGCTTCCTTAAAATTTTGGATCAATATGTCCGTGGATAATCATGAATGCTACATCAACGTCAATGAATTGTACAAAACTCTGGGTACTTCCATCCATATCTAGAGGATTCTAGGCCATAACATATTGTGATTACACTCAAGCTTTTTTTCACATAGGAAAATTGAGGCATTTCAAATTACTAGAAGACGCGGAAGATTATCAGCTTGCATTTCAAAATATTGCCACCGATGATGAAAAAATACTGAACAGTGCATTTGTCACATTGGAAAGATTTGTTTCGGCAGTTCGGCAGATTAACAACGTCAACGATGTCAGATTTCATTTATTTTCTAATACGTATCAGTCAAAAAATTCAGTGAAAGTTAAATGCAGAAGAAAGTTAAATATGCAGAAATTTCAATCCATCCTTACGTGCAGAGCTGAATTATGGCAGCATTTATTGAGAGTCCAATACCTGACTACATTTTGGAGAAATGCTCACTCTAAATCTCTTACATCTACAGAAGTCAATGTATTCAAAGTAAAACTTGTAATTTTTTATATTCCAAATAATTGCTTTTATTAATTTTTACATGGAAATCTAACTCAATAGCGGATGTGTATAATAGAGGATTTTTTTTTTCCAGTATTTTATCAAGAATATCCTCAAATTTGAGCCAGAAATCTCAATTTTGCCCAGAAGCTTTTCTGTAGCTCCTGAAATTCTCTACAAAAAAAGAATAGGACAAAATTGTATTATCTCGCTGGGTTCATGAAATATTATCAAAACATCATCGTGAGAAAAAAAAACCACTGTACCATGCTCAAATTGGTCCGGTACCTAATGAGCAACCGAGTTATCACCTGGCAAATTAATTTCATGTGCTTCGATAATTAAACTAGCTCGTATAAAAATTACAGCGCTAATAAAATATTTTTTTTATGAAAAAAAAAAAAAAATAATAATAATAACGTCTGGCGTGGTGCTAGCAACGAGGTAATTGTCTGGGAATAGTGAATTTATATTGTTCGATGCTTATGAAAACAGATGAAGAAAACAAAAATCGAACTAAAATGATTTTGAAAACTGCTTTTTTTACCTGTAAAACGGAATGCGCACAAGTAAACGCAACGCGTCTCACCAGCCAGATGGACCGCATGAGTATTGATATGCTGTAAGGAAAGGCATATCAAAAAACTAGGCGAACTAAAGTCATTTCTCGAAAACGTTGCTAGCTCTTAGACTACAGCCTTAAGTTTGAAAATGGGGCAAATCGGGTAACTCCTTTCGTTTTTCACTATATATTTGGACAATACTTGAGATCGCGTTAACGTAAAGAACTGAAATTTTTGTAGTGTAATGTTTTTATAGAAATAGTAAATATCCTTTCAACAAGTAAAAAAGCTAGAATTGGTCTAAGACTAATTCTTATGATACCCTAGATGAATGCCCCTATAAAATTCCATATGATCACCGATCTATGCAAGTTCGATTTTTTAAGTAGTTTTTATATATCTCTAGAACGGTTCGTCGGACAGAAAGAATAATTATAACCAATTTTATAGGATTTCGTATTATAAAGAAGCTTTTGTTACCTACAATTAAAATGTCTAGGATTGATCGTTTTCACAGTATATGTAAAAAATCTAAATTTTTATATGGCAACAACAAGAAGCGGTTGCCCGATTTAGTCCATTATTGAAATTTTATTTGTTATTACTATAAAAACACCATGTACCAAATTTCACCTCTCTACGTAGACGTGTTCTCAGGCAATGTCTAAATATATAGCGGAAACCGAAATTTTTGTATGGCAACCCCACGAAGAAGTTGCCCGATTTGCCTCATCTTCGAACTTAATTCTACTTTTTTTTAAAGTCCGTGTACAAAATTTCAGCTTTCTACGTGAAAGCGTTCTCGAGTTATCGTGCACACAGGATGATGGCCAGATGGACAAACGAACGGACAGACGGACGGACAGACGCAAGAACATGTAAAAATCAAAATAACTTTTAATATTATGCGTGGGTGTCCAATTCATTTTGCTCTACCATAATTATTTCTGTGCGGTACAAATGGAATGACAAACTTAGTATAACCTATAGATTTCATCTAGGGTATAAAAATGGACTAAATCGAGGAACTCTTTCTTGGTGTTGATATATAAAAAATTGGGAATTTACCGTTTATTCTGAAAACGATCAGTACTTGACATTTTAATCGTACTGAAAAGTTCTTCCGAATACGAAATCCTATGAAATTTGTTAGTGTCATTTTTACTGTCCGACGAACTATATATGCGAAAAACCACTTCAACGATCAAACTTGCACTGATTGGTGACCACACAAAGCATATACGGTTATTCATCTAGGGTGTCTTAAGAATTGGTCTTAGAACAATTCTAGCTTTTTTACTTGTTTTTATTAAGTCAGTTCTATCATAATTAATTTTTTTTTGCTGCTTGCTATTTCCTATCATGTTACAATTATCTACTTAATTCGTAGGAATTTTATAAGTGATTTGCATTGATTCATTATCTTGAGCGCAATTTTTTTTGAGTGAATTTATCATTAACTATCTACTATCTACTCCCTAGATTTTTGAATTATTATGGAATCACACGATCATACTATTAATGTTGCCTTATCATGATCTGCTCGAATTTAAAATACAGTTTTATACATTAGTCGCCTTATTACGGCAAAAATAATACTTAAAGAGAAACAATAATGCGTTTGGATTGACCGTGAATAAAAAATATTTGATTTCCAAATCCCACTAAACAATGATATATAGTTTGAGAATTTATTATGATATTATGATGTGTATACAGACTACGAGTATTGATATGTATAAAGTTTGAAAATTTAAAACCAAAGTGTTGGTATTGAGAACTGAGTGATATATAAAAATAAACTCAATTGCTATCTGATAAACAATTAAAAACTGTATTACTTGAATTCAGTTATTTATACTATTATTTACATACATATACATATGATAACAACAAACAAACAAAACAAAAAGAATTTACATCAACGAAAGTCAATCAAACTAAAATCACAAGCCCAGTGTAAATTTAATTCGTAGGCAATGTCACCGACCGTAATTTCACTTGCACCTCCATGCAATTGTTGACATAGAAAATTTGGTGAACGTAAGAATTGCATAGTTAGATGAAGGTAGAAATTGCATATTAAAATGAAATTACGGCCGTTGACTTATTGCGCTTCCTCAGTAATAATTTATGAACTATGTATTTTGTATCTCTACATACTCCTGCCTCGCGTTATCAAGTCGAGGTACCTCCAAGATGATACCGCTTTGTTCTTGTGACCTGGACCCTGCTCGTCTTACGGTTGGTAGAGGTAGCTCAAGTTGTGGCATCATGTTGTTTTGTCGCTTTTTCCACAAGAAATCAGACGCCAAACATGATTATAATAGCTGCCAGTGAATAGAATCCAACAAAACTATGTATGTGGTGACGGTGCAGGTGATGAATTCTTGCGAAATGCTGTTGTTGAGTTTTAATTGCCTTATGGAACTCTTCAATATCATCAGCTTTGATCTATTTAATTAGCAAGGGAATGGAGGTTTTGATAGTATATTGACTAAATATTCACCAATGTGAGTAGAAATAATTTCTTGCTCCGGTATAAATAACGAGTGCGAGGTTCCTGGTTGTTGATTGTTTGTACTTATGAACAATGTCGGATATTTTATGATACAGGTGGGTTGTATTTGTATAATCCCACTCTCTTCGTTGTTCCACATATGATATCGAAATGAGTTACTGCATCCACTGTATAGATCCAGATACTTGGTGTATGTAGCTTACACCACATTTTCTTCAATATAATACTTCGTAATTGACAGAAGGGTGACAATTTTCCCCGGTAGTTAAGCAGTTTTATCTCACATCTGCTTTGATTCAATTGCGCACTGTATAGGCTGTTTATGATTGCAAATTAATTTGGCCTCATATAATTGTATGCTTTCCTTGATATCTTCCGCTTCTAAGGGTGTAAATCGGTCCTTATGGACGTTTAAGCCAGATATTGTGCTGAGGGTTGAATATGGATGAACTGATCTACACGTTTCAATGGTATAGGCGTAACTTTGAATAGCCGATATTTCTGCATTGAGCAATGCCATTTAAATGTCAAATAATACATCCCTTTGAGTGATGCACATCTTAACATGCATTGAATTGTATATTGGCAGTAATGATTTCAAGAGGAGCTCGTTTGGTTCTAAATCTTTCATTTTCATTTTGTTGTTGTAATATACCAATTAATTTAATAGGATTCACCATATTGATGTTGTAAGTGTAAAATTTTTGCGGTACATTGTAACGGGATTTCCGTGCGAGCCCTTGTTAGGGGTTCCGGGTGCTCGTGAGTTACGCCAAGGTTAATAAATAACAAGGCTCATTTACATAAACAAATAATCAAAATATATTCTTACTTAACATTTACCCTAATATAAAATTTCACTCTGTGCTACTTACTCTAATCATATTCATAAATATATATACATTTATAGGAACAGTATACTTGTTCACAAATTTCTCTGTATCTGTCCTTTATTTTATGACAATGGTCATAATGAATACATACCAGACGAGACCATTTCCTGACCAGTACTATATTACTTTCTACGGTTCTACCCTACGGGAAAGAAACACCCACAGAAATACATCACGAGGGCGTGTCGAGAAAATAGGTTAGCGACGGGAATAGAAACACTCACAGAAATACATCACGAGAGTGTGCGGAACGGGAAACAAGTAACTCACAGAAATACATCACGGAGTGACAGGAAAGGAAACACTCACAGAAATACATCACGAGAGTGTACGGAACGGAACACACCTACAGAAATACATCACGAAGGTGTACGGAGGAGGGAATAGTAAACACTCACAGAAATACATCACGAGAGTGCGCGGAAAGGAATGGACTAGAGTAAGCTACAGCCAATGAGCCGGTGTCCAACAAGAAAGAAGTCCCCAGAAATACATCACTGGAGCTCTAATCTTATCGGCAGCCAGCCACCAACTGAGGTCTCGAATGAATAGTGTGCATTCATTTATACTTTTTCTGAGGGCAGTTGCTAGAACATTTGGATAATTCTACATTTTATTGGAGTAGGAATAGGAATGAGAAGATAACAGTCGGATATGAAATTATGAGTGATTAATTTCAACTACAGTGAGGTCTAAAATAATAAATTTATGTTAATTTAGTCAAGAAAAGAGGTGACTTGGAAATGGTTCGTTACAGCATAGTTTTTTGGTATTGTTAGATGGATGTTTTGTTGGCAGATTTCTGTAAGCCTTTCCACTGATTTTCTTATTCCTGTGAACTCTATCCGATATGATGATAAGTCATAGTAAATGATAAGAATCCATTCGCTTGAATATGGCTGGATTGCTGATAGGTCTTGAAAATATATTTTTTCTTGTTCTTTAAACCTAGCTATACTATATGGTTTATCAGGTTGCTGGCCTATAACTAATAGTGAGCAATGCCAATACCATGAAGCTTAGCCATGATTTACTCAGTTAATTGCCTGTCACGTTCATTTAACTTTACTATGTTCATGTTGTGAGTCTGAGCACATCCGTCTTTTGTTCGAGCCTTAAGTGCAATGGGAATTAGTTATTTTGCCCTCGGAGACAAAATTTGAAAACGTCTCTATCGTGGCTATATGAGCTGGATTTGTAATTGCCTGTCACGTTCATTTAACTTTACTATTTTCATGTTGTGAGTCTGAGCACATTCGTGAGCCTTAAGTGCAATGGGAACTAGTTATTTTGCCCGCGGAGACAGAATTTGAAAGCGTCTCTGTCGTACTAGCTTCTACATTTGTTTGATGTAGGAGTGTCTTTGGATCAACCGATTTATTCATGTGATTGCCGACTATAAGAAGCCGAGACGCTTTAGCGACTGGTAGTTTGATCCTTGATCCCCTTGTTAGGATCTACTTTAGTTAGCACATCGAGTCCAGGGTGCGTTTCTATAGCTCGGCCAGGTATTCATTTTGTTGATGGAAGTTGTTCGTCTTTTATTAGTACCAGATTTCCAATTTATGTCTCGGTTTTCGTTGAGTCCATATAGGACGTTGCTGTAGCCTTGATAGGTATTTGGATGACCATTTTCTCCACAAATCCTGATGCAGCTGTCCTACCCGTTGCCACTTATCAAGAGCATTTGGATTAATTTCAAGATGATTTCTTTTAGGTACGGCAAGTAATGAAGAGCCAGTCGAGAAGTGACCTGGAGTGCGCACTTTCAATCTTTCAAAATCTTCGGATATTGGGCACAGCGTTCGCTAATTTAGGATTGCTTCAGTTTGAGTCAAGAGTGTACACATTTTCTCATAGTTATGTCAACCTGCTACCATTGACTACATGGCATATATAATGTTTCAACGTGTTTCCTCCCTGTAAGGCAAGTTTATGCATTTTGTCCACCACTAGTGTTTTCAGACGGCTTTTAGGGCAGTTGAATAGGATGCTTGCGATCGTATGATAGTCCTACCTGATGTAATATCTCAAGGCGCGTTTCCAAACATGATGCCTAGCGAAGTCACAACTAAAATGTTCGAGGGGGAGCAAAAATTTGCTATTAAAATTTTTTTAATCATATTTACATTATATGACTAAATCCAATTTTCGGTTTGATTTGGAATAGCTATCGGTAATATTATCCACATCAATGTCGATCTCAGGGTGGACATTAAAGACTCATACCGAGATACGCCTTCTCGTGCAGAGATTGTAGAAATAGATGCTGGCCTAAGCGATTCTGTCAGAATCAGAGTGAGTCAGAGTGAGTTTGTAGCTTGTGTCATATTTAAAGGAATGGGGTAAGAGTGCATGATTTGTTACTAAATATGACTTCTGATGGGAAGTCAATTGATCTTCCTTTCTTCTGAAAAAGTTGTCAATGGCCTTATCAATCTCCCGTTTTACACCTTCACTACTATTTCTACCTCCATCGCTAACTAATACAGCAAGTTTATCCTTCTGCTACAAATTAAAAGTAATCGTGAAGTTAAATTAAACAACACTACTTGAATTTATACGAAAGTACAAGCAAAGCAATACCAACCACTGCGGAGGAAAGTGAATGAATTTTACTTTTACAGTTTTGCCGTAAATATTCTGAAGAAAAATTGTAGAATCAATTTTAGCGGCCAATTGATGGTTTTCAGCCACCAATAGTGTATAAAAATTCGAAAGAAAAATTGTCAAGTAAATTTCTAAGAAAAAAATGTATGATTGCCCACGCTCGTAAATATCTTTAGCGACCAAGATCAGCCAAGGCAACTGAATCATAATAACTCTTTGGAACCATGGTCGGGAACCGCTAGTGCATGAAAGAACTAAAGAAAAGCTGTCTAGAAAACTGAATGTGCTCTTGTCCGAAATAGTGAACCACCAGAATAAATCAACCAATTCGTTTGGACCGTTGTCGGTGAATAGTTAAAATTCTTAAGAACAATTTACAAGTATAATTCTAACAAAAATTTAATGCTTGAACAACTCAGACTTGAATCAGTGTCGCTATGAAAAGTCAAAATCAGCTATACGTTGATGATTACATGGAAGTAGGGTTTTACTGGAAGAACCCTAACTCAAAGCTCGTCAGTTTGTATGCTTCTATTGCGAGATCCCCACCAAGTTGTCCTGTCATTGATTTTATGTCGGAAAATCAGATAGGTATAAAAAAATTTAAGATCGCCGACCAATTTCCTGGAAACAATAATACTTTCAAATCTCTAAATTGTGTGCTTTTTCATGAGTAATCGGTGCAACAAAAATATAAAAGTATGCTAATAACCGGGCTGCTAAGCATTGCGTGCCTTTTTCTAAAGAATCAAAGACTAAAATAAATATGTAGTAGTAGATATGTATGATAGATGACTTTTCGACACAATTGCTGTGTTCTTTTGGGTTCCTTGCTCTAAAACTCCCATATACTGGAGAAATAAAGTTGTTCTATCGATTGAAGCGAACTACTTGTGCCATTCGCTTCATTTAAATCTTTCTATTAAAATGTATGAGGCGTTCTTTTGTGTATCTTTTGGTCTTCTCTGTTTTACAGACACAAAATAAGACAGCTTACATAAAACACAAGAAAATTCTAAAAAAAAACGTACAGAGACGAAGACCTACGAGCGAATGACCATTATACCCACTCCAGACTCCACTATTACTACTAAAGAGAAGACAAACAAACGCCCAAATCAGCGCAAGCTGTCGCCGCAGATTGGAAAAGTGCGTTATACCAACGGCATAATTTGCCGGCGTAACCTCATATTGTGTCCGTACCATACGAAAATCGTCCTGTTAAACTTTTACAACTCACTCTACAGTCCAGCGCCACATGCAGTTGAGTGTGGTGATGCTAGGAGGAGGATGTAGGGGGAAGGGTCAAGACCCCTCGTGTTTCTACCCCTATATGCGCGCCTGTGTTATTCTTTGTAATTTTCCTAATGTTGAAAATCTTTCGAGCAGCTTTTGATACGATATTTCCTTGGAGCTAAGCCAAAAAGGTCCATGCCACCAAAGAGTATGATCTTTAAGCAGCGATGGCAGTATTCCCCTAGAGACGATGTCGGCAGGGTTCTCGGATGATTTCACGTAAAACCATGCATTTCTGTCTGATAAGCCATGTATTTGCGCAACTCGATTCCCACAAATGTTTGCCAGTTATGTGGATCTTCTTATATCCATCACAAAACTATTATTGAATCTGTCCAGGCATAGCACTTTAAGTCATCGATTTCTAGGCTTTTCTAGTCTCGTTTATCAGTTTAGCGAGCAGTGCTGCTACACATAATTTTAATCTTGGAATAGTCAGCTTTGTTTTTAGTGTGGCTACCTTAGTTTGTCGGTTATTAGGTTTATATGAACATACAATTTTCGTGCAATTCCTGCACTGAAGCCCTTTTCTGACGCATCTGAAAATCCGTGAAGCTCGCAGCTAGTGTCTTTTCCTGGAAATCCAATCCATTGTGGAATCTCAATTTGTTATGGTCGTAGCATATTGCATGTAGCAGTATGCTACACTGAACCAGATACACGTCTAAGCAAACCTTAGCAGCATGAGGTGGGCGCGAACTGTTTTCTCTGCGGATGGAGATCGAGACGCACCGAACGCACCAAAAAAAAGAAAGAAGAAAGCTCACATTTGACTTGTAGGTTATTTTTAAGCGATTTGCTTGTGATTCGTTGAAAAATGTGGATAGTGGTTGGATCTTGTCGAAATATGGTATCGAAAATTACCTTAATAATCTTAGTGTTTAGCGGGTAATTCGCTTATGATACAATAATTTGTTTTATTTAGTTAAAATAACCAAATAATATCTTGACAAAGTGACGTTGGAATATCGGATGGGATAAATCAGATAATGTTAAAGAGGGAATCTAAAGGATTATTGGATTTTTGGTAGGCTGAGGATACATATTTGTAACAAAACTGAAGATTTGACGAAATAGTTAAATCGTGTGCACAGTTCAAGAGTCATCATCAGCACCAGCACAGCACATTTTGATGTTGGACTCCATTTTTGTGTTACACGGGAACGAATTTCACCTAAATTGTTAAGAATGTCGCTCGCCCGGAAATAATTGCCTACAACTTATTGCACGACCGGATTGCTTCCTGGTATGAACACAACAAATAAGAGACTTGCCCACTGATATAGATAAATTCCCAAATGATGTTGATTTGAAATGTCCAGAAAATTGTGAATGTTCAGATGAAAATTAAATTATAAATTGTTGCAGTAGAAATTGACAGCAAGTACAAAAAAAATATATTCCTGAAACTGTTGTACGTTTAGATCTTAGTCATAATTCATTAAATCATTTGAATGAAGATGATTTTATAAATTGCACTAATTTGATGGAGATTTTTTTAAATGGAAATAATATAAGCAGTATAAATAAAGAAGTATTCTCAAATCTTACAAGATTGGATCGGACTCCTGTGGTGATGTTATACTAACTGATGAAACTTATAAGAAAATCAACAGTGCTAGTAGGATATCATAAGTTGAATTGTGTACCTTTACGATAACAACCAAATTAACGTTTTTAGATAATGGCTAAGCTGATCATCCTCGGAGGTACCTCTTCGGTGGATCCTCAGCACAAAACGAATGTAAGCCTTCTTTTCAATTTTTTTTTGTGTAAATTATATTGATTTTCTCATTTGCTTTTGAATAAGATTTAAAAAATTATATATTCGAGATACTATTATATTGATTTTCTCATTTGCTTTTGAATCAGATTTAAAGAATTATATATACGAGATACTATGTAATTATATTAACAGAACAAAAAGGAAGGTGAACTGAAGAATAAGATTTAAAGAATTATATACAATATATGACTATATAACTATATAGACAAAAGAACGAAGCAAGGTTAATGAGAGATAGAAAATTTATGGTATAAATTTAAAATCACGTGACCACTAATTTAAAAGTATATATATATATATATATGGTAGAACGGACTGGTAAATGTAAACAATTCATTTATAATTAACCATGAAGGCCAGTAATGTTAACTTCATTAGAGAGTAGCTTTTAAAGCTTTTATTTTTACTACGTATTAGGATTACTGATAGGATACCGTGTATTAAAACAATCTTTTTATAACGTAATGGCGCAGTGAGTTTCTTTATTACTTTTCCTTAACTCTCCCGGAGCCCTCTTGTTATGAAGGTTGAATAGGTGCGCTCCTCTACTCTCTTTCAGGTCGTCAACAGGGACACTGTGAACAATCTGCTCTCAGTGTCTTGGGTGGATGGGGCAATACAGTGGAAGGCATATCATCTGCGCCTTCACTAAGGTAAGGGTAAGTGGTGAAAAGGCCCCTTCAGAGCTAGAGTGTGTGCTACGGCTTGTTTGTTTGTAGGTACGAAAATTTTTGATTATGGCAGGTGGTAGCGGCAGGTTTTTGGTTAACCCTCCCTATAACTCTCCCTCAATAGTCGAGGTGCTAGCGTGCCGCCCTGCAGTCAACGCTGTCCACCGAGTGATCTGTCAGCTCATGCTGACAATTGGGACTTCACGTCCAAAGACAAATCACTCTACATATGAACCATAACAAATTCCTTCTAATTTTGGAACTTCAGACTTTATTTGTAACCATCTAGATAATAATGAACTTGATAATGAGTCATGACAGGACGACTTCTCTAGCCAAATATTCTGCAGGAATATTTTGATCGTCATTATTACTGGCGATAGTAATCCAACAGGATCAAAGATTTTCGCCACCTGGGATGCTACATTCCGATTTGTTCTGGGGTTTTTGTTCAGTGTTATCGCAGCATGTGATTTGAAATTGTCGGTTATATGGTTGCAGTGCACTCCAAGTGCCTTAATTGTCTGTTCGTTCTGGAAATCTATAAGGCTAGATTGTTCTGAAAATACATAGGGCATATCCTTAACAACCTTGAATTTGTTGCTTGTCTACTTGCGAAGCTTAAAACCTCCGCCCTTTAGCAAATTTATTAACTGCTTCATCCACGGGGTATTGTTTTTTTTTATTTTTCATCTTGCGTGTTACAAGAAACGGTGCTGAGTTTGTGCCGTAAGTAATAGTCGGCAGCTTATGTTCTTGGATATGTCGCCAAAGAATAGATTGATACTGCTGAATGCTGATCTCTCACGTCCACTTTTATCTATGTATGCCGTGATTACTATTTTATTTTTTCTCTATCTTAACAGTATGGAGATTAAGCTTCGTTGCAGTTGAGTATCGGTCATCATGGTATAATTTAGAAATCTCCTTTAGGCATCTGGTATTGTTTCTTTTGGCTGAAGCATCGAAGACTACACGACGTAATTTGGTCATTATACTGTCTTGTTTGAAAACTGCATGGTGAGGTAGGTAGTATTTTATCTCACCATCATCTTCGGCTGGAACCATATGACCTAAGCGTTGATATTCCTTCATAAAATCCTTATACATGATTTAAAATATTTTGTCTTGCTTAAATTTTTGCTCCATTTGGAACAGTCGGGCAAGCGCTAGTTCTCTTGATCTGCTCAAATTGGCTTCTTTAGGATTTTGTTTAAATGGAAGCCATTCTCGTTCCGTCTGTGAGTTTCTTGGTAGTAACTTTCAGAAGCTATGTCTTCTGGGGCTGGACTCCGCAACTATGAGTTTACGCGTATACACAAAATTTTATGTCCACCGCCTTGTCCTGATTCCGCTTAAATGGAAATGAGCTTTTCTGTAAAAATTGTGTATACTGTAATTAATATTTTCTCACGGCCATTTTAGTCGTGAATTTTTAATAGGTATGTTTTATTTGTTATGTAATTTATTTCACCTTTCTCTAAGCCGTAGTTGCCTTAATACTAGTGAATTCATGTAACTCATTTCTTATAACTAAACTTAATTTCTCCAAAAAAACTATTTTCTCACTCAAACAATATTCAGCATAGGAAAATTTTCATTCATCAGTCAAGTGTATACATTTTTCCTCCCGGTGAGTTTTTTAAATCGTGCACACTGGCAAATTCTTCACAGTTACGGAATTCAGGAGCTGGTGGGTTAATAGTTTCGTCTGACAGTTCTTCACGTTCACAAAATCTCTGCAGTTCGCTGGTTATTACTATTTGTGATACCATGCAAGTATTCATTACTAATATAAGATTAGATTATATCCACCCCAGCTCTATTTGTTGGTCAACGGGAGCATCTTCGGTTCCGCGCAGAAACTTGCCTAGTATTACCTTCCCGAACACTTCTACTCCTAATATGATGTCAATTGTTCCCGGCTTATTGAACATTGGATCGACCAAAACAAGGTTTTCGTTATGCGTCCAGTTAGTTGGAATGATTTTATTTGCAGGAAATTTTCTTGTCAGATTTTTTAATACGAGGGCTGTAGTTGTGATAGAGAATGTTGATTTAAATCGTGGCGTTACTGTAATCTCAATATTGGATTTTTTGTCTTGGACTGGAGCACTAAGACCGGAAACAGTAGCTTGAATTTTTCTTCTAGGTTTTCTTAATTGCTGAGTTGCATCCTCAGTAATTAACGTTGCTTGAGACCTTTGGTCAAATAATGCACAGAATAGCACAACGTCTCCTGATTTTTTTTTCGAAAAGTAGATTACAACCGCTTTGTTTGGTGAGATATCATTTCGATTTGGTTCCCTTCTTGGACAGGTATTGCTTTCTTGATAAAATGGTTGCTGCTGGTTTTGATCATGTAAAAGAGTGTGGTGTTTTTTCTGGCATAACTTGTAGGAGTGAAATGATTTAAGTTATGCGCGGTTATTGTTGGGCACGAAGAGTGGTGGCAGCCGTAAGGCAGATCTCGTATGGAGAAAGTGGAGAAACTTTAAAAGCAGATGTCCTAAGAGAAGCTCAGTGAGCAGATCCTTTATAGGCAACAACATCTCGGCTATGTTATTACATAGCGACCGTGATAATTAAACTGTAATCTTCGGAACGTGACGTTAAAAAGAACGATATATTCGGACCATGATAATGAAACTGTAATCTTTGGACGATTAAAACAATCAGCAATGTTCAGATATTGAAGATATTAAACTGATAATAGAGGGACCGTGATGGGAAGAAAAACAATTTTCGGAATATAAACTACAGATGACAATGAGAAGGCAATCTTCAAACTGTGACAATTAAGCTGATCTTAGAGCTTAATTACTTTGATAATGGCAGCGATTTAAGAAATATAATTGGAAATAATCTAATGACAAAGCTGACGACAGTTGAACCATTTTTAATACGGTGCCTATAATAGAATAAAGTGGTTCCGATTCTACACATAAAAAAAAAATGTTATGAGATGTAAATGTTAATTTATCAAATTAAAAACTTTACTTATCAGTTACGCTCGTTGTATGTATGTATATATAACCAGCATTAAATGTAATAGTAGAGACAATAATATAGACCTTAAATACCTAATATGTACAGGAATAAGCAATAGGCATAATTAATATAAAGTTATCGTAACAATAGATTTTTTTTTTAATTTGAAACCGATTAAAGATCTAAATACTAAATACTCCCAGTAAAATTAATATTTGAATTTTAAAAAAAAAACTTTGTAACCATCCGTTATATAGTAAGAAATCTTAAAAGCTAGAAAAATATAGACAACGTTTTAACAATATGCGAAAAACTAATTCGAAAGCAAGCAGATTATTATTGTTTTGGCAATTACAGCCGTTGTGAAGGTTATAGAATTAGTGTACACTCTGTACCGAGCCCACCGAAGGGAGCTTAGAAAAAAAATATCTTAACAGACCAGCGCAAATTACAATTCAAAAGTAAAAAGAAACAAGATTTAAAACAAAATGCATAAACAGAATACATAAATTAATAAACATGCACGAATGGAACAGTTAAATGATATAAAGGAGGAGTTAAAAAACATTTTAAGTAACTTCAATAAAAGCATACACAGGGGCTACACGAAAAAAACGCTTAAGGAAAAGAAAGAAATTGTGGAAAATCTAGAAGCACAAGCCCTATTGAAAATAAAACAAGAAACTACTGCAGAAAAAGCATTGAAAATAAAGGAGATTTATACCGAAATAAAGCTTAAAGCAAAAACAATTCTAGAACTAATAGAAAGCCAAGAAGAAATAAGTATGCCTTTTGATATACGAACCGCGACGTCACTCGTCCAGTCATACGACGGAAAAGTAGAAGAAACAGAAGCTTTCATCGAATCAATAGACCTGCTAGATGAGCTTACGCCATCAGGTCAGAAAGACATTATGATCAAATTTATCAGAACCAGAATTACAGGGAAAGCTAAGCACGGATTACTAATGAAATTAGCACGATTCCCTTAATTAAAGAAAAACTGACAACGAAATTTTCTGTGAAAATCTCATCTGAAGCAGTTCTAGCACAATTAAGATCGTGTCAGCAAGGAAATCGAAAAATTACCGATTTCTCTGCACAAGTCGAAGACCTGTCAAGACAGCTAACTAGAGCATTCATATCGGAAAAAATTGCGACTGGAGAGTCAGCCGAGAAATTGGCAGAAAAATTTTCGCAAATAACGTATCTAATAGAGATACAGAATTTATAATAAAGGCGAGTAATGTCACAACTCTAATGGAGATTACAGCAAAGGCAGTTGCAGTGGATACACCACAACAGAATAACGTGTTGCACTACCAAAGCAGACAACCACAAAGGTTTAGATCTAATTCAAACCAATATAGAGAACATTACAATAGCAGATTTAATAGGAACAGATGGTAAAGCCAACAAAACCAAAGATTCACTAGTACTGGCCATCTAATGAACCCAAAAAGAAACTTCTCGAATCAGAATAATTACCGGAATTCAAACCAGAGCAATTACCGTAACCATCAGTGGAATAATGGAAACCAACAAAGTAATAGAAGAATTCGCTTCTATGATTCGGCGGAATGACAAGCCCCCCAACCAGAAGACAAAACGGATCGGTTGGGGTTGACCTCACAAATAAACTAAAAGTCCAGACGTTAAATATCTTTCTCACTAATTTCTTAAAAGCGTATGTAGTTCAGTATGCACATTTATAGTGGACACAGGAGCAGACATATCAATTTTTAAAAGAGGTAAAATAAGCGCCGACCAACGATACTATCCTAAAAATACTTGTGTCATACAAGGTATCATAGATAATACAAGAAAATCAATAGGAGCAACCTACGCTACTCTCACTTTCAACGATCAATTTTTGATCGAACACCTGTTCCAAATAGAAGACAACGATCTAGCCATTGAGGCAGATGCAATTTTAGGAATTGACTTCCCAACTAAATTCAAAGCCTCCATTGATTACGACACTTGGATACTTACATTAAATACAGCCGAGGAGTCAATCGAAATACCCATAATGAGTGGTCCATCCTCAAACGTTATCGTGATACCACACCGATGTGAAATCAAAAGAATAAAATCAGAAACTAACGATATTGTCGTAATTGGCGAAGAATTCGAACCAGGACTTTTAATAGGAGGAACAATTACCTCAGCGAAAGACCCATTAGTTAGAATTAAATACGACAACTAAAACAGTAACTATCCAAGAACCCAAATTTCAAACCAAACCTTTAGCACATTTTAATATTCAGAATAAAAATATTCTCAACAAAAACAGAGCAAATCGAGCAATTTCGGCTTTAAATCTAAAGTCAATGCCAAATTATGCTAGACCTCAATTTGACAAATTATGTCAGGAATATCAAGACATATTTTCCGGCGAAAATGAACCACTTTCAACTAATAATTTCTATGAACAACAAATAGAGCTATCAGCTAAAGCACCGGTATACACAAAAAACTATAGAATCCCAGAGGCACATAAATCCGAAATCGATAATCAAGTGAAGAAAATGCTGGATAATAAAATAATAGAAAACTCTGTTTCCCAATTCAACTCTCCAATTTTATTAGTACCAAAAAAATCAAGTACTCAAAACTAAAAGTGGCGACTAGTGGTAGATTTCAGAAATTTAAACAAGAAAGTACTTTCGGATAAATTCCCACTGCCACGAATAGAAGATTATATTAGATCAAATGGGCCGTGCAAAATATTTTTCAACACTAGACCTTATGTCTAGATTTCACCAAATTTCTTTAGACCCAGCTTCTAGAAAGTACACAGCTTTTTCAACCAACCAGGGACACTACCATTTTACACGACTTCCTTTCGGACTTAATATAAGCCCAAACAGTTTTCAGCGAATGATGACAATCGCTATGGCAGGTCTAACACCAGAAGTTGCATTTTTATATATTGATGACATAATAGTCATCGGATGCTCACAAGCACATCACTTACAACATCTGTCATCCGTACTCAAGAGACTACGAGAGAGAAATCTCAAATCAAATCCAGAAAAATGCAAAATTTTTTCAAACGGAAGTTACATACCTTGGTCACAAAATTTCAGTACAAAGTATAAGCCCAGATAGCTCAAAATATGATGTTATAAAAATTATCCTATACTCAAGAACGCAGATGAAGTCAGGTGTTTCGTAGCATTTTGTAACTACTACCGTTGTTTTGTTCCTAACTTCGCAGATAATGCACTACCGTTAAATAGACTGCTCCGAAAAAAGGCAATATTTGAATGGTCTGCAACTCACCAAAAAGCCTTTGATATTTTAAAATCAGCGCTTATGTCGCCCATAATATTACAACACCCTGATGTTAATAAAGAATTCATTATATCGACAGACGCATCAAACACTGCCTGTGGGGCAATTCTATCCCAAAATTTTGATGGACAAGAGCTACCTATCGCATACGCAAGTAAAACATTCACACAAGCAGAGAGCAACAAATCAAAAATTTAAAAAGAACTAACAGCCATACATTGGGCTATAACATATTTTAAACCATATGTTTATGGACGAAAATTTATAGTAAGAACGGACCATAGACCATTAGCATATTTGTTCGGAATGAAGAATCCGACATCGAAATTAACCCGAATGCGATTAGATTTGGAAGAGTTTGATTTCGAAATCCAATATATCAAAGTAACCGATAATTCTGGACCTGATGCTTTGTCTAGAATAAAGCTTTATATAGCAGATCTAAAAGAGATCAAAATATTACAAATGAAAACTCACAAAAAGAAAGGAGAAGAAACTAACATTACAGAAGAGACAGAAGAGGAAGCGAATGACATAAGTGTGCAGTCTGATCAACTGCGTATCACTGAGGCCTTGGCACCATCAGAAGTAACAAAATTACCAGAATTAAAAATCAACGTTGAGAATAAAAGAGGAATTGAACTCACGCTAGCGTTCAACTATAAAATGTTTTATAAGCGGATAACAAGAATAAATAATACCCAATTAATAGAACCCGCACTAGAGCAGGCATTCGAAGCATTGGAAGAGTATATTGACAAACAACTTCAGACCAAGACTGTGAAGATCTCTGCAGAGAGTCAAATTTTTAATATGATAAATAAAACCGCATTTAAAGGCCTATGTAATTAAATTTTAAATAAAATACAAATAATAATATATAAACCACAGATTCAAGTAACTGATATAGAGAAAATAAATCAAATACTATACGACTGCCACTCAACCCCAACGGGTGCACACTTGGGACAGTCAAGGATGTTTAGCAAACTAAAAGATATATACACGTGGAACAACAGGAAAAAATCAGTAGCTAGATATGTCAACAAATGTGAGCTTTGCTAAAAAAACAAACATCAAAAACACAACAAAGAAGCAATGGTTGTAACAACCACGCCAATAAAGGTTTTTGACATAGTGTCAATAGACACAGTAGGACCGTTCACAAAGACACAAAATGACAACAGGTATGCCGTAACTATCCAGTGCAATTTAAGTAAATACATCGTGATTATCCCGACAAAAGGTGAAGAGGCAAACGCATTAGCAAAAGCAGTAGTAGTAGTCAACGGATTCATATTAACGTATGGTCCAATGAACAAGTTGAAAACTGGCCTAGGAACAGAATATAAGAATGAAGTTTTCACAGAAACCTGCGAAATTTTAAAAATTAAACAACTATTTGCTACCGCAGTGCACCCAGAAACAATAGGAGCGCTCGAGAGAAATCACAAATGTCTCAACGAATACTTAAGATTATTCGTTAATGAGAATAGAGATGACTGGGACAACTGTATACCTTACTACACATTTTGCTACAATACCACACCTAACAAGGTACACACATACACCCCATTCGAACTCGTATTTGCTAAAAGAATAAGCCTACCATCTGAACTCAATATCGACCGTCCAGACGCCGTCTATAATCACGAGTTGTATAGTAAAGATATAAAATATAGATTGCAACAAACGATAAATAAAGTAAAAGAGCACCTTAACATATCAAAAGCAAAACGAAAACAAACAAGTGAAATAAAGAGCCACCCAATATTGTTAAAAATTGGCGATAAATTAAAAAATAGAAAGAAACTGGACCCACTATATAATGGTCCATACACAGAGAAATCTATAGGTAATGTAAACTGTACCGTAGAAGATAAAAATAAAAATACAATTATAGAAATACACAAAAATAGGCTAAGGAAAATAAATAATTAAACTAATATGTGAATAAATGTAATAAAATTCAATAGCTATGTATGTATCATATGTAAAAAAATAATAATAAAAGATTATTATTATTTTAGTATACATAGTATGTAAACAATACCATAGCAATGTAATAAAATAGAATTGGATTACTCAAAAAAAAAAAATAATAATAACAAAAGATTGTTATTATCATTTTTTTTTCTCCGTAAAGGGAAAGGTGTGATGTGAATTTACACAATAATTTCCTAATCAATTGAAAATACAAGAATGCACATTCTGCATTCTTGCATTATTCAATTGACCCAAAACTCATCGCTCAATTAATCAATCACAATAAATGCGATCGATTGATTAATTGCAATTAAGCAAAAACATACGCTGAACAAAATATATGTCACAACCTTAAGAAGTGACTGTAATTGTTTACATGCGTTTGTTTACATTTTTGCAACCAGCGTAATACGGGTCAATTATATTGCGTCACATCTTTCTGCCGGAGTTAAACAAATAAATGCAAATATGCAATTGCGTCATGATCTATAATAATTGGAAACAAAATGCAAGTATGCATTTTGTATTAAGAAAGAAGAATTGTGTTAACGGTAAGTAATAATCTGTTGTACATTCATCTATTGCTACAAGGCGACCTAATCATTCATACTACTACAACATGGTGACAACATCTAACATCATCTCTGTTATAATATTAGTAGAAAAATATAATATATTGTTAGAAATAAAATAAAACAAAAAAAATAGTTGTTTTCGTTTATAAGATTATTGGTATAACTTTTGAAATAGAATAAATAAAGAAATGGAATATAATTAAGATACATTAGCGAGAGAATAAATAAAAAGCATATATGTAGTTAATTAAACATTTTTTTTTTTCATACGAAAAACAAAAGATGGGAAAACATTCAAAAGACTGCCAGGAGGGCACACTGCGTTGTCATTAAGACTGCCGTTTCACTGATGATACTTCGAATACAGTAGAGGATAATTCAGACCACATCAAACCAAATCGCACACTTAAGAAACATAGTAGAAATGGTATAAAGTGGTTTAAATTAAACCACAACATGCAGCAATGCCTGAAATGCCGGTTCACGACGGACTCAATGGAATCAGTTCAAGAACACGTGAAAATTAATCACGAATATAACGATCAACATAATTCATGTTCGACCATCCCCGCTGGGCCTAAAATTACAACCCTAACGAAAAACACTGGGCATAAGTGTAGCAAATCCATGTACATGGCAGAGGCTATAGACGACACGTAAAAGATCATTTTCTTATAAATCACGTAAATGTTGAAATTCCAAAATATAAAGAAAATCAAAAAAAAAATGTGGCATGCTACACGTAAAAAAAAACAAAAAAACTTAAATTGGTAGTTGAGATACGATATCCAAATGTACGAATATTCCTGTCACCATTAGATGAAAACAAAATAAAATGAGGTCTAAATTGGGCTTGTAATAATAAAGCAAAATAAAGAACAAATAAGCGCGTATCTCAAACCTAGGCAGACTGATCACCTGCGTAACACTGTGGTATTAGCAGTACAAAAAGTCATAATGTGAACAGCGAAAACTTGAAAATAAGGAAAGTTTAATCACAATAAGCGGCACATTATTAAAAAAAAGATACGCAATAAAGATTGAAGCCATGAGGAAGCATATTAAAGTAACTATATGTAGAAAGGTAATCCAACAAGTAGAGCCTGCACTAGAGCACGTATCCGAAAAGTTCGAAAGGATGGATTGGATATCAACTCATGAGCAGTAAATAGAGATACAAGAATCTATTAGTAGAATTCGCACTAGAGCGAAGTTCGAAATTTAAAAGGAATACTATAAATGAAAAGAGTAGAACTCGCATTAGAGCAAGTTTCGAAGTATTGGATAAGAAAAAAAAACGCGTCTAATCTAATAAATATAACCACAAATAAAATATCACGCAAATTACATGAACCTATAACTGATGACAGAAAGTACATAAATAAATAAATAAATAAATCAACTACCACACAGCTACCACTCAACTCTCACATACCCTCCATGTGAATCAAAAACCAAACTAAATAAAAATAATGAAATAACAAAATAAATTGATTAATAAAACAAATTAAGTAAAAAGATTTAAAAAAAAAAAAAACAAACAAGAACCAACAAATGTAATAGATTTATACCCATTATTGTAAAAATTGTTAATAGACTACTAGAAATTAAACCCCAAAAATATGTGTTATTGATATTAGTAATTATTGGAATAATTTATAGCATAATAAGTTAACATAAGCATAACTAATCATAAAAATTAATATGTAAATATAAATGTAATAATGAGCAATTGGATTACTCATTAATAAGCATGTAAAAAAATAATAATAATAACAAAAGATCGAGACTGTCAAATTGACTCGCGAAAAAGTCAATTTGGTGAAATCAAATGCGCGCAACCTGTTGGTGATACTTAGAAAATGCGAAATTCTCCAGGTAAGCAATATTTAAGAAAAAAAGGTAAAATTAATTCCCATAATGAGTGGGAAAGAGAAAGATGTGGGAGCGAGACAGGGGAAACTTGAGAGAAAACTTGTGTTATAATATGTTATAATGTATTATAGCTATGTTATAGCTATGTTATAATATGGCAGGGCGCCGCCATATTGATTATTTTCAGAAAAATCAAAATATTTAAATAGATACATGAGGAGAATTTGTGGATAATGGAAAATAAATTAATTGAGATAATTTGGCTTATGTGGATATAATTGTATAAGTCAGTCGAGCGCGAAAAATATGTTCAATATGCATTTTTCGTGAGGAACTGATGTCAAAATGGCCCCTCAGAGCCTATAAAAAGGAGGTTTCCCCTGAACAAACTCTCATTAGTTTGACAGCGATAATAAATGTAAAACGCATAAAATCAAGTGGAAGGAGTTCTCAGAAGTTCTAAACAGTGGTAATCAGTGGTTATTTTAATTAGCCCGCTATTTCGGTAGATGTCACTTTTGGAGCTGTCACTTTTTGGCATTTGACAAGTAGAAACTACGCCATTAATAAAAATGGAACGATACACAATTCAACAACGCAATGAAATTATTAAAATTCACTATAACAAGTAAAAAAGCTAGAATTGGTCTAAGACCAATTCTTATGATACCCTAGATGAATGCCCGTATTAAATTTCGTATGGTCACCGATCTATTCAAGTATTGATTTTGAAGTTGTTTTTCGCATATATTTCTAGAACAGTTTGTCGCACAGGAAAAATGGTAATAACCAATTTTATAGGATTTCGTATTCTGCAGAAGTTCTTAGTACAATAAAAATGTCTTGGACTGATCGTTTTCAAAGTATACGTAAAAAACCGAAATTTTTATATGGCAACACCAAGAAGGAATTGCCCGATTTAGTCCATTTTTGACATTTTATTTGCTAATGTAGTAAAAATATCATGTACGAAATTTCAGCTCTCTACGTCAAGGCGTTCTCAGGCAGTGTCCAAATATATAGCGGAAAACGAAATTTTTATATGGCAACCCCACGAAGGAGTTGCCCGATTTGGCTCATTTTCGAACTAAATTTTACTTTTTTTTTAAAGTCTGTGTACCAAATTTCAGCTCTCTAAGTATACGCGTTCTCGAGTTATCGTGCGCACAGACGGACGGACGGACGGACGGACATGCAAAAATCGAAATAACTTTTAATATTATGAATGGGTGTCCAATCCATTTTGCTCTACCATCATTATTTCGAGGTGTTACAAACGGAATGACAAACTTAGTATACCCCTATGATTTCATCTAGGGTTAAAAATGGTGAAAATGTAGCAGAGACGGTTCGTAAAACTCGAACACTTTTGGGTCGTCGTGAAGCACCTTGTCGGACCGCAATACAGAAATTGGTAGAAAAATTCGAGCTGACGGGACAAGTTAGTGGTGTGAAGAATAAAACCGGTGCACGTCGCTCAAGAACAGCCGAGAATATTGCTGCTGTAGCCGAAAGTGTTGAAGAAAACCCAGGTTTGTCCATTTCTCGTCGTTCTTTGGAATTAGGCATTCCACAAACGTCATTACACCGTATTTTGCATAAAGATTTGGGTCTTAAGGCTTATAAAGTTCAGTTAACACAAGAACTCAAGCCGGCCGATTATCAACAACGTCGAGTCTTTGCTGATTGGGTCCTTGAAATGCATGAAAATGATCCGGAATTCCATCGAAAACTCATCATCATTCGTCAACAAGCAAAATTGTCGCATCTGGGGCCCGGAAAACCCAAGAGTTATTGTTGAAAAGCCTCTCTATCCTCAACGTGTGACTGTTTGGTGCGGTTTATGGTCCCGCGGGGTCATTGGACCTTACTTTTTCGAAAATGAGGCTGGAGCAACAGTTACGGTGAATGGATTGCGCTATCGACAGATGATTAATGATTTTTTATGGCCGGAATTGGATGGTAGTGATCTGGATAACGTTTACTTTCAACAAGACGGCGCTACGTGCCATTCAAGCAACACCTTGCGACTTCTTCCTGTGGGGCCACGTGAAAGAGAAGGTCTACGCCAACAGCCCAGCGTTTATTCAAAACCTCAAAGATGGAGGCTATCGAGGGCATAGGGCAGCCACTTTGCGATTTGGTTTTGGAAAATTTTATGAAAAGGATATGGTCCTGTGGGCGTGGTCGTGGTGGTCATTTGGCTGATGTTATTTGCCATTATTAACGGCATAATATCCTCTTTATATTGAAATAAAGATCCGATCATTTATCTCAAAAAATGGCATTTTTCTTTGAATATCAAAATAACACCTCTTATTGGAAAACCCTTTACCTATTTGGACACTGCCTGAGAACGCGTCAACGTAGAGAGGTGAAATTGATCAATCCTAGATGTTTTTATTGTACTAGAAAGTTCTTCAGAATATGAAATCCTGTGAAATTGGTCGGAATCATTTTTCTGTCCGACGAACCGTTCTAGAACTATATGCGAAAAACCGCAATCAAACTTACACAGAGACGAGACTGTACGGGCATTCATCTAAGGTATCATAGAAATTGGTCTTGGGCGATTTCTGGCTTTTATACTTGTTTATTATTATCTTTAATTTTAAAGATTGTAACTGAAATTATGTCTTGAAAAAATTATTTTTTCTGTATGCATAAATAATGGAACTACATTTACATGTAGTAGTATTCTGAGAATTAAAATAAACAAAACATATTGGAAATATTGTGGCCACGCATACAAAAATTTTCGACCGTAGCCAAAATATAAAGCGGTATACATACCTGTAGCCAAACATGGCCCAAAGTAGCTATTTGCTACGATCGTAGCCAAAGTGACAACACTGCTGGGATGCCGTTTACTTCACTTCTCTAGCAATGTTTTGCTAGAATATAAAAATAAACCGTATCGCTTTCACTATGTTATTGTGCCGACATGCTTTACTTTTAATCTTACAGAGACATGTTTCTCGTATATAGAATTTCTTGTAAAAACTTTAAAGCTTTTTTCGATACAATGTGCTTTCAATTTCAGTTAGTGACTGAACAACACTGGTCTCCATGGCATAAGGTCTGGATATCTGGGTTTATTTGTGACTGAACAACACTGGTCTCCATGGCATAAGGTCTGGATATCTGGGTTTATTTGTGACTGAAGCTTACCTCATGCGAGAAGAAGGCAATCCGACCAATGTACAAAACATACCCTCAACGCAAGGCCAACATATCTCAACATTTTTTCATCCGAGTAATTGACGTTTAAATATTTCAAGTCGCTGTATAAATTCCAATTTTTGAGTACTGGCATTGATTTTATATATAAATAGATGTGCCCAAACTGGAATAAAATGTTGGACGGCTTTCATGTTTGGCGGCGCTGCCGTCGTAAATAATGATTGTAGTCACAAATAGCAGCACTTCTAGCCGCAAACCTGAAGTGATGCATTGCGCGTGTATATTTTCTGATTGGAATTGGATTACAATAGTGTTTGAGTGACTCATCGATCTCACGAAATACGCGATCTGCGGGCCAATAAAGACAAAACGCTATGTATTTATGCACATGAGCAAAATGGATATTAGACGTTAATCGTTTCATTTAAAATAGGCTCTTTTCTACTCAAAGGGTGTTAATTTTCAGCGTTGTTTAGTTTCAATGATATTCCTTTGAAATTCAATTCAATTCTTTGGACACTGAGTTCGGCCTTTTTATATTTTATTGGTGTAATAACGTTATTATTTGATGTTTTTCCTCAATTTCGGTTAAGTTGCATTATTTGGTTTGGTATTTTAATTTATGCTTAATTGAATTACTCATTAAAATTTTCTATTTTTTATGTATTTCTGTGGTGTGCATAGATTTAGGCTATTTTTGCTTTGAATCCTTTCTGGCTTGAGAGGAAAGTTTTATAATGTACTTTTCCGTTCTAGGTGTCATTTAATTTAAATGTTCATAATCATTTTGAACAAAAATGAGTTTTTCCTGCAGTTATAAAAACTGTAACAATAGACATACACCAGGTGCTTTTCTTTCGTTTTTCCGAGATCCCAATGATTACCGGAGAGAAATTTGGTTAAAACATTCTGGTGATATATACCTTCAAATTGACAAGATATCCTCTCGAAGAATATATTTTTGTGAAAATCACTTTTACGACAAAGATATTCAGGAATATTCAAGTAAAAAATATTATCTGTTGATAGTATTATTGTGAAGTCGTTTGACCCTCTTATTTGGTCTTGTTCTGAAAAGAACTGAACATTCTTGTCAATTATATTTACAAAGTTCTAGACTGCAAACTATTAAAAATCCTTTAGAAATACTGCCCAACGACCGCTTACGTGTAAATCTCATGAAATTAATACTAGTGCAAATTTGATTGAAGTCTCTCCATGTGATTCTTATCAATCTGGAGACGAATTAATAGTTACGAAGGGACCAAATGATCGCACTTGTCTAAAAAAATTTAAGATTCCTAAAACACCTGAAATGGATAAAATACATCAGTGGCAGTTTCCCTCACCCGTAAGCGAAGTACAATTGAAAAGAAAATATGAAGGGCCGAGGGTCCATTTGGCCTAATAGAATTTATTTCCCTTCGGCTTCCACGTAAATTTCTGCGTATAGATTTGCTCTTGCTCCTGCTTAGTCATGTCAAGAAGCACCAAAAGTCAAAATCGAAGGGACCGGGATTAGATGATGTTGAAGGTGAGGATACCGTCCCATTCCATTCCACTTCCAATTCATTAATTTGGATATTCTGTGACCAAAAGAGCCCTCACTGTTCTGCTATAATGAGCAGGAGCCGCATCGAACTGGAACTACATGTCTCTCCTAGTAGGTCTATCTTCAATTGAATTCTAGACGGCCTCTTCCACATTAACCAGCTGACCTAATAACTCTTAAAAATCTTCCACATTTTCATTTATTCGTATGATTCGTCCAACAGTTACATGGATCTACTGCTTTAGAAGCCGATTATGGTACTTTCGAATAGGTGTAAAGGCGTTTCAATTATAGAATCCATAAAAAGATGCATGTCGATGTACTCATCAATTGAAAATCTTGCAGGATTTATTTAACATAGAACTCCCTATGTTGAATTAAAATAAATAATAAGACTAAAAGTAATTACACTGGAATATGAAATGTCTTGATTCAGTCACTTCATGAGCATTCCAATCATACTACTATTTTGTTCTGGCCTCCACAGAAAGGCGAACTGTTTTTCAATAGCCTGTTTAATTTTAATGTTTTCCATTTTTCATTTTCATATGGCTGACAAGCATCTACATCTGAAGTCTAATATGTGTTATCGTCACGAAAGCTACTACAAAATCGCATCTTACTTTCCACGAAAACTTCAAATCAATACGATTAAATAGCTACTGACCATCTACATATGCAAATTCATCCTGTGTATGTTTCTCTTTAAATAATATACCTACCCTAAAAAACCACTAGCCTTTATTTATTCTTCCTTCATTCAAAATCATCATCCAATATTTCCCTCCGCCCTCAAAACGATAAAAAATTCTAAAATACGAGTACGTCTTATATTATATTACTAAAATAATACAGTATTAAGTTTGATGCTCTGATTGTCACACAAAATAAATTTCTGTGATTTCTGTGCAAAATTCTTTATTTTTAAAATCAATATAATCCAAAACTAATTTTGACTTTAATTTTACATACATCATACGCTAATTATTTCTAAAAGGAATATCATCCCTGATATAATTTTTCCCCATAATAATTTTCATAAATGTGTTACAATCTTTAAAATTAAAGATAATAATAAACAAGTATAAAAGCCAGAAATCGCCCAAGACCAATTTCTATGATACCTTAGATGAATGCCCGTACAGTCTCGTCTCTGTGTAAGTTTGATTGCGGTTTTTCGCATATAGTTCTAGAACGGTTCGTCGGACAGAAAAATGATTCCGACCAATTTCACAGGATTTCATATTCTGAAGAACTTTCTAGTACAATAAAAACATCTAGGATTGATCAATTTCACCTCTCTACGTTGACGCGTTCTCAGGCAGTGTCCAAATAGGTAAAGGGTTTTCCAATAAGAGGTGTTATTTTGATATTCAAAGAAAAATGCCATTTTTTGAGATAAATGATCGGATCTTTATTTCAATATAAAGAGGATATTATGCCGTTAATAATGGCAAATAACATCAGCCAAATGACCACCACGACCACGCCCACAGGACCATATCCTTTTCATAAAATTTTCCAAAACCAAATCGCAAAGTGGCTGCCCTATGCCCTCGATAGCCTCCATCTTTGAGGTTTTGAATAAACGCTGGGCTGTTGGCGTAGACCTTCTCTTTCACGTGGCCCCACAGGAAGAAGTCGCAAGGTGTTGCTTGAATGGCACGTAGCGCCGTCTTGTTGAAAGTAAACGTTATCCAGATCACTACCATCCAATTCCGGCCATAAAAAATCATTAATCATCTGTCGATAGCGCAATCCATTCACCGTAACTGTTGCTCCAGCCTCATTTTCGAAAAAGTAAGGTCCAATGACCCCGCGGGACCATAAACCGCACCAAACAGTCACACGTTGAGGATAGAGAGGCTTTTCAACAATAACTCTTGGGTTTTCCGGGCCCCAGATGCGACAATTTTGCTTGTTGACGAATGATGATGAGTTTTCGATGGAATTCCGGATCATTTTCATGCATTTCAAGGACCCAATCAGCAAAGACTCGACGTTGTTGATGATCGGCCGGCTTGAGTTCTTGTGTTAACTGAACTTTATAAGCCTTAAGACCCAAATCTTTATGCAATATACGGTGTAATGACGTTTGTGGAATGCCTAATTCCAAAGAACGACGAGGAATGGACAAACCTGGGTTTTCTTCAACACTTTCGGCTACAGCAGCAATATTCTCGGCTGTTCTTGAGCAACGTGCACGGGTTTTATTCTTCGCATCACTAACTTGTCCCGACAGCTCGAATTTTTCTACCAATTTCTGTATTGCGGTCCGACAAGGTGCTTCACGACGACCCAAAAATGTTCGAGTTTTACGAACCGTCTCTGCCACATTTTCACCATTTTTATAGTAAATTTGAATAATTTCAATGCATTGTTGAATCGTGTATCGTTCCAATTTTGTTAATGGCGTAGTTTCTACTTGTCAAATGTCAAAAAATGACAGCTCCAAATGTGACATTTACCGAAATAGCGGGCTAATTAAAATAACACCTCTTATTGGAAAACCCTTTATATAGTAAAATGCGAAATTTTTGTACGGCAACCCCACGAAGGATATACCCGATTTCTCCCATTTTCGAATTTAAATTTACTTTCTTTTTTAAAAGTCCGTGCGTAAAAGTTTAGCTCTCTAAGTGAACGCGTTCTCGAGTTATCGTGAGGACGGCAGACAGACAGACAGACAGACGGACCGACGGAATTAGCAAAATTATAAAATCATCTAGGCTAGGGTATAACAAGCGTAGAAATGAGTTTAAAAGTTATTATTAAATAAATAACGCAGAAAACTAAATGGTATTTATGTAATTTTACTCCAATATTCATGTACATATATACATATAATATTGTGCATAACACATAATAATAATTAACAAACTCATCAATAAAATTGCCTAATCTAGCATTACAATAAATTCCCTAACCGAAAGTAAAATATTCGCTACGTCGAACGATATAAGAGTATAAAATCTTGAACTTTCTCATCTGGTCAAAACGGAACATAGTGCGGTATCTATTGAGAAAACCGTGCACATTTTTGGGCACATCTATTTATATATAAAATCAATGGTACTGGTCTAGTTCTTTGTTTAGTTAGTAGTATATAGTATACATAACTTTTCATTCAGGAGTTTTTTTTTTAGTTATAAAGTAATATACAATAAAAAGTTCAAAATTAATGATTTTTGAGTTGTGGTGGTTTTGCATTGGGGAGGTTCGAAATGAACAAAATACCTCATAAAAATTGAGTAATGAACTTTTTTGTAGATAATCAAGTTCTCTACAACTTTTAATAAGAAAAAACGAGATATTATAATTACAATAATGAATGAATAAAACCAATAAGAGATTACTGTCATAGCACTTAGGCTTACGTTTGGTTTGGTTTTTGCTAAACTAGAGGAGGTCAGGCTTCTTTATGAATCTGATGTGCGTATTCCCAGAAAATTAAACATGTTTTACTAGTCACTCCACGTTTTGTTCCGTGATCGTGTATGTAAAAGCACGAGCCATATATATGAAAGTTCATACGAAACGTGTAAGAGTTGTTATATTTTTCTTTCCTAGTCTACTGCTCACCTTTTGTGCTGGGTTTTTGCTGTTTTCGCTGCTATCCAAATTTGTATTCAAATACTTAACTTTTTGTTTTTCTTTAAACACTTTATTTTTCCCTTTTGGTTGAACTTTCCAACAATGCGTATCATGCGCATGCACTTATTGGTTAACCAAACTAAATTTACTCGCTATCCTTTAACTCCAACAAAAACGATTTAATTTATTTCCTTTTAACTCGAACAAAAATAACTTAATTTATTTCCTTTTAACTCGAATAAAAAAACTTAATTTATTTCCTTTTAATCGAATAAAAACTTCACTTATTTCCTTTTAACTCGAATAGAAAACTTAATTTTTTTAAAAACAACCGCCGACGACTTTCCGCTATTCCAAAAACAAACTCAACTCTCTTCTTTTAGAAAAACAACTCAACTCTTGATCACATTCATCGTGATCAAGAGCCGTTCTTAAGGATAGAAAATGCTAAATTGCATTTTCTTATCCTGAGCAAATGTGACTTTTTAATTCTGGAATTGTTCAAACATGTCCAGAATTATTTGCTTCGGATGATGGCTTCAAAAAATGTAATCCTGCACTTCAAAAAACAATAACCACCGTCCCGTCGTTTGAAATCGCGGCGCGTATATACATATAATATATTTATGCGGCGCGCGTTTCTTATCACGAAAGATTTTATCGTAATATGTATGTACGTATGTACATACATATTGAATTTTTCGCGGCAAATCGTACTGAAGGTACGATTTGCCTTTTGAATTAAATTGTTTGGAGTGACAAATTTTGCTGAAGGCAAAGTTAAAAGGAAATAAATTTTGCTGAAGGCAAAATATGTCGTGGTAGTTGTTTTTGTCGTGGCAGTTGTTTCTGTTAAAACGACTTGGGTTGTAAACTGAAACTTTTGTTTTTCCTAAGTCGTTTTGTGGGAATAAAATGTATGGTATGTGAGGAAAATTGCTGATGCAATTTTCTTCACCCAGACAAGCTAATCATGTTATACGCATGATTAGCTTATTGACTTTTTATAATTTAAATTTTTTTGTTAAAATACTGAATTTTAGGTTTATAGGGTTATTGTATCTCCTTTCTCTAATTCCTTTAAATTCAGATTTATCTCTATTTTCTAACCTAGGTTTTATATATATAATATTTATATATAACATCCCCCGCGAAAAAGAGAAGTATTCTTTGAAGAGGAATAATTCGCAAGGGGACTGCGTGGGTGTATATTTTGTATGGGGTATTGAATTGAAAAATGAAGTTCATATCGTACTCCTTAATAAGATAACAAAAAATATCATGGGGTACGTCGGTATGATACATTGACATGTATCTTGTACCGGCTCTGAAGAAAAAAAAATTGTGAGATTTGTGTTTTCATAGCTGCCTATATATATTATGCACTTCAACTTGTGGAGCCTATTTTGTGTGCTTTGAACGCTTGGAGAGAAGAAAAAAAACTACCTTTGCTATTGAGGTTGCGTGGGATTCACCGAGATAAGAGCACAACACCTATTAGGTGCATCTTAGCTAATTTTTGCCAACTTTAGCTGTTTTGCCCTTTAAATTGGTTCGCGCGACCGGAGTAGTTTACAGTTTCATCATGCAGTTTGGAGAAGTGTTAAGCCCACGCAATCCCTACGTCTGCCACAGGCCCCACTGTGTCGGAGTAATCACTATTTCTGTGCAGAGTGTGGCTCGCGGGTGGAGGGGGTTGATTCGTATATTGCTGCGGAGGGCCGGACCACCGGATATATGTATTTGGTCCGCTCCAGCCGAGGTGGATAGTTTCCACAGGGTGGAGCTCTATTTGTCCCCCCCATGGCGGGTCCTCTTTGATAGCTTAGGGTAAGTTTTGATTATTATTTTGAAAAACGACTTCTTTATTCTCTTTTTTCTTTTTTTTTTTGGGCGACGATGGCTCTATCCGGTGAGGTCGGCTGGTGTTGCTGCCTGACGTGCAGGGCGTATCCACTATACATGGTGCACGAGGACGACGTGGCAGCTTTGGCTACCTCCACCCCTGTGGCCGATTGGGGTCCACCGATAGCAGCATCGAGTCCTTTTCTGGAGGAGAATTGGGACGACCCTGCCCATGAAGACCTGAGTGCGTCATACGTGGAGTCAGGCGATGACTGGGACCTCCCAGTTAAAGTGTCTGGTTCTGCCCAGGAGAATTGGGATCTTCCCGGTGATGCTTCTGGTCCCGCCCAGGATTAAGCCACCCTTTTATTCAGGTAATCTTGTTTGATATCTGTTAATTTAATTTTAATCCTAAGTATGATTTTTTGTTTGTTTTAGATGTGGTTGGTGATTTGGTCTCGCGGGTGGCGGCTGATTGCTGAATTTTCTTGATTTTAATTTTGAGTGTTTTAATTAACCTTTTTTCCAAAAACTTTGTGTTTATTTTATAAAAAAAAATTTGTTTGATTATACTTCTATTTTTATTCGTCAATAAAAAAAAATTTTTGGGCTAAATATTGTACTGTTTTTATTTCTTATTATTCATTTATTTCTTAGTTTTTAATTTTTTTTTCTTATGGGCTTAGATCGAGGGCGTGGATTTGTCAGATTTAGGGTCTGATTATAAATTTCTCTTCAGAGCGCCTTCCGCCGTGCTGAGCTAATTGGGGGTTGGTTGTTATCTCGAATACGGAGATTCTTGCATTTCTTTTATTATTTTTGTTTTTTTTTGGTATGGTTTTCGTTGTCTTGCGGGTTTGGTTCGGTTGAGCTTTTACAGGAATATGCATATATATATATTTTCTTATGGGAAATATATGTAATTTTTGCTATATCTAATGTCGTTAAAAAAAGTTTTTTTTTCTTATTTCTTCTACTAATTTAAGTCCCTATTTGCTATTTATACTGTCAGTACGTCACAATTCTATTCTATTTCTATTTAGTATAACCTAGGTATTTATGTGTATATATTACTAGTTAGTTAATTATTCCTGTGTACTACTTAATGTTACTGAATATTAGGTATTTATTATTTATTACTATTAATAACCCCTTTTTTTTGTAATTATGTTTTGACTTCTACCAATTGTATAGATTTTTCTCTGGGGAGACTTTGAGCACGTTTTAACTTTTCTTTGGATTTAGCGTAAACCGGTTCCAGGGGGTGTTTTCAGCTATGGGCTGTTGTTTGCGTTTGGCAATCCATCCCATGAATGCCGGGACTTTGCTACTGCCACCACAGATACAATTAGCAACAAGAGTCCTGTTATTGATAAGGATGTGATAGAGAGTATATGAGGAATCTGGGCCTTTGGTCCAAAGTGAATGTTGTCCACTTTGGTACGGATTTCGTCTAGAGATTTTGTATTTATGTGGATACATTGGTTTGTATCATCTTCGAGGAGTAACGTTGGTTGTTTCTCAAGGTTTTTAGGAGAGGAAATCTTTGGCATATATTCTGCCAATATTTCTTGAGTTTCGTTCGTGCCTGGGAAGTAGGTTGGTTGGAGGATCCTGAGCGGATGCAGATTTTCTGCTTCATAATAAAGTGTATGAGGCCCTATTTGCAAGGAGCAAGATTTGTTGATTGTTATGATGCCTTGTCCTGTAAGGCGATGAGTGAGTAACTGTTGAGTACAAGTTATATGTACTATAGTAGTTTCGATTAACGAGTACAGCCACGAATTTGGTCTATTGAGCTTAATTATTGCGTCCCTTGTTGGAATTTGAACCCCGAAACTACACTGTGGGTTTTCGCCCAGTGGGTTAAATAAAAGTTTGATAGTACATTTATCTGATTTTGTAGCCTTGGTGATTGGTGTATTCAGCTTACCAACCCACGTATCCTCATCGATTCCCTTTGAATTTTTTTTGAAAGATCTCAGGTTTTCTGGCTTCAGTGTCAGAATTCATGGGTCTGGATTTGGCTTACCACATGGGAAAATCCGATATCAGGTATTAATGAATGGTTTGAATCCACCCGTATGGGAAAACATCTAATCTGTTGGATTTTCATCTTGGGTATATCAAATATGGGGAGTTTGATTCGGATAACTAACTTGTCCTGTAACAAATTTGTCTTAACATCTGCTGTTTGATACAGAACTGACAAACAGATTGGGACAAGTGGAGTGAGATTTGTGATACATTTCTAGCAAGAGATTCGGGGAAATTAAAAGGGGATGAATTTGATTATTTCTACTGGACACTATTATGTCCAATAGAGCTTGTTGTCTAAATTCCAACTCTATCATTTGTAGTGTCAGACTAGAGACGATCTCTTGTCTTATTTGGTGGGCTATCACATCATCCAAGAGCCTCGCTGCTGGCGTCTGTGGTAAGGTTAAAGGGTTTTGAAAAATCGGGATATATTAAGAGTGGAGGGGAAATTAAAGCGTTATTCTCTCTTAACCTGTCAAACTTTGCGAAGCTTTTCGTTGTGGTCTGCCAGACTTTTTCCATAGATGACGATGTCATCTAAGTAGACGTAACATTCTAGTCGGCGTGCGTTTGAATTCATAATGCCCATAGTTGGTACTAAAAGCTGTTTATGCTCGATCCTTCGGATCGACGAGTACCTGATGATAGCCATTGGCTAGGTCTAGAGTGGTGAAGTATCTTGAATGGCCCAGTTGATCGAGGATATCTTCAATTCGTGGTAGCGGGAAGCTGTCGCCAAACGCTTTTTCGTTCAACATACGGAAGTCAACGACGACGCGTCACCTTTCCTCACCATCTGGTCCCGCCTTTTTGGGGCCGACTAGCAGTAGCGAGTTGCATGGGCTTTTGCTGGGCTGGACAACACCGTTGTCCAGCATTTTTCGGAGTTGCTCATTTATGACATTTCGCTGAGTCTCTGGTAACCGGTACATCTTTTGGTTAATAGGTGCTTGGTCTTGCACCAGGCGGATATCGTGGGTGATGGCATTGGTATGTGTAAGCCCGTCACCTTTTAAAAAGAAGCTGTCATCATTTTCGTAGCAGAGATTTGTTATTGAGGCTTTTTCCTCAGTATATAAAGTTTCATCCAAACTGAGTTCTTGCTCTAATCTGGTGAGGCGTGGCTGAATATTGGTGTCTTCTTCTTTGACATCGTTTGGGAACAAGTACCTTATGTGTTGTAGGGTGGCCGTCTGATCGGCGCTTATTGCCCTGTTTTTATTAGTCTTATTCTAGACTTACTTAGTGATTTTTTTATTATTTATTTTATCTCTTAACCTATTTGTTTTATAGTTGAGAGGCGCTGGGTCAGTTGGATCTGCGGGAGTTGCTACCGGCAGACCGTTTGTGTGCTGGCCAGCGCCTGACGTAGGGGTTTTCATGAGGGACCCGGAAGCGTCTTGGAGCAGTTTCTTATGACTGCTTAGTTGACTGGGGCTCTTATGCCCTATTTTCTTAATCTTAGATCTAATTATATTTTGATGCTCACCATCGTCGTCATTTCGACTAATTGGATTCAAAAGATGGGCTGTTGCAATATCTTTATCTGGCTCTCGTTTTATGGGGATGACAGTGTAGTCTTTAATGGGAACCAGAATTAGGCTCACGGTGTTTAGGACTACTTGTGAACTGCGCATGTTGAGGATTCCTGTGGGGACTGCCTTTAACCCAGCTGAGAGTAAGCTGTTTGCTAAGAAGACTCTGTCGTCTATTTCTTTTGACAGACTGAGCATTTCTTCCTGTAACTTCAACGGAACTTTGACTACGATCTGAGACCTTGCTAGTTCCGGAAAGCATATTTGGGACTGCGAGGCTAGAGGACAGTTATCACTAACTGTATCATCATTCATCACACACAACACATTATTAGTATTCGTGCTACAGTGTGAGTATCCTATGCACTTATCATCAGAGCACACAACATTCGCAGTGCGTTAACTCCAATCGATAAGGAAAAGAGCAAACAGCAACACAACTTTGAACGAAGGCATATACACGCATACTTTTCGCACTTATCCAATTCGTATAAAGTGGTGGCTGAAAATTGTTATACAGGCACATCAACAACAGTCGAAGTATATTTCTTGCTTCATAAGCGATGGACTAGATAAGTATCGACACTTTGTAATAAAGTTGCTGCTCAAAATAATCGGCATATATCACCATCAACTGGAAACGTCAAACACATAAATATTGAGTAGAAAATATTTTCTGTTTATAGTAAAATAAATATTACGTAGTAATAGTTATTTCAGATAATTTCACATAATAGTTTAATAATTGCACTAGACATAACATATCGTAAAAATATCTTTAAATAGTTTTTGTTTTTTTATATGAATTAGCCTTATATTATACATAACAAAACAACAAAATTTTTTTTACCTTTTGCAAATAAGCCTTTCAGTAAATTTGAACTCTTCAGGATAAATACGTGTACTGTTATACACATTGTGAATTATACTCAACAGAACGTTACAGTGACACGGTATCAAAAATTAACAACTCATTAACAACATTTCCCAAAGTGTGTTTGTGTGATAATACTTTAGGAGCTCTATAATAATTCCTTAAAAAATTTTTTTTTAGTATTTTGTGAAGACTCCAATTTTCTTGCGTCACATGCCAATACAGTTTCACGGCATTCACGATCTTGTAAAATTTATCGAGAAAAAAGAATTTTTTTTATTCTTCTTGTGAATTAAAATTTAATTACGTTCATTGCTTCCAATGTCGGAGGAAAATTCAGATCCAGATAACTCCTTAACGGAAAAAAAGGACAATACAACCAACGACCCCTCCGGCTCCAACTCCAGCGAGGTGCATGCCACGAGTGCTATGATAAAATTACCAACCTTTTGGGCAAATTCACCGGTGACATGGTTTATTCAAGCTGAAGCCCAGTTCTCGGTCAGCAAAATCAATAAAGATTTTTATAGCTACAACTATGTCCTGGCAGCGCTTCCGCAAGAAGCACTAGACTATGTTCTTGACATAATTCAAAATCCTCCACAAACAGAACTGTACAAACATTTAAAACAAACCCTTATAGATCGGCACTCGTTAAGTGAGGAAAGACGCTTAGAAAAACTTCTCTCGAGTGAGGAAATCGGAGATCGAAAGCCTTCTGATTTCTTGCGTATGCTCAAACAGCTAGCAGGCAATTCAGGCGCCATTGGCGACACTCTAGTGAGAAAATTGTGGTTAAGGCGACTCCCACAAGTAATCAGTGTCGCGTTGATTCCACTCTCAGACAAAAGTGAAGCTGAGATAACCCACGTAGCGGATAAAATCTTTTCTCGACAGCAAGAAATAAGCTTTCGTAAACTAGAACGTGAGGTTCAAGTAATGAAAACCATTATAAAATCATTTCAAATTGGCGACAACCGATACCGAAGGTGTCAAGAAATACGTTCAAGTAACAACAGAAAGAGATCGAAAAGCGATCACAGAAAAAATGTTTGTTGGTACCATTCAAAATTTGGCGCCAAGGCTATGAATTGTCAACAACCCTGCAGTTTCAGTCGTAAGAATTTCCATACACCACGATATCAAAGTGACAGTAATACAAAAAACAAATAGGTCCAACTGTTCAGATGGCAAACAGTGGGATTCCGAATTCTTCTCGCCGTTTATTTATAAAGGATTGCGATAACAATCTAACTTTTCTCATTGACACGGGTGCAGATTTATCAGTGCTACCCTACATGCTATACAAAAATTCAAAAGCAATTTCGGAAACCTCTCTATCTGCAGCCAATGGTACAAAAATATCGGCATGAAGCTGCTCAGAGTTAACTTGGGTTTACGTAGAAATTTCATCCACCAATTCACTCTCGCAGACGTAAATAAACCCATAATGGGGGCGGATTTCTTAAATAAATTCAACCTCGTAGTCGACTTGAAACGAAAACGCCTCATTGATTCTAACACAAACGTATCCGTCATCGCACCATGTATCACCTCAAATATCCCATCAGTCCGTACCTTATCAACTAAAAACGAGTTCGATAAAATTCTTCACGAATTTCCAATGCTGACTCAACAACAAAATTTCAATCTACCAGTGAAACACACGGTACAGCACCACATTGTAACCAAAGGTCAGCTACCAATTTCTAAACCAAGACGTTTAGATCCCATAAGGCACAAAGCAGCCATGATGGAATTTCATCACATGGTAGAGCTAGGCATTTGTCGACCATCCTCGCCACCTGTCTCATCACCCCTTCATATGGTGACAAAGAAAGACAGTGAAGACTGGAGGCCCTGCGGGGATTATCGACGCCTCAATGCCGTAACAATACCAGACAGGTACCCAATTCCTCACATCCACAATTTCAGTATGCAACTGCAAGGATGTAAAAGATTTTCACGCATCGACTTAGTCAGGGCATACAATCAGATACCTGTAGCTGAAGAGGATATTTACAAGACAGCGATAACAACACCGTTTGGCCTCTTCGAGTTTATTCGAATGCCATTCGGATTGCGCAATGCCAGTCAAACCTTCCAAAGGTTTATTAACGAAGTGGTAAAAGACCTCAGCAGTGGGTGCAGTGTTACAGCAGTATAATAACAATCAATGGGAACCACTCGGTTTTTTTTTCGAAGAAACTGACTAGCAATCTACTTATCCATAAAAAACTTCCGTCATTTTGTTGAAGGGCGAGAATTTCGAATCTACACTGATCATCGCCCACTAACAAATGCCATCACTTCCAAAGCCGAACGGAGACCTCGACAGGCTCGCACCTCGATATATCGGGAAAAAATAATACAGTGGCAGATCTGTTATCACGTCCAACAAACACGTGCAATGAATCTATTGACAATACATTCAACATTAAATCACTCGTTGAAGCACAAAAGCATGACAATGAACTGCGCGGCATACTTGCGGACTCAAAACCAAAGAACTCAAAATTCAAACTTGAACTCATAAAAGTCCCAATAACCGCCGAACAAATTTGGTGTGAAACTAGCACGAAAGGCATACGTCCATTTATTCCTACGCCTCTTCGCAAGATCGTGTTTGACTCGATTCACAACCTATCTCATGCAGGCACACGGGCCCCAAGAAAGAAAATCACTTCCACATATTTTTGGCCCTCTATCAGCAAAGATAGCAACGAATGGTGTAAATCATGTTCTTCATGTCAGAGGTCCAAAATAGGACGACATAGAAAATCAGAGAACAGTCGATTTCCAATCGCATCCGGCCGGTTCGAAAACATACACATAGATCTAGTTGGCCCTCTTCCACCATCAACGGTTATGCTTACCTGTTAACAATTGTAGATCGATTTACCAGATGGCCGGAAGCGATACCGATTAAAGATATAAGCGCGGCAACCGTAGCGAAATCTTTCATCCAAAATTATGTATCCCGATTTGGTGTACCTAAGGAAATCACAACAGATCAGGGTACCCAATTCGAATCCAAGCCTTTTCGCGAACTTACCAGTGTTCTAGGAATGCATCGCATACGTACAACCGCATACCATCCGCAGGCGAATGGAATGGTAGAAAGATTACACCGCACGATTAAATCCGCACTAATCGCGCGAGGTAACACTTCTAAATGGAGTGAAGAACTACCATTTGTTCTGCTAGGTATTCGCTCCGCCATTAAAGAAGACTTAGGGTGTACTCCAGCAGAACTAGTATATGGACAAAATATCAAAATACCAGGCGAGTTCTTTATTGAAAGAAATTCCATCAAATCTACCGACCCTAACGAAGTAATAGACCAGCTCAGAAATAGTATGAAACACACAAAACCAACTGATACCCGGGAAACTCATAAAAGAGATGTCTATATTCCAAAAGCACTCATGACCTCGGACTTCGTTTTCCTTCGAATCGACAAGGTCAAAACCGGCTTACAGCCACCTTATGAAGGACCATACAAAGTGATTAAGCGACTAAGAAAGCAATTTATAATAAACAGAAAAGGCAAAAATATTTCAGTCTCAATTGATCGACTGAAACCAGCGCATATATTGCCCGAGTTAAATTCCAACTCAAGTAGGAACAAAAATCTAAAAGTGACGTTTCCATTATCCTCGTCACAATAACAGTCAAAACATCTTACGCTTCGCTGGAGGGGGAGTGTGTAGGGTATTCAATCAAATTATGATTCAATTCAGCAACACCGAATCTTAATCCGTGGAATTGTCTTGGCAACATCGTCAGTCTACGGAAATAAACACAGCACAAATACATGCCCACGATGAGAAATGTTGTCAGCGCACTCGATTAGCGCGAGCGTAGCGGAGTAGGCAGTCGCAGTCTTTATCTAGTAGTCGCTTGTCACTGTCGTTTCCGTCGAGTTTAATAGAAATAATATGTTGGGAGTTTTTTTAATGTATTCAGTATATAATTAAGTTTATTTAAAGTATCGAAGATTTATAAATGCTAATTGGATAGCAGTAAAAATAAAAAGAAGTTACTGGAGTGAACGTCAAGCCTTTTTTTATTTAATTTCATTATTGAACCCAACAGGTGCTTGATTGTAAGGACTCGAAGACTAGGGTCTATTGGTTCCATTGGATATGGCTGTTGTGTTAATGGCGTTTCGACGAAAACTGTGCCTGCTTGTAGCTTTTCTATATCTAAAGCCTTTTGTATCAGCTGCTCTACATCATTTTCTACCAGAGTGAGGAGGTACTGGCATAGGCGGGGATTGTTCACTCCACTTTTGAGGGCATTCATGGCGAATTCCGCCAATTGTGTCTTCACAGCTGGGGCTGCCGTTGCTCCGTACTTCAGTATCGCTACCTCGTTGCAAAGCATCAGCAACTGCTTCACTCTTGTTGTGAAGGAAATGAGAGTTTCCAACGAGTTTTGCCTCATTGCGATTAGTTTGTTGACCAATTCTTGGTAGGACTCTCGCCGTAGATAGGTTCTGTTCAGACGTTCCCCACCTCACTGAAAGTAGTTGGAACGTCCGAAGCAAACAGCTGATAGGCATCGCCACGAAGTCTTGTGGGCAAAATGTGTAAGAAGGCTGCTTTTTCTTCCTCACTTAAACAGTGTAGGGCCTGTTTGCAACAGCCAATAAATGTTTGCAGCTCACGACCTAACTGTGGGGAATTTTCACCCTAAAATAGAGGAACAAGTTGTGCCGTACGCTTGGCCACCTTTGCATAGTCTACCATTGTGATTATCTTTTTAGTAGTAGGCTTGTAGAGTAGTCTGATTGTGCCTTGTGGAGTTTCAGGGCTGGTTTCTGGACTTGATTCCGTGAAGGATACTTCTAGCCAGCCACTAAGGAGATTTTCGGCCGTAGTCTCGTCAGAGGGATCACTTCCTATGTCACTATCTCTCAGCACTTACAACTGTAAGAGTCCGGCATCAATACATGTAACGAGAACTCTAGTTTGCAGTCAAGTATAGCGCTATATACATACATATATATATATATTGATAGATATTCTGCCGTCATTGTAGGCAGATTATAGCTGAGGGCAATCAGTCGTAGTAATTTGTACAGATCGGTCGACATTGAATAAAGTCAGATTAATTTATGTTTGTGCCGTTTGAATTTTAATAATTCCCCTTACAATCAATTCAGAAGTGGGATATACGCAACCTGAAAGTTATTATATTTGTTTTAAGAGTGATCGGTCACTAAATTTTTTTGTTTTATGCTAAAATATGGAAGCCCACATGGCTGAAAAATATAAAGCATTTTTACAAAATGCAACGGTAGTCGAGCTGAAACAAAAATTAAGAATGCTTGACCTATCTACGAATGGAACGAGAGCTGTTTTAAAATTACGCCTAGAGGAAAAGGTTGATGAGATGACTGCCGATGAAATAAAGAATTTTTTAGCTGCCATCGATGTGCCGCCTTCGACCATGCAAAATAGTAACGGAACCAATGATAATGCTTCTGGGTCACATGATACGGAATCAAATGAAGACGTGTTGAGTGATCTTAATCAGGAATTAGAGAACTTAAGGAGTATTATTGCGAAGAAAAAAGAAATCGCTGTTTTAAGTGGAACAAATATTAACTACGGCTTCGAAGACATCGAGGCATCATTAACATTATTTAGTGGTGATGATAACTTTTCGATCCAGAGGTGGTCACAAACATTTGAGGAATCAATGAATATATTGCAGTGGGATTCAAAAACGGCTATGATCTACGCAAAGCGATTAATGTCAGGAACAGCCAAATTATTTCTGAGGACAGTATCCTGCAAAACGTGGTTGGAATTAAAAGAGGCATTATGTAAAGAATTTAGTAGGCGCGTAACATGTGCAGATGTGCACAATGAACCTGGAAGCAGGAAAAAAAAGTCTAGTGAAACATTGCAGCAATATATTCTAAGTATGCAAGAAATCGCGTCGTTTTCGGAAGTAGATGAACAGGACATTATGCACTACATAATTCAAGGTATTCCAGATACAACATCAAATACATTAATATTTTTCAGTGCAAGAGATCTGTGCGAATTGAAACAAGCTGCCAGAAAATATGAGAAGATCAAAGCTACTGTCAATGTGGAAGAACATCGCACGCGATATCAATACACCAACATGAGAATGGCATCTTCACAGCAAAAATATAAATGCTTTAACTGCAATTATTACGGACATGTCTCCAGCAAGTGCCCAAAACCCCGTCGAGAGAAGGGTAGCTGTTTTATGTGCGGACAAAAGGGCTATTTCATTAACACTTGTCAGAAAACATCAGAGAGAACTTCTAATATCATGGTTATTCAGCAACAGAAGAAGTGCCAGCAGAGCTTGGAACAACAAGAGACGCAACATGATAGCAGTGTTTCGGCAGCACAGAGAAGTCAGTTTATTTATCCAAACAATTTTAATGATTTTGAGTACTTTTTAAGGTTTGACTTCTACATACATTCGGATAAACAAAATGCGGCCACAGTAAACTTGTTAACCATAATTGACACCGGAATTCCAATAAGCTTCGTTCAGCAACGCTACATTCCATCTTATCTTGTTTTACCTGTGGATGCTGAGACTCTGAGCTCCAGATTTTGTGGTATAAACGGAAGTCTTCTGCAAATAGTAGGAACGGCTGACTGCAAGGTAGTTTTTAATAGTAAATTTATTAAATGTCAAATATTTGTAGTGAAAGACAATAGTATGCAATATTCAGTAGTATTAGCTCGAAATTTTTTAAAATTTGGTAATATGAAATTAACAATTGAGAGCTATAATTTAAATTCTGACGAACAAGTAAATGATAAACTCGGAACAAGTAACGACGATAATTTTTTAACAGATATACTAAACATAAATATTTTTGACGAAAATGATGATAAAGCTTTGAATATTAATGAAAATTTGCCGCATACTATAAAGGAAAAGGTAAAGAAAATTATCTTGAAAGAAAATTTTGAAGACGAGGTTAAAAAATTAAAACTAATTGACTACGAAATGAAAATACGTTTATATAAAAATCAAATATTCAATTGTACTCCACGTAGATTGCCTTACGCACACAAAATTGAATTGCAAAAAATATTGGATGACTTGCTTCAAAATAAAATTATTCGAGAAAGTTCTTCTTCTTACGCTTCTCCTATTGTTCTAGTTAAGAAAAAAACAGGTGAATTCAGATTGTGTGTGGACTATCGCGAGCTGAATGGTAACACACTGAAAGATAATTATCCTCTTCCTCTGATTGAAGATCATTTGGATCAATTGCGCGGTATGACAAATGCAAGTTCCTGTTTGAGAGGACAACTTATTTGGGATATGAAATCAGTTTTAATGGGATACGCCCCAACAAAAATGGCATACGGGCCATTCGTGACTTTCCTATTCCTAAAACTGTTCGAGAGGCTCAATCTTTCATAGGTCTTTGTGCATATTTTAGAAAGTTTATACAAAACTTTACACTAACTGCCAAACCCCTATATGACCTTTTGAGGAAGGACATTGTATTTAAATTTGGTTCTGAGGAACTTCTAGCATTTGAAGAGTTGAAAGCCAAACTTCAAGAATCTCCGGTATTAAGCATTTATAATCCACATGCTGAGACCGAATTACATTGCGACGCAAGTAGTGTGGGCTTTGGAGCAGTTTTGCTCCAGGTTCAAGCTGATTCGAAATTTCATCCAGTATTTTTCTTCTCTAAACGAGCGACATCAGCTGAGTCTAAATACCACAGTTATGAACTGGAAACACTCGCAATAATATATGCTCTACAACGTTTTCGAATATACTTATTGGGAATAAGTTTTAAAATCGTCACCGATTGTCAATCTTTGACATTAACCCTAAATAAGAAATTTGTTAATCCACGAATATCGCGCTGGGCTTTAGAATTACAGGAATATAACTATAAAGTGGAACACCGGTCGAGTTCTAAAATGTCACATGTGGATGCACTTAGTAGGTGCCATAACATATTAATTGTTGAGGACGACTCTTTTCAAAATGCATTAATGGCCGCGCAAAATAGTGATACTATAATCGAAAGAATTGCCTCAATGTTAGAAACGAGGGAGAGCCCTACTTACGAAATGATAAATGGATTAGTTTACTGGAAGGTAGGAAATCAGGTATGATTTTATGTTTCTAAAGTTATGGAAGAAAATATTATTCGGACACATCACCTTGGATTATGTCATGCTGGTCCGGAAAAACGCTTTGATATTATTAGAAAATCATATTGGTTTCCTCACATGAAAAGTAAGATTGTTGAGTATTGCAAAAAGTGCCTAAAATGTATGCACTTTCAACCCTTGACTGGCAAAAAGGAAGGTGTTTTGCACAACATCCCAAAGGGTATAAATCCGTTTGATGTTCTTCATATTGACCATTACGGTCCACTTTCTACCACCCATAATAAAAAGAAATTTATATTCCTAGTGGTGGATGGATTTACTAAATTTACTAAACTATACGCGGTGAAGGGCACTTCAACTATGGAAGTAGTCCAATGTTTAGAATGTTATTTTAGCAGTTATAGTAGACCAAATAAAATTATATCCGACAGGGGTAGTTGTTTTACCTCGGAGGAGTTTGCCGATTTTTGTAATCAGAATAACATTCAGCATATTAAAATTGCAACAGGCTCACACAATCTAACGGTCAAGTTGAGAGAGTTAACCGTACGTTAACACCTATGTTAGCCAAGGACAGCGACTCGGATTGCGTAAATTGGAGTAAGTGTTTACAAAAAATTGAATTTGCTCTGAATAACACAAAAAATAAAAGCACGGACACTTCGCCAAGCATGTTGCTTTTTGGCGTTAACAAAAGGGAGAAATTTATGATAGACTTCAAGAGCACTTACAAAATGAAATTTTGCCAATTCAAGGTAGAGACCTTCTAGCGATTAGGAAAGAGGCGAGCAGAAGCATCGAAGCAAGTCAACAATACAATAAATATTACTATGATACACACCATAAGGCTCCTCATAAGTATGAAAAAGGTGATTTAGTTTTAATTAAAAATGTCGTTACGGTTCCGGGTGTAAATAGGAAGCTTATTCCGAAATATAAAGGTCCTTACGAAGTTGAAGAAGTTTTACCGAATGATAGATATGTAATAAAAGATTTAGATAACATGCAAATTTCACGGATGGCCTATAAGGGAATTTGTTCTCCTGCGAATATGAAACCATATTATCTTGAAAAAATGTAATAAATTATTAACAAAGTTCCGTTCATTTATGTTAATTTAAAACTTTGTAAGTAGATGGACTTATCCATTTAACATTAACGTAGATATGTCGAAATGACAGTCATAGCATTTTACTATCGAGTGGTTATAATTGGCAAAGCAATTTCTGTATGATCTAAAAAAAAGGCAGGATGCTTTGTATTTCATGAGATACATAGGTACCTTGTTTTTTTTATGTTTACATTACTTGTATTTTCGATTAGATGTTTATACTCAAATGATGAAATGGAAAATCCGTTCTATAGTATTGTTTTATAGCTACATTTTGTACTTTCGTTAAAAAATTTGAAAACTATAAATTCATATGATTGTGATTCTATAGGTAATAATGATACAGGTATATTTTATACTTTCGTTAAGATAAATTTGTAAGTTATAAATTAATATGATTGTAAAATAATCGAGGACGATTATTGTGTCAGGTTGGCCGAATTGTAAGAGTCCGGCAATGTAACGAGAACTCTAGTTTGCAGTCAAGTATAGCGCTATATACATACATATATATATATATATTGATAGATATTCTGCCGTCATTGTAGGCAGATTATAGCTGAGGGCAGTCAGTCGTAATAATTTGTACAGATCGGTCGACATTGAATAAAGTCAGATTAATTTATTTTTGTGCCTTTTGAATTTTAATCCTTACACAACTACACTGGCTGAGCTCTTATCTAAACCTAGTGAACGTGAAAGCCCGGCGAATTTGATTAGCTCCTGTTTGAGTCTCTCTGTATCTTTTTTAAACTTTTCGATTTTTGTCAGCCTTTGCTCTCTGCCTTACGTAATCTGTGGTCAAGAGCGTCGCAGTGAGTGACAGTGAGCTTATCGGATTCGCGTGCGTTCTCTAATAACTATCTAAAAAATTATTTAGACTTACTTTATTTGCTACTGTGGGGCCTGTTAGAACGGTACCACTTCGAAGGCGAACTCCAGCGGCTTGTTGCTGTTGGGGTAAAGATGAGTTGTCCTGGCTACCTGATTCTGTTTGGTCGACCTCTGGGCTATTGTCTGTACCTTCCCGAAGGTGATGAAGATTTTCACTTGGGGATTTCTCCGCGTCGGATGAAGGTATGGAGTCGATGGGTGATCCTGCCTCAGGTGCAGGAATAGAGAATTCCTGGTGCATAAGCGTCCCGAGTTGTCCAAGAGGGGGGCTTTTAGCCTTCTTAAGTATTTCCTTCTGGATTGTTTTTCGCTACCAGGGGGGCTCCTACCGTCTTAATTCCCTTGGTTCAGATTAAAAAAGGGGCTTTTGCCGACTTCGAGATCTCTTTCAATCCTGGAACGAAGTTTTTCTTTTATATCTTCTGCTTGCTGCCGGGGGGCCCTAGGCCTACTTATTTCCCCTGGATATGGTTGAAAGGGGGGCTTAAAGTCTTCTGCGAAAATCCCCTTCAACCCAGGATCGATGATGTCTTCCTTCTGGAGTTGGTCGCGAGTAGGTGTCCGTTGTCTCTTGTCCTTCATGGTGCTGGAAAAGAGCTTCTGGTGTTCGGCGATGAATTCCAATCTGGAGGTCCAAGCCTCTTAATGTTGTCTTTTCACTATTAATGGGGTGAACGCTTGCACGCCTGGAGCAGAGGCGCCTACAGATGATATCTACCTCGAGCGTTGGGGGTGACGTGGCCTTATAGCTTGGCTAGTGTCACAGGTTCCACGTAGATTCGTGTAGGACCAAGCCTTTTCAAGCGTTTACGATCATTTAACTTGACCAAGCTTCCTTGATCCTACCGGCTGCGCCATTTGTTATATTTTTCTTTCCTAGTCTACTGCTAAGTTATTGTATCTGCTTTCTCTAATTCCTTTCAATTCAGGTTTATATACATATATTTACATATATGTACATATCTCTATTTTCTAATCTAGGTTTTATATATATAATATTTATATATAACAGAGTTTTACAAACCGATAAAATTATTGTGCCACTAAAAGCTCAGAGAAATTAGCAGCATACCAATGCTAATGTTGACTGAAAGCCCTAATTGCTCTCACCATGCCGGAAGTGGACGATTCGCATATCAAATTGAAGCTTGAAGTCGTCAGAAATATAATGGTGTAGCACAAATAATATTACCTGAAACGTGGTATGCCGAAGGTTTTCAACATGTCACATTTATATTATAATACTGTTATATCACAATCAAATTATGAATTTTCGCCAGACAATGTTTTTTTTTAGTCACACAATTCTGATATAGGTACATAAACATTGCAAGTTTTTGTTGTTTTAGTACATAAATCCTTTAAAATAACAAACAAATAATAATTGCAGTTTCAATTGCAACTTAACTTGAATTTAAATTTTTTAGACATATTTATATTCATGTTAGAAATAAAAGGATAAAGTTTTTTTAAGTATACCTTCCAATGTTGTTTCCAAACTTCGTGGAGGGTAGATTTTAAAATTAATAACTTCAATTAGGCGGAGCTGCCGGGAACCATTTACACTGAATTTATATACTTTAGCTGCTTCTTCTAATAAATCATGTATAGTGTCCGATTTATTAACATAAAGGACGAGTTCTTCTTGTTCTTTCATGCTTAAGGATAGCTGAAAGATGAATACTTAAATAGAGAATAGTGGAAAAATAATCAAAGTCCACTTTTACTAAAAAAGTAGATTTCCAATTGAAATAAATGCTCAAAAAATGAAAGAGTACAAACTTAAAGGAACAGCAAGTAAAAATGCTAGAATTTGCCTAAGACCAATTCTTATGATACCCTAGATGAATCCCAGTATATAATTATTTCGTATGGTCACCCATCTATGAAAGTATGATTTTTGAAGTAGCTTTTCGCTCATATTTATAAAACGGCTCATCGGTCAGTAAAAAGGTATGTAATCAGTTTCATTAGATTCATATTCTCAAGAACTTCTCAGTACAAAAAAAAAAAACTGATCTGTTTGACAGTAGTTATACGTAAAAAACCTAAATTTTTGTATGGAAACACCAAGAAAGGGTTGCCCGATTTAGCAGTTTTGGAACTTCTATTTACAATTTTTATGGAAACTCTGTGTACCAAGTTTTAATTTTTCACGTCGACCCGTACTTAGGCAGTATCCAAATATATAGTGAAAACCTAAAGTTTTGTATGGCTACATCCAGAAAAAATTTTCGGATTTTATCGAGTTTTGTAATTTCATTTGCTATTATTATAAAAACACCACGTAGTAAATTTCAGCTCTCTACGTTAACGGCTTGTCGGAGAGTGCCCAATTATATAGTGTAAAACGTATATCTTGTATGGCAACCCTAGAAGGAGTTGCCCGATTTGTCTCATTTTCGAACTTAATTTTACTTTTTTTTAAAGTCCAAGCACAAAATTTCAGCTCTGTAAGTATACACGTTATCAAGTTATCGTGCGCATAGGCAGAGAGACACACAGATGGACGGACGGATGGACATGCAAAAATCAAAATAACTTTCAATATTATGCTTGGGTGTCCAATCCATTTAGCTCTACAATTATTATTTCTATGTGTTAAAAATAGAAGAACAAACTTAGTAATACCCTATAGATTTCATCTAGGGTATAAAATCACACAATGAACCCAGTTGAATTGATCTGTTGAAATTTTGTTATGACATATACAGCTTCCCATAAAAATGTATTCAATTTCGATGGTTAAAAAATCAAACTTTCTCAGCTTTTTTAAAAATGGACACATATGTATTAAATAAAAATAAAATTAAGAGTAATATCGACTCACCAAAATACATTTTAGTTGAATTTTGTGCTCCAAATCTTTCACATTGATTGAGAGCTTCTCATAAAATAATTTCTTCGCTGACTTTGGCCTATTATACGGTATCATATCCTTCAAGCTAGTTTCTGAAGAATACTTCAATGCATTTCCAGGTAAGTCCTTGTAACTGAAAATAATAATATTTTCAATATTGTATTTGAAATCGTAGTACTACATATTGATCTAAACCCCAGCGAAACGCTAATCACTAAAGCATATTCGAGTATGTACATATAATTGCAACATCCAACCTGAACTATGAACTACATTAGCTGTCGAAGTTTCGGGTAGCAATTCCTTCACACAATGGAGACTACTGAGGACCTAAATACTAATGAAGACTAAAATTTTGCTATTGGATCTCGATATAGCTAAGCCTAAGATTAAATTTGAGATTTTTTATCATATTCCGCCTTCTTCTTGCTTTTAGAAATTTGATTTAGAATCATTAAAAATAAAAGTTCTTAAAGATCTTCTTTCTCCATCATTGACCGATTCTAACAAGTGTAGGTTCGATTTCCGTCCGCGGGAAAAATAAATAAAATTGAATTTACAATTTATTTGTGCGCTTTCATCGTTAGTGATTAATGCCAGCTGAAAGCAAAACGTGGCTTAGTAGGCTAGTGACAAAAGTAACAAATTGATAAATGCAAGAGGGAAAATCATCTGTCTCGTTAGCTCAGTGGTAAGAGCAGTTGCCCGGCAAGCGGAAGGTCCCGGTTTCAAACCCCGGACGAGGCGGTTGTTTTTTCTTTTTGCATTTAGAAATTTGATTTAGAATCATTAAAAATAAAAGTTCTTAAAGATCTTCTTTCTCCATTATTGACTGATTCTAACAAGTGTAGGTTCGATTCCCGTCCGCGGGAAAAATAAATAAAATTGAATTTACAATTTATTTGTGCGCTTTCATCGTTACTGGTTAATGCCAGCTGAAAGCAAAACGTGGCTTAGTAGGCTAGTGACAAAAGTAACAAATTGATAAATGCAAGAGGGAAAATCATCTGTCTTGTTAGCTCAGTAGTAAGAGCAGTCGCCCGGCAAGCGGAAGATCCCAGTTTCAAACCCCGGACGAGGCGGTTATTTTTTCTTCTTACATTTAGAAATTTGATTTAGAATCATTAAAAATAAAAGTTCTTAAAGATCTTCTTTCTCCATCATTGACCGATTCTAACAAATGTAGGTTCGATTCCCGTCCGCGGGAAAAATAAATAAAAAGTAAACGAAAATGTTCCGAGTTTATGAAGAATTCATACTAAGAGGAAGTCCACAAAAAAATCTAAAAGCGCGCGAGAATATCCTTTCTGGATTTTTTCTGGATTTCCTCTGAATTTTGTCTCTTCTGGCTTTGTTACTTCTGGATTTTGTTATTTATAGATTTTGTCACTTCTGGATTTTGTTTCTTCAGGATTTTGTCGCTCTGGATTTCGTACCCAACCCATAAATCATATTACTAAAATATATCACTACCTTTATTATTACATGGCGACTGTGACATTAAAAAGAAACTAATCTTCGAACCTTAAAAAGAAAATGCAATCTTTGGATCGCGATAATAACGCGCAATCTTGATATCGTGACGTTAGAAACAATTGTGAGATAACTAGCACCGAATCTTCAGATAACTAGTTTCGAAAACGGCTCAACTAATTAAGTACAAGATGGCAATGCGAAGACAATCTTCGTGATTATAGACCAAATTAGAGCTTAAATATCGAGCTAAGAAATATCATGACGGAAATAGAAGAAGTTTCGAAGTAGAATCGAATGGGTTGGGTACAAAATCCAGAGAGACAACATCCAGAGTAACGGAATCCAGAGAGACAGAATTCAGAAGAGACGAAATCCAGAATTGATAGATAGACTTATATACCTATATACCATATAAGCACTAATTCATACATTCCAGAACAGGATAATACCTCAACCCAAAAAATTTTCTATGCTTTTGTGATTTCCATATTTGGACTTTTTGTTTTAATTCGTATTATCATGCATTATGGACTTTGACCATCACAAAATTGCGGACAACACTTCAAAATTTCATATAGTGTTTTTTGACCGCCGTTGTCAAATCGTGACCCATGTGCAGGATTTGTTGTGTTAGCCTGTCTCGTTCACAAAGATGCAAGGTTTCCATCAGATGAATATGTCACCACAAAACTCCCAACTATATATATTAATAATACAGATTAATAGAACAACAACGACGCAGTGTAAATATGAGAATTGCGAAGCGAAGCTCAATTTTTTAAAAATAATTTTAATTATAACAATTTTAACAATTTCGGGATTTTAGCATTTATGTATTTTGCCATTTCTGAATTTGTCACTTCTGGATTTTGTCACTTCTGAACTTTCTCCTTTCCGGACTTTCTTAATTTTTCTGGATTTTGTCATGTTTCCGAATCGAATAGTTCTGATTCTATAGTTATACAAAAAAAAAAGTTATCAAACGTAAATGCTAGGTTATCAATTTAAATATCCTACTTATCAATTATGCGCGCTATAATCCACATCAGTTATAAATTCAACTAATCAACATTAATTTAACTTAATTACAATAGTACGAATAATCACAGAAAAAAATGTACAGGGATATAAGCAATAGACATAACTAATATAAAATTTATCGTGATAATAGAATTTTTTTTAAAACCAAATGAAGAATTATATAGGAACTATGTATATATACTCAAGTAAAATTAATATTTGAATTTTGACTTTTTTTTTAAAGCGTTGAATCTTCCTTAAATTTTGATTGTCAATTAGTCAACCTGCATTATATAGTACTGAAAATTAAACTTTAGTAAAATATCACTAATTTCAAAACGTTTTAGCAAAATGGAAAGCACTAATTCGAAACACGCTGATAATAATGGCGAGATCGTCAACAAGCTAATAATATAAGATACGGTCAATATTGATAATAATCAGATTTATTTTTTCCAGGACGGGAATCGGACCTACACTTGTAAGAATCAGTCAATGATGGATAAAGAAGAATTTTTAAGAACTTTTATTTTTAACGATTCTAAATTGAATTTAGAATCGTTAAAAAAAAAATAAAAAAAAATGAATTTAGAATCGTTAAAAATAAAAATAAAAGTTCTTAAAAATTCTTCTTTATCCATCACTGACTGATTCTAACAAGTGTAGGTTCGATTCCCGTCCGGAAAAAAATAAATAAAAATTGAATTTACAATTTCTTTGTGCGCTTTCATCGTTACTGGTTAATTTCAGCTGAAAGCAAATCGTGGCTTAGCTGGCTAGTGACAAATTGATAAATGCAGGAGGGAAAATCATCTGTCTCGTTAGCTCAATGGTAAGAGCAGTCGCCCGGCAAGCGGAAGGTCCCGGTTTCCAACCCCGGACGAGGCGGTTATTTTTTATTCTTATATTTATTAATTTGATTTAGAATCGTTAAAAACAAAAGTTCTTAAAAATTCTTCTTTATCCAATAATCAGATTGTTATTCTTTTGACAATCATAGCAATTGTGAATTTAATAGAATTAGTGTACACTCTATACCGAGACTACCGATGGGGACTTAGAAAAAAATTTTTTAATGGTTCATTGCAAATTACGATTCAAAAAAGAAAGAATAAAAATATAAGCCGAAATGCATAAACAGAATCATTCGCATATCCAGACCTGTAGCCTGGGGGGGGGGGGGGTCACAACTAAAATGTTCGAGTGGTAGGGGGGGGGGGGGGTTGAAAAAGTAGGAAGAAGTCTATTTTAAATTTTTTTATCATATATATACGAGTATATACGAGCAATCGGCGCAAAAAAAATATAAAAGCATTTCATTCCTTTTTTCAAACAATCAAACAATAAAATAAATAGATGACTTTTCGTTCGACACTATATAAAATCACAAAAAAATTCAAAAAAATTCGTACGTGTTTCAAAGAAACACCCCCACCGCAGGCAAAGATTGAATAACTAAATATAGGACATAGAAGATATTCTCGATTGTTTTCCATTTAAATGTACACGGCTAGAAAAGGACAGAAAGAAGAAGAAAAAATAACAAAAAGAAATCGAACTCTCTTTAAAATTTTTATGAATATGGACATAAAATGTGAAACGGGCGGACTTTTCAGGTTTTACTCTCATAAAATGCTCCCGCGTTTTTGTGAAAACCGATTTTTGCTGAAATATTGTGAGAAATATCCAATGTTTTTTATAGTATAACCAAAGTTTGTTAGTATAATTCCTATGATATTTGAACAGCACGTGCTTCTGTTTACATTCGTTTTGCTCTGATGAAGTGATTAAATGGGAGAAACTAATGCTGGATTCTCTGATATTTTCGGGAAAAATGAAAATTTTATTTGACAGAAATTTTACATCTCCTTTCAACATCTGGGCCAAAGCGCAGTTTATCTTTTTATTAAAAAAGTGAAGTACTGTGACCGGGAGTACATTATTATGAATAATTTGATAGGATTTTGAGGGATTTAATAAGATTTTGTCGTTCGGATAATCCTAGGCTCTCTCGTTTTTATACTCTACATGAAATCTAAGGGTATACTAAGTTTGTCATTCAATTTGTAACACTTCGAAATAATGATGGTAGAACAAAATGGATTCAACACCCACGCATAATATTAAAAGTTATTTTGATTTTTGAATGTCCGTCCGTCCGTCTGTCTGTGCGCACGATAACTCAAGAACGCGTATACTTAGAGAGCTGAAATTTTGTACACGAACTTAAAAAAAAAGTAAAATTAAGTTCGAAAATAAGACAAATCGGGCAAGTCCTTGGTGGGGTTGCCATACAAAAATTTCGTTTTCCACTATATATTTGGATTGGACACGGTGTTTTCATTGTACTAGCAAATAAAACTCCAAAAATGGACTAAATCGGGCAACCCCTTTTAGGTGTTGCCATAAAAAAATTTAGAGGTTTTTTCGTATACTGTGAAAACGATTAGTCCAAGACATTTTTATTGTACTAAAAACTTCAGAATACGAAATTCTATAAAATTGGTTATAATCATTTTTTCTGTCCGACAAACCGTTCTAGAAATATATGCGAAAAACCACTTCAAAAATCAAACTTGCCCAGAAGGGGCATCATCTAGGGTATCAATTCTAACTGTTTTACTTGTTTGTTTTTAACTCGTTGTCTCAGGTCAGTAGCACTACAATAATGCATAGCGAAGCTCTTTCCCCCATTCATGCAAAGACATAAGTACATAAGTATATGACATTACTTGTTTTCTTCTGGAAAACACGAAAAATTTCCAATCTTGTTACCCTCTGTCTTAACTTATTTAACTAAGCTTTGCCGCAGATTATCTCTGTGACACAGCAGCGCTAAAGTTATAAATTTAGAGAAGTGCGCTATATCACCAGCATTAAACGCTGGCGTCAGCTAAACATTGTGCCCGTACCATACAAAAATCGCCCTGTGAAACTTTTACAACGTGCTCTACAGTCCAGCGCGATTTGCTTCAATTCACCGCGTAGATGAGGTGGCACTCTTTGCGGGGGGGGGGGGTCATGACCACCGTGACCCCCCCCCCCTGTATACGGCCCTGAACAAGATATACAAATTAAACTCATAAACATTCACAAATGGGATTAGTTAAGTGAAATAAAGGAAGAATTAAAGAACATCTTAAGTAATTTTAATAAATGCTATATGGAAAAAACGCTTAAGGAAAAGAAAGACCTTGTGGAAAAGCTAGAGGCACAAGCAACATCGGTTGCAACACAAATAACAATTGCAGAAACAGCATTAAAAATACAAGAGATTTTTATTGAAATAAAGCAATTAGCGAAAAAAAATTTTAGAGCTAATAGGAAATCAGAAAGGAACAAGTATGTCTTTCTATATACGAACCACGACGCCACTCTTCCAGTCATACGATGGAAAAGAAGAAAAGAATTGCTAGATGAGCATACACCAACAGACCAGAAAGACATTATTATCAAATTTATCAAAACCAGAATAACAGGGAAAACCAAAAACGCAATTATGTACTAACGAAATTAACACAGTTCCCTTAATTAAAGATAAACTAAAAAGGAAATTTTCTGTGAAAGTCGCATCTGAAGCAGTACTAGCATAGCACAATTAATATCGTGCCAGCAAGGCAATAGAAAAATACCTGATTTCACTGCTCAATTCGAAGACCTGTCAACGCAGCTGAGTAGACCATTTATATCGGAGAAAATCACGACTGTAGAAGCAGCCGAGAAATTGGCAGAATTTTCCATGCACACGTTCGATAACAACGTACCTAAGAGAGATATAGCATTGATTCTCAAGGCGTGTAATCTCACAACTTTAAATGGGATTACAGCAAAGGTAGTTGCAGTGGATAAACTATAACAGCAGGGCCGGACTGGGTCTTCAAATCGGCCCGGGCTTATAATAACAAGCCAGCCCCAAAGGGTCTTCAAAAATGAAATTTTTATAAAAGGCAAACAACCCAAGTTATTAGACTGATTTCCTATTGAATATTCTTTGAATATTGTATTCCATGCTAAATAAGAACAAAGAAAGAAGATATTGATACAGGAAAGAGCGGTTGGTCCTTTCACACACTCTAAAAAATGAGGGTGTCACTCGAGTAAAATTAGTTAAATAATTCGATCACAATTACTGATTTAAAATGATTGAAAATGAAGCCACACTTCTTTAACTTAAGTAAAACATCATATTTACTTATTAATGTAGTAATTACATACTATAAGTGAATGTAATATTGCCATGATTTCAATAAAATTACTTATTTAAATTCAGCCTGTCACTGTACTTTGCAGTAAATTTACTATGCAGCGAGTACTGGTATACTTGGGTGAGAGCAAACCTAATCTTTAATGAGTAAAATTTTACCCTTCTTAAAGTAAATCTGCTCTGTAGTAAACAGCAGATCATTCTGATTATGTGATTACTACTAGTTAGGGAGTACACATTTACTACGTACTTAGGAAATTTACTATTCTTTAAAGTAATAGAATACTTTATGGAAAAGTAAATATCTGCTTAAAGTATAATAATTACTCTGAAAATTATAGTTACCGTTAGGTACGCACAAAAGCAAAGTAAGTGAGTTCATTTGATGTGGTGATTCAGATCAGTGAACAGCGTAGTCGACACGTCTCGTTCTTTTAATTGCGGTGTTGGTATAATAAAATATTTGTGTAATAGAATTTCTTTGTGCAACTAAATAAACAAATAGATTTACTGTGTAGTAGCAATTGTTATAATGTATATTTGCGGGATTTGTAAATTTAAAGCTGGTGAAGTGTTTTCATAAAATAATCATCTGTATTCTCACAGGCATCTGAAAACGGCTCTTTTTCCTTGTATGATTTGTGCGCAAAAGTTTTCTAAATATAATACATTTAAAAGTCATATTCGCAGAAGTCATATTAAAGGAAAAAATGGTAAAAATGGTTTGTTTAATTTCAGATGCCGAATTACTAATTGCAGTTTTAAAGTGTAGCATTAAAAGAAATAATTTCTCACTGTTGTGAACATTTGAAAAATAAAATAGAAGTGTGTTGTGTATATCCGAATTGCAAAAACAAATTTTTTAGCCAAAATAACTTTCGGGTTCATTTAACTCGACAACATTCGAAGGGCTGCATTAATAAAACCTCAAATATTGAACAGGAAATGGTTAATTTCGGAAATAACAACGAAAGCATCAGAGATTCTGTTAAACCTTCTGATACAATCATCAGAGGAAATAGGTTTTGGCCATTATTATCGAAATTAAGAAATTGCTATAATATTTCTGACAGTGCGATTCAGTTTCTTGTAGCTGAATTGAAAGATATTTTATCAGCACAAGTTGATATTGAGATAGAAGCTCTAAAAGACATCAGTAACGAACAAAACTCGAATAACCCCGCCTTGAAAGTTGGTGATAAAATAAAATCTGTTAGTCTCCTCTCTGATTTGTTTGAACTTCGAACACCTTTTTTAAGAAACAAATTCTTAAAACTTAACCAAATTTATGTTAAACCTCGCAAGGTTATTCTAGGATCTAATCAGCAGCATAATGTTTGTTTTTTCCATTATGTTCCAATATTAGAAACTGTTCAGAAAATTAGGAAACACTAGTAGTAGAGCTATGGCGTTTCTGGACCACTTTTTCCATACAAAAAGTGTCCGGAAAATTCCAACTATTTTGGTGGTTCTGGACCGGGGTTCTGGGCCACTGGGGGAATCCGTCTAGTGGTCTACGTCACAGGGCCTGCCTGGGGAATTCCTTCTGGATCACTGAGAGAGGGAGGAGAGGGAGTAAGGGGGCTTTTGTACTGCAATTTTGACATTATCTTGAAGTTTTCTTTTAGGAGGATACTTATGCCAACAACAACAACCCATGTAGGTATGTTGACTTGGATATGTCCGATAATCAAATCCTGAATAATGTAAACAAAATCGCAACCGAGTAAAGTAAACAAATTGAGCGATATTTACACACACACCAGGGGCCAGGTGGTAGTTTGATATCGCCTCTTCGCACAGGTCTACATCACAGGGCGAATTCCTTTCCTAATGTCTGACTGACCAGAGTATGACGTCATCTGGTTGGCTGATCCCCTCAGCTGATTAAGCTCTCTCATAGCTGATTTTTTAAATAAAATAATGTTGGACTTTGCTGGAATCGAACCGAGAACGCTTGGTTTTATAAAATCCGATGCGCTCTACCATGAGACCATGGAGGTGTTGTATGAATATTCTTTAAAGTTGCTATATATGGCTAGAGTTCTATACCAGAGGTGAAGGATTAACCGGTACTACCGGGATGTGTCATTTGGTCTTGAGTGCACCCTAGTAAGTATAGGGTCAGTTTGACCAGACAGATGTGACGTCACCGACCCAGAGGTCATTGACCTTTGACCCTTGACCTTTGACCCTTGACCTTTGACCCTTGACCTTTGACCCTTGACCTTTGACTCTTGACCTTTGACCTTTGACCTTTGACCCTTGACCTTTGACCCTTGACCTTTGACCTTTGACCCTGACCCTGATGTCATTGACCTTCACACACACACAAACACACACGCACGCAATACAATTTGAGGTATTACGTCACAACTCACAAGTCCTTGCTCATGACATTGGCGTCTTAAGCTCTATCTTAGCTGAAATAAAAAATTGGCTTTGTGTTGGAATCGAACCGAGAACGCCTGGTGTGAAAATCAACAAAAAAAGAAACCCCAAGACTTATATTATTGAAAAATTGTGTCAATGGATTCTAGATGGTGGGTATGTGGAGGGGGATAATAAAGATAGGGAGGGGGGGTAATGAAATTTTCATCAGAAATCCTCTACGGGCTCTGGTTTTCGAGATATTAGCGTATTAATAATTCAAGTTATGTCAATTAGCACCTTGATTGGAAATTAGCTAAGGGGTTTGTCATGCTTGAAGTTTTCTTAGCTGGGCAGATAACGAATTTCGCAACATGACATCATCACCTCGGTTTTTTGTTGTTTTGCTGAACGGAAGTTGCAGATATCGATCATCACAAGATTCCTAAACAAATTTTCACATCCTGTTGTAAACAAATTTAAGCACATTTATTCTTTTCATGTAATTTGATACCACACTTCCTGTAAGCCGCCCAATTCCAAGAATTTTACTGATCAACACGTTTCATTGGAATTCGTAAACAAATTTTCACATCCTGCTGTAAACAAAGTTAAGCAATATCAGCACATTTATTCTTTTCATGTAATATGATACCACACTTCCTGTAGGCAGCCAACAGTTTTATTGTTCCAAGAATTTTACCAATCGAAACGTTTCATTGGAATGTATACAAATTTTTACATTTTCTTGTATGTAAACAATCTCATTTGCAAATTCGGCCAGCAGAATAAAGTAATCAAATTAATTTGAATGATTTTTTTATTTATCGTGTAATTCGATATCATCTCAGCCTGTAAGCAAATTCGTTGGAATTCATCCTGTGCAATTTTAGCAGCAGGATCATTCATGTTTACAAACCGTTCCTATAAAAGCCCAAGCAAACCCTTGGGGAGCATCAATCAGTCTTAGTGAGTCTCCGTGATAGTACATAAAAAATAAAAAAATGACAACCGCGCTAGTAAATAAAAGTTTTTCAGTAATTAAAAACTTGCGGAAGGATGTGTTGAAGTGTTTAACAAATTCAGAGAATAAAGACTATATTGTTAAAAAGTGCAACAGAAACATACATAAATTTCAAGTTGCATTTCGGAAGTGCAATAAGAGTGCTATGAAACGACATTTCGAAAGCTGTCTCGAGCAAATTAAAGCATTGAGAGCACTATTGAGAACTCCTCGTCGAGGTGGAGGAATCACTCGCGTAAGAAGAAGTGATTTTGTAAAGTGGGAGGAAATAAAGACAGCGTTCGCAGACAGAATTCGACAAGGTGTTATTGTAAATTTAAAACATATCGATCCGAAGCTATTTATGCAAGACGCCGCCAAATTATTTACGCGTCGTGTTAAAAATACCTTAAAACATTATTTTAATATTAAAGTTTCTACGACGTTATGCGGCGAATTTATTAAACAAAGTGCTGACAATGAAGACATAAAAGACATTAAATATTTCCAAGCAAGAACTGCTCCGATTAGTGCAGATGATAATTTAGAGGAGTGGTTTAAATCAAACATTTTGGATCCAATAAACACTCAGCTGGAAGAATTCCAGGAAAAAGATAGTGGCTGGGCACTGCACTCTATAATACATCTAGCAGTACATATTAACAAGTTTGAACAGCTCCGAGGATCTTCATATATACCTCTACCAAAAGAGATTGCTTTAAAGAAAGCTTGCATTAATGTGAAGAACAATGATGAAGCATGCTTCGCGTGGGCCGTAACATCAGCGCTATATCCTGCAACTGCCCACTCCGATAGGACCTCATCATACCCTCATTACTCTACAGTACTAAATTTAACTGGAATAACACTTCCCATGATACTTAAGCAAATTAAACGATTTGAAGAGCAGAACGATTTATCAATAAACGTATTCATCCTGGAGAAAGAGCATTTCCTCACCACAGTTCCAGTCAGACTTACGAAACACAGAATGTAGCGACATGTAAATCTCTTAATGCTACAAGATGACTATGACCAGACTGATGATCATATGGATGATGATGATGACGACGGCAGATATCATTTCTGCTGGATTAAAGATCTTTCGCGCCTCATATCGAAACAAATTTCGAAACATGGTGGTGGTAGAAGGCATATTTGTGACAGATGTTTGCTCTACTTTTACTCTGAAGAAAAATTAGCATCACACACTCCTGAATGCGAGAAGCAAAATGATTGCAGGATTATGTTTCCCTCAGAGGAAAAGAAATGGCTGGAATATAAGAATTATAACCATAAGAATCCAGTCCCCTTTTGTGTGTATGCTGATCTTGAATCAATATTGAAGCCGATTCAGGGAAACGATCAAAATACACAGCGAATCCAGGAACATGAAGTTCACAGCATAGGATTCTATTTCCACTGCAAACATGATGCTAAGCTCTCATATTACAGAGCATATAGAGGCAAGGACTGTCAAAAATGGTTTGCATTAGAATTGCAAAAGATTGCATCCATAGCTGTACAGGAAAAGCTGAACATCAGACCAATGCAACCCCTGACTAAAGAGGAACGACGTTCACATATGGAAAATACTTGCTGTCATATATGTGAAAAATCGTTTGCAGCCGATGAGGAACGAGTCCGGGACCATTGCCACTTAACAGGTAAATACTGAGAAGCATAATTCAATTCATTTCTTTTCATAAATTCTTTTAACAGGAAAATACCGAGGACCAGCGCACAATGCATGCAATCTGATGTACCAAGATTGCTCCATAGTTCCAGTCATTTTTCACAATTTATCCGGATATGATGCTCACTTCATTATTAAGGATATAGCTACATCTTTCCCAGGAAATGTTGATCTCTTGCCAATAAACAAGGAAAGATATATTTCGTTCACCAAGCACATGGACGGCAGCCACATAAAATTCAGATTCATCGATTCCTTCCGTTTTATGTCAGAATCTTTAGATAAGCTATCATCATTGTTGGCGATGGATAAATTAAACACTACAAGATCGGTATGGCAGGGATTGGATGATGACACTATCAAACTTCTTACACGCAAGGGTGTCTTCCCATATGATTTTATTGATGACTGGGATAAATTGGATTTCCGAAACTTGCCAACACAGGAAGCGTTCTACAATAAACTGACTGACAGTGCTATATCTTCTGAGGACTACAATCATGCTGAAAAGGTCTGGCAAAAATTTGAAATACAAACACTTGGTGAATATTCAGATCTATACCTTAAAACTGATGTTCTCCTATTGGCTGATGTGTTTGAGAACTTTCGAGAAGTGTGCATGAAGACATACAATTTAGATCCAGCACATTATTACACCATGCCAGGCTTAACATGGGATGCTATGCTAAAATACACTAATGTCAAATTAGAGCTGATAACCGACGTGGATATACTGCTATTCATAGAGAGAGGCATTCGAGGTGGTATAAGTCAATGTTCGAACAGATATAGTAAAGCCAATAATAAATATATGGATGATTTTAAGCCTGAGGAGAAAGAGAAATACTTGATGTATTATGATGTGAATAACCTTTATGGATGGGCCATGTCACAGCATTTACCAACCGGAGGATTGAAATGGGTTGATGTTCCCAATATTGTCGTTTCCGAAATTCCTGATGATTCTCCAACTGGATACATATTCGAAGTCGACTTGGATTATCCTCAACATCTACATGATAAGCATAAGGACTTACCGTTTTGTTCTGAGCATGCAGCACCACCTGAAGCAAAATTAGAAAAGCTTTTGACAACATTACATCCAAAAACTAAATATATTATACACTACCGAAATTTGAAGCAATGCTTATCACATGGACTCATCTTGAAAAAAGTGCACCGGGTTCTTCAATTCGACCAATCAGCTTGGCTTAAACCATATATTGACTTAAATACTACCAAACGGATGCAGGCTACAAGCAATCATGAGAAGGACAGCTATAAAAAGATGAATAATGCAGCTTTTGGTAAGACCATGGAAAATGTGCGCAAGTATAGCGATATCAAGCTTTGCGTCAAGTAGGAAGGTCGCTATGGTGCAAAAGCTCGGATTGCGGCACCCAACTTCCACAGTGCAACGATATTTGATGAGAATTTAGTTGCTGTGGAATTAAGGCGACTCAAAATCTTATTCAATAAGCCTCTCTATATTGGAATGGCAATTATGGAAATTTCAAAGATATGCCTCTACGATTTCCATTACAGTTTTATGCAGCGTCAATTTGGAGATAAATGTAAAGTCATGTATACAGATACAGATTCTCTAATATATGAACTTGAAGAGAAAAATGCATATGAGTTCATGGCTGAAAATATAAACAAATTTGATACAAGTGATTACCCAGAAGATAACCAGTTCGATTTACCGCTCATGAATAAAAAGATTCCTGGTCTAATGAAGGATGAGCTTAATGGGAAAATCATGAGCGAATTTGTAGGCTTGCGCTCGAAAATGTACAGTCTGCGTATAAACGATGGTAAAACTGTAAAGAAAGCAAAAGGAGTAAAGACTAATGTAGTCCAGAGGCATATCAATTTCGAAGACTACGTCGAATGTTTGAATAACAAGCGAGTATTAACTGCTAATCAGAGCTCCATACGATCACATAACCATAATGTCTACACGATCAACCAAAAGAAGATTGCATTGAGTCCATATGATAACAAGCGGTATATTATGAGTGGGACAACGGATACTCTACCATGGGGACATTACTCTATTCAAACAGAACAGCAAGGAGCAGACGCAGAAAGCATATAATCTAAGGCTAGTCTAAGATATGTATTGTAAACAAAAATTGTATTATAGCTAAAATACCATTTAATGAAATAGTTTGTTTTAATTGTATGTATTATAGTATAAGATATACATTATTGTAAAATAAAGAAAGTGTTATTACAGTTATAAGGAAACCGATTAAAGCAATTGAATGATACACTACGAATTAAATGTTAATATTTTTCAATTAATAATAAATCAATAATGATATTTTATATATGGTATTCTTTTTATTCAATTTCCCTACTAAGTCCAGAGCTCCCGAATAATATTTGCCCACTACAGCGAGCTCCTAATCGGGCGGTTGAGCGTTTTACCCAAAATGTTAGGACGGCTTGAGAAAAAAACATTTACACGTGGGCTCGACCTTGACCCCGGCACCACCTTTGAAACCGGAAGGGCGTCTGACCCTTGACCTTCATCCGGAAGTGTATTAAAGTGTATAAACAAGCACATCACAGAGAACTCCGATTTGGCTGATGATGAGGATTCCGTCTGTCGATCAGACCAGTTTGTTATCTGGCCTATTAAAAAGCTGTTAAGCTGTTATCAGAGCTGTTTGAAAAGCTGTTAAGCTGTTATTTAACCTGTTTAAAAGCTGTTAAGCTGTTATCAGACCTGTTCGAAAAGCTGTTAAGCTGTTATCAGACCTGTTTGAAAAGCTGTTAAGCTGTTATTTAACCTGTTTAAAAGCTGTTAAGCTGTTATCAGACCTGTTCGAAAAGCTGTTAAGCTGTTATCAGACCTGTTCGAAAAGCTGTTAAGCTGTTATCAGACCTGTTTAAAAGCTGTTAAGCTGTTATCAGACCTGTTCGAAAAGCTGTTAAGCTGTTATCAGACCTGTTCGAAAAGCTGTTAAGCTGTTATCAGACCTGTTCGAAAAGCTGTTTAGCTGTTATCAGACCTGTTTAAAAGCTGTTAAGCTGTTATCAGAGCTGTTTGAAAAGCTGTTAAGCTGTTATTTAACCTGTTTAAAAGCTGTTAAGCTGTTATCAGACCTGTTCGAAAAGCTGTTAAGCTGTTATTTAACCTGTTTAAAAGCTGTTAAGCTGTTATCAGACCTGTTCGAAAAGCTGTTAAGCTGTTATCAGACCTGTTTAAAAAGCTGTTCCGGATGAAGGTCAAGGACTTGATGCCCTTCGTGTAATTATGGATCTATTTTGAGGGATACCAATGCATATAAAAGTGAATATGCTGAAGATGGACAAATGAAAGGTACTAGAACGGCTAAGTATAAAGCTATAATAAGTAAACTTATACAGCATAAAGGCATGGGACTATCTTGAGAGATACCAATGAATATAAACGTGACTATGCTTAAGATGGACAAATAAAAGGTAATAGAGCGGCTTTAAATCTATAATCAGTAAACTCATACAGCATAAAGGCATGGACCTAGTGCATTGGTATTTCTCAAAATAGATCCATAATTACAGGAAGGGCATCAAGTCCTTGACCTTCATCCGGAACAGCTTTTTAAACAGGTCTGATAACAGCTTAACAGCTTTTCGAACAGGTCTGATAACAGCTTAACAGCTTTTAAACAGGTTAAATAACAGCTTAACAGCTTTTCGAACAGGTCTGATAACAGCTTAACAGCTTTTAAACAGGTTAAATAACAGCTTAACAGCTTTTCAAACAGCTCTGATAACAGCTTAACAGCTTTTAAACAGGTCTGATAACAGCTAAACAGCTTTTCGAACAGGTCTGATAACAGCTTAACAGCTTTTCGAACAGGTCTGATAACAGCTTAACAGCTTTTCGAACAGGTCTGATAACAGCTTAACAGCTTTTAAACAGGTCTGATAACAGCTTAACAGCTTTTCGAACAGGTCTGATAACAGCTTAACAGCTTTTCGAACAGGTCTGATAACAGCTTAACAGCTTTTAAACAGGTTAAATAACAGCTTAACAGCTTTTCAAACAGGTCTGATAACAGCTTAACAGCTTTTCGAACAGGTCTGATAACAGCTTAACAGCTTTTAAACAGGTTAAATAACAGCTTAACAGCTTTTCAAACAGCTCTGATAACAGCTTAACAGCTTTTTAATAGGCCAGATAACAAACTGGTCTGATCGACAGACGGAATCCTCATCATCAGCCAAATCGGAGTTCTCTGTGATGTGCTTGTTTATACACTTTAATACACTTCCGGATGAAGGTCAAGGGTCAGACGCCCTTCCGGTTTCAAAGGTGGTGCCGGGGTCAAGGTCGAGCCCACGTGTAAATGTTTTTTTCTCAAGCCGTCCTAACATTTTGGGTAAAACGCTCAACCGCCCGATTAGGAGCTCGCTGTAGTGGGCAAATATTATTCGGGAGCTCTGGACTTAGTAGGGAAATTGAATAAAAAGAATACCATATATAAAATATCATTATTGATTTATTATTAATTGAAAAATATTAACATTTAATTCGTAGTGTATCATTTAATTGCTTTAATCGGTTTCCTTATAACTGTAATAACACTTTCTTTATTTTACAATAATGTATATCTTATACTATAATACATACAATTAAAACAAACTATTTCATTAAATGGTATTTTAGCTATAATACAATTTTTGTTTACAATACATATCTTAGACTAGCCTTAGATTATATGCTTTCTGCGTCTGCTCCTTGCTGTTCTGTTTGAATAGAGTAATGTCCCCATGGTAGAGTATCCGTTGTCCCACTCATAATATACCGCTTGTTATCATATGGACTCAATGCAATCTTCTTTTGGTTGATCGTGTAGACATTATGGTTATGTGATCGTATGGAGCTCTGATTAGCAGTTAATACTCGCTTGTTATTCAAACATTCGACGTAGTCTTCGAAATTGATATGCCTCTGGACTACATTAGTCTTTACTCCTTTTGCTTTCTTTACAGTTTTACCATCGTTTATACGCAGACTGTACATTTTCGAGCGCAAGCCTACAAATTCGCTCATGATTTTCCCATTAAGCTCATCCTTCATTAGACCAGGAATCTTTTTATTCATGAGCGGTAAATCGAACTGGTTATCTTCTGGGTAATCACTTGTATCAAATTTGTTTATATTTTCAGCCATGAACTCATATGCATTTTTCTCTTCAAGTTCATATATTAGAGAATCTGTATCTGTATACATGACTTTACATTTATCTCCAAATTGACGCTGCATAAAACTGTAATGGAAATCGTAGAGGCATATCTTTGAAATTTCCATAATTGCCATTCCAATATAGAGAGGCTTATTGAATAAGATTTTGAGTCGCCTTAATTCCACAGCAACTAAATTCTCATCAAATATCGTTGCACTGTGGAAGTTGGGTGCCGCAATCCGAGCTTTTGCACCATAGCGACCTTTCCACTTGACGCAAAGCTTGATATCGCTATACTTGCGCACATTTTCCATGGTCTTACCAAAAGCTGCATTATTCATCTTTTTATAGCTGTCCTTCTCATGATTGCTTGTAGCCTGCATCCGTTTGGTAGTATTTAAGTCAATATATGGTTTAAGCCAAGCTGATTGGTCGAATTGAAGAACCCGGTGCACTTTTTTCAAGATGAGTCCATGTGATAAGCATTGCTTCAAATTTCGGTAGTGTATAATATATTTAGTTTTTGGATGTAATGTTGTCAAAAGCTTTTCTAATTTTGCTTCAGGTGGTGCTGCATGCTCAGAACAAAACGGTAAGTCCTTATGCTTATCATGTAGATGTTGAGGATAATCCAAGTCGACTTCGAATATGTATCCAGTTGGAGAATCATCAGGAATTTCGGAAACGACAATATTGGGAACATCAACCCATTTGAATCCTCCGGTTGGTAAATGCTGTGACATGGCCCATCCATAAAGGTTATTCACATCATAATACATCAAGTATTTCTCTTTCTCCTCAGGCTTAAAATCATCCATATATTTATTATTGGCTTTACTATATCTGTTCGAACATTGACTTATACCACCTCGAATGCCTCTCTCTATGAATAGCAGTATATCCACGTCGGTTATCAGCTCTAATTTGACATTAGTGTATTTTAGCATAGCATCCCATGTTAAGCCTGGCATGGTGTAATAATGTGCTGGATCTAAATTGTATGTCTTCATGCACACTTCTCGAAAGTTCTCAAACACATCAGCCAATAGGAGAACATCAGTTTTAAGGTATAGATCTGAATATTCACCAAGTGTTTGTATTTCAAATTTTTGCCAGACCTTTTCAGCATGATTGTAGTCCTCAGAAGATATAGCACTGTCAGTCAGTTTATTGTAGAACGCTTCCTGTGTTGGCAAGTTTCGGAAATCCAATTTATCCCAGTCATCAATAAAATCATATGGGAAGACACCCTTGCGTGTAAGAAGTTTGATAGTGTCATCATCCAATCCCTGCCATACCGATCTTGTAGTGTTTAATTTATCCATCGCCAACAATGATGATAGCTTATCTAAAGATTCTGACATAAAACGGAAGGAATCGATGAATCTGAATTTTATGTGGCTGCCGTCCATGTGCTTGGTGAACGAAATATATCTTTCCTTGTTTATTGGCAAGAGATCAACATTTCCTGGGAAAGATGTAGCTATATCCTTAATAATGAAGTGAGCATCATATCCGGATAAATTGTGAAAAATGACTGGAACTATGGAGCAATCTTGGTACATCAGATTGCATGCATTGTGCGCTGGTCCTCGGTATTTTCCTGTTAAAAGAATTTATGAAAAGAAATGAATTGAATTATGCTTCTCAGTATTTACCTGTTAAGTGGCAATGGTCCCGGACTCGTTCCTCATCGGCTGCAAACGATTTTTCACATATATGACAGCAAGTATTTTCCATATGTGAACGTCGTTCCTCTTTAGTCAGGGGTTGCATTGGTCTGATGTTCAGCTTTTCCTGTACAGCTATGGATGCAATCTTTTGCAATTCTAATGCAAACCATTTTTGACAGTCCTTGCCTCTATATGCTCTGTAATATGAGAGCTTAGCATCATGTTTGCAGTGGAAATAGAATCCTATGCTGTGAACTTCATGTTCCTGGATTCGCTGTGTATTTTGATCGTTTCCCTGAATCGGCTTCAATATTGATTCAAGATCAGCATACACACAAAAGGGGACTGGATTCTTATGGTTATAATTCTTATATTCCAGCCATTTCTTTTCCTCTGAGGGAAACATAATCCTGCAATCATTTTGCTTCTCGCATTCAGGAGTGTGTGATGCTAATTTTTCTTCAGAGTAAAAGTAGAGCAAACATCTGTCACAAATATGCCTTCTACCACCACCATGTTTCGAAATTTGTTTCGATATGAGGCGCGAAAGATCTTTAATCCAGCAGAAATGATATCTGCCGTCGTCATCATCATCATCCATATGATCATCAGTCTGGTCATAGTCATCTTGTAGCATTAAGAGATTTACATGTCGCTACATTCTGTGTTTCGTAAGTCTGACTGGAACTGTGGTGAGGAAATGCTCTTTCTCCAGGATGAATACGTTTATTGATAAATCGTTCTGCTCTTCAAATCGTTTAATTTGCTTAAGTATCATGGGAAGTGTTATTCCAGTTAAATTTAGTACTGTAGAGTAATGAGGGTATGATGAGGTCCTATCGGAGTGGGCAGTTGCAGGATATAGCGCTGATGTTACGGCCCACGCGAAGCATGCTTCATCATTGTTCTTCACATTAATGCAAGCTTTCTTTAAAGCAATCTCTTTTGGTAGAGGTATATATGAAGATCCTCGGAGCTGTTCAAACTTGTTAATATGTACTGCTAGATGTATTATAGAGTGCAGTGCCCAGCCACTATCTTTTTCCTGGAATTCTTCCAGCTGAGTGTTTATTGGATCCAAAATGTTTGATTTAAACCACTCCTCTAAATTATCATCTGCACTAATCGGAGCAGTTCTTGCTTGGAAATATTTAATGTCTTTTATGTCTTCATTGTCAGCACTTTGTTTAATAAATTCGCCGCATAACGTCGTAGAAACTTTAATATTAAAATAATGTTTTAAGGTATTTTTAACACGACGCGTAAATAATTTGGCGGCGTCTTGCATAAATAGCTTCGGATCGATATGTTTTAAATTTACAATAACACCTTGTCGAATTCTGTCTGCGAACGCTGTCTTTATTTCCTCCCACTTTACAAAATCACTTCTTCTTACGCGAGTGATTCCTCCACCTCGACGAGGAGTTCTCAATAGTGCTCTCAATGCTTTAATTTGCTCGAGACAGCTTTCGAAATGTCGTTTCATAGCACTCTTATTGCACTTCCGAAATGCAACTTGAAATTTATGTATGTTTCTGTTGCACTTTTTAACAATATAGTCTTTATTCTCTGAATTTGTTAAACACTTCAACACATCCTTCCGCAAGTTTTTAATTACTGAAAAACTTTTATTTACTAGCGCGGTTGTCATTTTTTTATTTTTTATGTACTATCACGGAGACTCACTAAGACTGATTGATGCTCCCCAAGGGTTTGCTTGGGCTTTTGTAGGAACGGTTTGTAAACATGAATGATCCTGCTGCTAAAATTGCACAGGATGAATTCCAACGAATTTGCTTACAGGCTGAGATGATATCGAATTACACGATAAATAAAAAAATCATTCAAATTAATTTGATTACTTTATTCTGCTGGCCGAATTTGCAAATGAGATTGTTTACATACAAGAAAATGTAAAAATTTGTATACATTCCAATGAAACGTTTCGATTGGTAAAATTCTTGGAACAATAAAACTGTTGGCTGCCTACAGGAAGTGTGGTATCATATTACATGAAAAGAATAAATGTGCTGATATTGCTTAACTTTGTTTACAGCAGGATGTGAAAATTTGTTTACGAATTCCAATGAAACGTGTTGATCAGTAAAATTCTTGGAATTGGGCGGCTTACAGGAAGTGTGGTATCAAATTACATGAAAAGAATAAATGTGCTTAAATTTGTTTACAACAGGATGTGAAAATTTGTTTAGGAATCTTGTGATGATCGATATCTGCAACTTCCGTTCAGCAAAACAACAAAAAACCGAGGTGATGATGTCATGTTGCGAAATTCGTTATCTGCCCAGCTAAGAAAACTTCAAGCATGACAAACCCCTTAGCTAATTACCAATCAAGGTGCTAATTGACATAACTTGAATTATTAATACGCTAATATCTCGAAAACCAGAGCCCGTAGAGGATTTCTGATGAAAATTTCATTACCCCCCCTCCCTATCTTTATTATCCCCCTCCACATACCCACCATCTAGAATCCATTGACACAATTTTTCAATAATATAAGTCTTGGGGTTTCTTTTTTTGTTGATTTTCACACCAGGCGTTCTCGGTTCGATTCCAACACAAAGCCAATTTTTTATTTCAGCTAAGATAGAGCTTAAGACGCCAATGTCATGAGCAAGGACTTGTGAGTTGTGACGTAATACCTCAAATTGTATTGCGTGCGTGTGTGTTTGTGTGTGTGTGAAGGTCAATGACATCAGGGTCAGGGTCAAAGGTCAAAGGTCAAGGGTCAAAGGTCAAGGGTCAAAGGTCAAAGGTCAAAGGTCAAGAGTCAAAGGTCAAAGGTCAAGGGTCAAAGGTCAAGGGTCAAAGGTCAAGGGTCAAAGGTCAATGACCTCTGGGTCGGTGACGTCACATCTGTCTGGTCAAACTGACCCTATACTTACTAGGGTGCACTCAAGACCAAATGACACATCCCGGTAGTACCGGTTAATCCTTCACCTCTGGTATAGAACTCTAGCCATATATAGCAACTTTAAAGAATATTCATACAACACCTCCATGGTCTCATGGTAGAGCGCATCGGATTTTATAAAACCAAGCGTTCTCGGTTCGATTCCAGCAAAGTCCAACATTATTTTATTTAAAAAATCAGCTATGAGAGAGCTTAATCAGCTGAGGGGATCAGCCAACCAGATGACGTCATACTCTGGTCAGTCAGACATTAGGAAAGGAATTCGCCCTGTGATGTAGACCTGTGCGAAGAGGCGATATCAAACTACCACCTGGCCCCTGGTGTGTGTGTAAATATCGCTCAATTTGTTTACTTTACTCGGTTGCGATTTTGTTTACATTATTCAGGATTTGATTATCGGACATATCCAAGTCAACATACCTACATGGGTTGTTGTTGTTGGCATAAGTATCCTCCTAAAAGAAAACTTCAAGATAATGTCAAAATTGCAGTACAAAAGCCCCCTTACTCCCTCTCCTCCCTCTCTCAGTGATCCAGAAGGAATTCCCCAGGCAGGCCCTGTGACGTAGACCACTAGACGGATTCCCCCAGTGGCCCAGAACCCCGGTCCAGAACCACCAAAATAGTTGGAATTTTCCGGACACTTTTTGTATGGAAAAAGTGGTCCAGAAACGCCATAGCTCTACTACTAACACTAATTCTGTATTTAGGATTACTTGAACTTAGAAAACGCTAAGTCAAGTATGTAAAAAATCACTCGTACTGAAATGAGGTTTCACTGATTCCAGTACTTGGATAGGATTGGATAGAGGATTTGAGCAGAAGACAACTACAGCCGATTAGATTATAATAAAAACTGACTTCTTTATTCCACAAATGTTCCCTATATATATATATATAACAAAATTAATAAAAGTAAAACGGAAACAAATAATCAATATTCATTGTCAGCAATAACTGCTGACTTACACATAAGTTTTTTACTTTCATTCAATATTGCAACAAGCAACAACAGTCGGGTCACCGTACTACAAAAAATATTAAATTCAACAACAAGTGCAATTGCTTCGTAAGCAAAAACACAAAAGTGAATTTACGGTAATTACGTGTAAGGTAACTGACCGACCAACTGCTCGTGAATTATGATGTCTTATATTAAATTATGATTATTTCTGTTTTTTTTTTTTTTATGCTTGAACAGAAACCTTAAAGTCATTGCTCTCAGATTCAAATTTTTCTGAAATTTTTAATAAATCAAAGTGCTTATTTGGTGACGTTTATAGTGATTACAACCATGGTAATGTTTACAAACAAAATCAATTTTTCCAAGAAAGTGAAAAAAAGATTGAATTAATTCTTTATCAAGATGCATTTGAAGTGTGCAATCCTCTAGGTTCTTCAAAAAAGAAACACAAATTAGTTGGAATATATATGGGTATTGGTAATATAGATGTGAAATACAGATCAAATATTAACAATATTCAGTTAGTAGCTCTTTGTAAGGAAAGTTATGTGAAAATGTTCGGTTTCGACAGAGTTCTGAAGCCCTTATTAAGAGACCTTAAGATTTTGGAATCACACGGCGCAAAGATTCTAAACCCTTTAAATGGATTCATGCAAAATGTTCGCGGTACACTTTTTGCGGTTACAGGTGATAACCTAGGGTCACACCAAATTGGAGGTTTAGTGGAAAATTTTAGTACTTCTCAGTATATTTGTAGATTTTGTTTTTATACCAATGATCTGCTGAAAAAAAAAGAAATGATTTCTTCTGAATTAAGGAATAGTCAGAATTATGTACAGTGTCTAGAAAAACTAAATAACTCAGATAACAGCATTACATCTTTCAAGGGTATAAAAAAGAATTGTTGTCTTAATAATTTGAAATATTACCACATATGCAACCCTGGTTTGCCACCATGTATCTCACATGATTTATTTGAAGGCATAATCCCGTATGACTTGATGGCAATCTTAAAACACTTCATTGAAAAACAAATAATCTCAATGGAAGTTTTGAACAAAGCAATGTCAGTTCTCAGAAAAAAGTTCAAGTTATCATTATCATTTCCAGAGATAGAGAAAAGAATGCAGAAAATTCCCGGTAAGTCTAACGAGGTGTTGCACTTTCTTAATCTTCTTCCTCTAGTTATGATAATACATGTAACGGATTTTCAACAATCTGTATGGAAATTTCTATCGGCCATGATTGAAGTTTGCAGACTTGTATATTCATGTGAAATATCTGAAAATCAAATTGATTTGCTTTCACATTATATTCGAGTTTACCTTGAATATCGCAAGGAGTGTTTTCCAGAACTAAGACTTCGCCCAAAACATCATTTCTTGTGGCATTATCCAGACCTTATTAGATCATTTGGACCACTAAGGAACATGTGGACAATACCGTTTGAACAAAAGCATTCATATTTTAAATCCTGTTTGAAAACTACGAAAATTTTTAGAAATATTACTTTTACTTTAGCTACAAAGCATCAGCAATTGCAGGCCTCACTTTTTGGTGATCGCTTTTCAACAAAAATCCGTTGCGATAAAGTAAAAATAGAGCTGATTATCAAATACATTGTAATGTTTCAAATACTTTTGTTTTCGCAGCCAGAAAGGTTACTTATTTGAACACGATTTTCTGCGAGGATGATTATGTAATTAAAGACTGTGACGAATTTGGTAACATTGAAATTTTACAAATCATTATTATTTTATTGGACAAAGAATATGAAAAGTTAGTATTCTATGGAAAAGTTTTAAAAATGTTCTATAATGAAGAGTCTTTGCTTTATGAGAGTTACAGATCGGCAACATTATTTGGTTTAACTGAAAGTATACTACTTCATCATCCTATAAATGTTTTAGAATTCAATGATAAAAGCTTTTATTCACCAGTATGCACTTTTCCTCAAATTATGTAATTTTTGATATCAAACTTGAATTTTAAATTTATATATAATAATAATAATATTTCACCAGTATGCACCTGTCCGCAAATTATGTAATTTTTTATATCAAACTTGAATTTTAAATTTATATATAATATAATGTGTAACACATCTATAGTTTTTACATTATTATTAATGTTGAGAATGTTAAAATAATTTCAAGTAAAGATGAGGTCTTATAAGTAATTTGTACATAATATAATATCTATCTAGTTACAAATCTTGCAAAATTATTAAAAACATCGCAATTAAATCATGGACGGATGCAAGAAGTACTTGTTTCAAGTATGGAACTCGGACCGATCATTAAAAGCGAGTTGTGTTTCGCCACCAAATATTCCGTCACTCCTACAAAAAGGTAAATTTAATTTTTTTCATGTAGTAAGTTCAAATTAGGCCGTTGGCACAATTCCAGGAAAACATTGAAAAGTTCTTCTCTCCAGAAACAATGCAAACAATTAATAAATTTTTCGGATAAATGAAAGAATGAGAAATTTTCAATCTTTAAGTATATAAGCTTATTAGGAAATATTAACTGTTTCAGGGAAAAAAGTGAGTTTTTTGGTTCAGCGTTTTTGTCTTTCGATGTGCCAACCGCCTTAGTAACAATATTTTGTTGTGGTTACTTCAGTATTTCTATTATATGTATATTTCTTTTCTTCTAGCTCAATCCATTGGTATCACGGGAGAACGTATTTGTCTAGAAAAAAATGGAACACTTATTTTGGACGATGAAGCGCTGGAAATGTTAGCCCAAAGAGATGAAATTTTTATGATTTTAAAAGCCGTAGAAAAATGGACTAAAGATCTTATTATAGACTTCAGTTTATTGAACGAATCTTTTGAGCCACCAAATATAATACATCTTCCTGTTGAAAATCTATCAAGCCAAAGCACCACAGATACAGAGTCCACAATTACTAGCAGTTCGTGTAACATTTTTGAAAAATTTGTTAAATATAAAATTATGTGGGGAAAAATGCCGGAACATGTAATGGAACGTTTAAATAACAAGGAAAAGCTTGATAAGCTTCTGGATATCTTTGTACACATAGTAGCTGACGATTTAAGAATGATATCACCACATGTGCCAATGAGTGTTATTCGAGATGTTGCTAAAAGTGCTGCAGAATCTTATCCTGAAAGTTTTATTGAAAAAGATTTAAATGGACGAATAATATCACTAACTCCGTCAGCACTTATTACCAAACTTAAAAATAGAATTAATTATCTAAATAAGCCACACAATAAACCAATAACAGACGTGTCCAAAATACCATTTAAGAAGAGAAGAAAGGCGAAGTCATGCGTTAACTGGCATCCTACCAAAAGTATTGAAATTTTGGAGCCAAACGAAGAAAATGTAAAAGATAGATTAATAACGCTTTATGGCAACGAAAGTTTCAAAGATGAATCCTTAATATCTGATTATATGTGCAAAACCTTTTCAGAACAGCGATCATTTTTCAACAATTTTGAGAAAATTCCATCGGTTCAAGATATAAAAGACAATGGGCCATTTATATTTGAGCGAAAATATTTAAGACAACACTTTGCTCTTTTGCTGAAAGTGAATCACGAGTTGTTTTTAATAAATTTTGAAACACATAAGCAGAAAATTTCAAAATTCTTGAAATGCGAACCTACTGCCAAAGATAAAGGGTTTTCCATAAGAGGTGTTATTTTAATTCGCCCGCTATTTCGGTAGATGTCACTTTTGGGGCAGTTATTTTTTGACATTTGACAAGTAGAAACTACGCCATTAATAAAAATGGAACGATACACGATTCAACAACTCACTGAAATTATTAAAATTCACTATAAAAATGGTGAAAATGTGGCAGAAACGCTTCGTAAAACTCGAACAAATTTGGGTCGTCGTGAAGCACTTTGTCGGACCGCAATACAGAAATTGGTAGAAAAATTCGAGCTGTCGGGACAAGTTAGTGATGTGAAGAATAAAATCCGTGCACGTCGCTCAAGAACAGCCGAGATTATTGCTGCTGTAGCCAAAAGTGTTGAAGAAAACCCAGGTTTGTCCATTCCTCGTCGTTCTTTGGAATTAGGCATTCCACAAACGTCATTACACTGTATTTTGCATAAAGATTTGGGTCTTAAGGCTAATAAAGTTCAGTTAACACAAGAACGCAAGCCGGCCGATCATCAACAAAGTCGAGTCTTTGCTGATTGGGTCCTTGAAATGCATGAAAATGATCCGGAATTCCATCGAAAACTGATCTTGAGTGATGAGGCCCATTTCCACCACCTCGATGGCTTCGTCAACAAGCAAAATTGTCGCATCTGGGGCTCGGAAAACCCAAGAGTTATTGTTGAAAAGCCTCTCTATCCTCAACGTGTGACTGTTTGGTGCGGTTAATGGTCCCGCGGGGTCATTGGACCTTACTTTTTCGAAAATGAGGCTGGAGCAACAGTTACGGTGAATGGATTGCGCTATCGAGAGATGATTAATGATTTTTTATGGCCGGAATTGAATGGTATTGATCTGGACAACGTTTACTGTCAACAGGACGGCGCTTCGTGCTATACAAGCAACGAAACCGTTGATCTTTTACGGGAAAAGTTTCCGGACCGTGTTATCTCTCGAAGAGGTGATTACAATTGGCCACCGCGATCTTGTGACTTAACACCTTGCGACTTCTTCCTTTGGGGACACGTGAAAGAGAAGGTCTACGCCAACAACCCAGCGTCGATTCAAGACCTCAAAGATGGAATTCGTGAGGCTATCGAGGACATAGGGCAGTCACTTTGCGATTTGGTTATCGAAAATTTCATGAAAAGAATATGGTCTTGTAGGCGTGGTCGTGGTGGTCATTTGGCTGATGTTATTTTCCATTATTAATGACATACTTTCCTCTTTATAATGAAATAAAGAACCGATCATTTTTGTCTGAAAAATGCCATTTTTCTTTGAATATCAAAATAACACCTCTTATTGGAAAACCCTGTACTATCGCAAAATACTTGTATCATGCAAGGTGTCACAGATAATACAAGAAAATCAATAGGAGCCACCTATGCTACTTTAACTTTCAACGGTCAATTTTCAATCGAACACTTGTTTCAAATCGTAGACAGCGATCTAGCCATCGAAGCAGATGCAATTTTAGGACTTGAATTCCTAACTAAATTCAAAGCCTTCATGGATTATGACATTAACATTAAATACATCCGACGGGACAATCAAAATACCCATTATGAGTGGACCCACCCCAAATTTTTTATCGTGGTACCACCCAAGTGTGAAATTACGCGAAAAATTAGAAGCATAAAATCACAAGCTATTGACATTGTTGTAATTTGTGAAGAACTCGGACCAAGAGCTTTCGTAGGAGGAACAATAACCTCAGCAAAAGGTGCGCTGGGTAGAATATTAAATACGACAACTAAAACCATCCAATAATCCAAAATTTTAACAGAACCCTTAATATATTTTCACATTCATAATAAAGATATCTCGAAAAAACAGAGCAAATCGAGTAATTTCGGCTTTAAATTTAAACTCCATACCAAATTATGCTAGACCTCTGTTTGAGAAACTATGTCAAGAATATCAGACAAAGTACAGGAAGAAGAATTGCAGAATTCCAGAAGCGCATAGATCCGAAATCCAGAATTAAGTAAGGAAAATGCTAGATGATAAAATAATTGAAAATTCTGTTTCCCAATTTAACTCCCCAATTTTCTTGGTACCGGTGGTAGACTTCAGAAATTTAAATAAGAAAGTATTTTCAGATAAATTCCCACTGCCACGCATAGAAAACATGTTAGACCAAATGGGGCGTGCAAAACATTTTTCAACACTAGACCTCATGTCTGGTTTCCATAAAATTTCCTTAGACCCAGCTTCTAGAAAGTACACAGCCTTCTCTACCAATTAAGGCCACTACCATACTTTACTCGACTTCCTTTCCTTTAAGCCTAAACAGTTTCCAGCGAATTATGACAATCGCTATGATATGTCTAACCCCAGAAGTTGGATTTTTGTATATTGATGGCATTATAGTCATCGGATGCTCACAATCCTATCACCTAAAAGGTTTGTCATCCGTATTCAAGAGAATACTAAAAAGAAATCTCAAATTAAATTCAAAAAATGCAATTTTGTCAAAAGGAAGTTACATACATTGGTCACAAAATTTCAGTAAAAAGGTATAAGCCCAGATAGGTCAAAGTATGATGTTATAAAAAATATCCAATACCCAAGAGTGCAGATGAAGATTAATATATGGTATCCCTCATGTGAGCCGTCCGTGATTACAGCGCCGGTGTGGACTCCACTATTCAATTCGGCGAGGCTCTCTGGATTTTTGTTTCCTTTTAGTTGTCTGGTGGATTTCCTCCCTTTTTCTTCTGCAAAAAATTTCCCCAAAGAAAAGCAGATCTGCGCCACTCTAATGATTTAACCTTCTAATTCGTTGGTCTATCGTACAATATTTCTGGGTCTTTTCCTACCAGAATCTTTGTCGATGTCGCGATTAACTTTTCTTTCGTCTTTTCGTGTCATGTCTGACTAATCATCCACCAACAAATTTTTCTTTTTTTTTCAACACTGTATTGCATGCCCCTGTCAGTTGTCAATCGCCCAGTAGATTGTATGTACCTAACGACAGTCCCTGAAAATTCTCAAGCTCGTAGAGATAGTTCCCCGTTTTAGACTTTATTGTTGGGACATTGGGATTTTTCGATAGGATATAGCCTTCTGATGGAAGCCTGTGTCATCAGGGATGAAGATCTGGTACAACCCAACCTTGTAGAGTTTGAATGCATGTGAGGAAATGTGCGGCTCAAGGACGCTATTGATTTGTGAATTACGATCAATGTTAAGTTATGCTGGGTTATGACTTGGGATTGATGTTGAATTGTGGCTTGCGATGGATGTTATATGGTGTTAAACGTGGAACTAAGATGTTGTTGAATTGTGGCTTGTGAGTGATGTTAAAATATGAATTACGAATAATGTAAAATATGACCCATGATTGGAGTTAAACTGTGACTTCTGATTGATGCTAGACTATGATGCTTGTTGAGTTGTAATAAGGTCTGTGGTTCCTAAAATTTTTTGTGTATATGTAGCAGTTAGTAATGTGAGTAAGAACAAGTTTGATGATAATAAATGAAACAGGTCTGATAAATTAAATAAAACAGATCTGATAAATTAAGTAAGGAATGTGTGGGAGTCTGGTCTGAGTGGCCTGACAAATTGAATGAGACAGGTCTGATAAATAAATGAATAAATGAAATTATTTCAGACTCTGAAGAAATTCAAATAATTCTAAGGGACTACCATGACTCTGAATTTGGTGGTCAACAAGGAGTTATTAAAAGTTACAAAGAATAAAGAGAAAATATAAGTGGAGAAATATGCTCAGTTCCATCAGGAAATATATTCGAAACTGTACTAAATGTCAGAAAATGAAGGCTAGCCCAGAGTATCGTATACCAATGGTCATAACAGATACTGCCCTAATGCCATTCGAAGAAGTATATTTGGATATTGTAGGTCATCTTGAAGAAACCCATTCGGGAAATAAGTACATTTTGACATTCCAGGATAATTTAACGAAATTCGTAGATTGTTATGCCTTGCCAAATGGCGAAGCAGAAACGGTAGCAGGAATATTTTTGGACGAGATAATCACTCGTTACGGTATTCCTAAAAAATTAGTAGCTGATCAGGGCTCCAATTTCTTAAGCAATCTTTTTAAACGTGTCTGTAAACTCCTAAAAGTGAAAAGATGCAGACTTCCGCTTATCATCCACAATCCAACGGCGCACTGGAACAAACACATAGACCCCTAGTAGAGTAGAGCTATTGTGTCTGAAAATGCAAAGGCTTGGGATCGATTCCTAAGAACCGCGGCTTTCGTATACAATAATAGCCCACACGATGCCACTAAGCTCACTCCAATGGACTGTCTGTTTGGATTTACAGCGGATGTCCCTCAAATCTAAGGAGAGAACCAGAGCCCATTTACAATCACGAGAGTTACTATCACCTTCTGAAATACAAAAAGCATATGCTATCTCCCGAAAAAATCTGCTGAAAACCAAGGAAAATTCAAAAGTGTACTATGATAGGCACTCACGTCCGGTAACATTCAAAGCAGGAGATAAAGTACTATTAAAAAACCCAGCTAAAAAATACAAGCTTTCCCAGATATGGCTAGGTCCATATCTCGTGGTACAAGTTTTTAACTCTGTTAATACTGGTATTCAAATCGGTAAACGAAGAGTAATAGTACATAATAACAGGCTGAAGCCATTTCACGAATAATGGCTAAGTCTTAAAAACAAAAAGAGACAGAAAGACCAGGCGGCAATTCTTAGTCAACAATAAAAGGCAACCCAACATGCCTATTCAATAAGAACACACAAAGAGAAAAAAGAGAAAGATTCATTAAAAAAAAAATCTGATAATGGGATTTTTATTCAGTAAATTTAACAATGTATCACATTATACCATATCATTTGAATTTCTTTTCCTCTTATTGGCACTTATATGACTTAGCTTGTGTGATGCCAGCCTCTCAAATTTCTTCTTTTCCTCTGCGGTTGAGGAAAGATTAACCCTCATTTTAAAATAATATAACTCCCTACGTAATTTAATGTGCCTACCCCCTCGTGTCGATTTAGGATTATTTATGCCTCCAACGTTGCCCTGAGAGTTTGTCCTCTGCCTCTTTAAATATTCCTCCATCGTCAATTTACGAGGTCCCGGCATATATGCAGGCGGTGCTTCGGTAACCCCGGGTGATGCCTTAAATCATTAGTATCTCTCTCGGGGATGTTTTTCGATGCCCCTTTAGCAGGCAATATAATAAGGGTCTTACTAATTTCAGTTGCCTTTATATTATAAACATATATAATAGATAGTTATAACTCGAACACCCAAAGTAGTAACCATAAATAACCAAAAAGTCCAGTTAGACAATGAGACACACCCTAAACTCTGTTTAGAAACTACAGAAACTCTGAGTCATGAGCCCGTAGTAGATGTGAAATCTCATAATCTTTCCACACCACAAGAGCGACACACAAGTCGACAAACAGAGTCAAACAAATCAAAAAAATTTCCAATCAGAAATCACGAAATCTAACAAACCCCGAATTTTCTCACTACCCCCTACCCAAGAAGTAGTTACAACAAACAAAGAAAGAGCTATCTATCAAACTAATCGTTCAGAATTAAAGGACGCAATCAAACACCGATCTGCCGAGCCTCCACAGGCAAATAGCCGGCAAAATTTACCAATACCACCCCCACCACTACTTCCGCGTTCTTTAAGCCGTGCAGAGCCAGATTCAATGTCACGCACCCGCCATGTACAGGTGGTTTAACTATGTTTTCAATACAAATTCCAAATAATACAAAATAAGTAGAAATATCTATGTTTAAGAGTTAGCTAAGTTCTCAATATAAACTTTTAGATAATAGGCAATAACAAGAAATATCTAACTTTGAGATGTAAATTCAAAAAAAAATATATATACAAATATATATATTTATATCAAGGATAAACCTGCACACATGCATATTTACAAATGCATAACCGCAGGCTAATTTCTAGTTTTATATCAAGAATAAACCTGCACACATGCATATTTACAAATGTATAGCCTAGCCAATTTCAAATTTTATATATCAAGAACAAACCTAGAGACATACAGATTTATAAATGTATTAACATTATAATTAAACATTTTAGAAACAAGATGTACTATGGACACTACCTATATAACTATTTAGCTCAATTCAGATAAATTCAAAAAAAAAAAATGTACAGATAACATACTGTAAAGAGATGTGAGTTCCAAATGGAAAACATATATATAATAGAACTTAAATAAGGAATACAAAAACACACCAGTGTCAACAAATAGACCGACTTGTGAAGCTATAATGTTAAAACTATATGTATATACCTAGATGTAGGTATAAAATCTTAATGTACTATTAGCATAGTTAATTAAATTTGGATACCAAGTTAAACAAAAACAACAAAAAAAAAAGTATTTCTGCACTATCCACTTACCAATCCCGGCGGCATAAATACAAAATCACTAAATAAGTGTTTTCAAAAGAATCATACACTCTTGAATCATGTTTTAATGCTATTCCTCTTCCAATAATAACAAAATTTTTTTTTTAAAAAAGGGGAAGATTTGTTACATACATATGTACATGTACATACCTACATCATGAAGGAAGAAAGTACATATATTTAATGTAATAAAGATGCATATCTACATCATGTAGGAAGAAAGTATACTTAATGCACATGCATATACATACCTACATCATGTGGGAAGAAAATATATTTATTGCAATGCATAACTAAAATCATTGTGCCTATATACTTATCTACTACATCATTTTCGCTGCATGAAGAATTTCAATGACTGACCTACGTCAAGTATTCTTCATGTAAAACAGCGAAGATGTCGCAATACCCCCGCGCGCAAGAAGTCTTAAATTTCAAAACGACGACCTTGCGCCGGAGGTAGAACATATCTGTAGCAACTAGCAAGATGTTAATTCACGGTTAATACAGTAAGCCACAAATGCCTACTGTAACCCGAAAATTACATTATAAATAAATAACAAACGGCAAGTGATTCTGGTTCTTTCAAAATATTTGTATGTATAAATTAAAGATTGTAATATGCGTGACTTAATACTTTGTACAATGTGAACATTATGTACACAAAGTGTTAAGTCTGAAGTAAAAAACAGTCGGAAGTAAATTGCACATCTTCCGTACTGGGAAGTAAGTATGACATTTTCCAGGTAAGAACAATTTGTATATATAGAGTAAGAAAATGTAAAAGAAATGAGTAGTAAACGATTATAATCAGTGGAGTTCAGTCGTAAGTTATTTTCATTCAGGAGTTGAGATTCTACTAGCTACTCCACACCTTTACTAGGAGTTGAGCTTCTACAAGCTATTCCACACCTTTACTAGGAGTTGAGCTTCTACAAGCTACTCCACACCTTTACTAGGAGTTGAGCTTCCACAAGCTACTCCACTCAACTCTACGTTCACGTAAGCCTGGGAGGAATTTAGAAACAACAAAGATAGAAGTAATAAATCTTTCAACAGATTCCCGGAAACATTTCAATTGGCCTACGAATTGCTTTCTTATTGCCATATTATTGCATTTTTATTGCCTAGATCGCTGGTACTAGATATGATGTACTCTCCCTTTGGAAATTGCCTCATTTGCAGTTGTTCTTTCTTCAAGTGTGGTGAAGTAGAAAAAGCAAACGCAAGTAGATAAGAATATTTGTCGCCATGACGACCATCAAAGCAATTACTTACAGGATTCATATGCGATGCAACATTTACCCCCGTTAAGTTAAACGTAGACGATAAAAATACATATAAATCCGGCAACAAAAAATCACTTCTATGCGATTAAATGGCAATTTGCCTGCGATTGAAAAGCAAACGCAAGAAGATAAGAATATTTATCGCCATGGCGATCACCAAATGAATTACTTACACGATTCATGTGCGATGCTACATTTACTCCCGTAAAGTTAAACGTAAGCGATAAAAATGCATTATTACTTCAGTCATGATAGTAGAAAAAATAGTATATAAATGCAGGGGGCTTAGAGAAGTTTGACTTGAAATTGTCAACCAAGATTTCAGATGAGCTTTCTGTGCCATCGTGAAAAAGGGGGTGAATTTGATTTTTTACGATAACTCTGCTCTCCGTCATGATATGAAAATTGTGATTGTATACTTTTTGTTGCTTTTTTTAAGCTGTACAATTTAGGTGGTATGACTTTTTCACCTAGCGTTATCGGACGAGAAAGAAAAAAATTAAGAGACTGTAACTTGTTTTTTGCTGTTTTCTTCTTTCATGTGATACATATTGAAAAATGTACATTATCAAACTTGTAGGAAATGTTAATACCTACAATGCAATCTTTCTATTTCTTTTTCTAGACAAAAATTACGAATTTTAGTTCGCCACAATGTGAGGTGGTCAGTGAGTAAAAAATTAAGAGACTGTAGAGGAAATTATTAAAGTACAATATTGTAATAATTCTATATATGTTGTATTACTGTCGCTATGTAATATTTTTATATGCGTTGTATATATATATATATATATGAATGGTCACCATGAGGTAGTAAATGAAGATTCAGAAAGCTCGTCGTTATGTATCGCCAAGATGACCGTAGAGAAGATGGGTGAAGCTTTGTAAAAAGCAGACCTCCGCTACTGGGCCGGGCGCAGCTGTAAACAGCAGATGTCCGTTAAGCCTCGTTTCCACTAATACAAATTCTGCCAACTTGTTCGGTAACATGTTGTGTACTTTTTGGGAGCCGACATGTTAGCTTAAACTTAAAAGTGTTTCCATTTAAATAAATTCCCGCCAACTCTACTCCGTTGTCTTCCACTACTTTAGCCAACACAACAAATGAGCGTTTCCACTGAAATGCAAAACTCACCCAACAAATTATGCGAGTTTTTACAGCCGACATCGAACAAGTTGCCAACATGTGTCTGAATTTTCAATAGCGTTTCCACCACTGACATGTATAATATGGACTGACTACGTTAATGGAAATGCACTGCAAAAAGTGGGCTCACTTTTATATTGCTGACTCTTTCGGTCTAAGCACCAAGTACCAACCGAGGAGAACTGTAAACAACAAATAAATAAATGGGTCCGTCGAAATAAATGTTTTTATATTAATTATTTAGAGTTATTACTGATAAAATTGTTTTACCAAAGACAATATATTCATAAGATATGAAGCAGAAGTTCGAAACGTTTTATTATAATCACTTTTCGAGCTACGCGCTTATTTTTTCAACTTCCCGCCAATGATTTTTTCAATGTTGGCACCGGCGTAAGAACTTTTATTGACATAAGCAATTGAGCCCACATGAAATAGAAAGTTAATCAGTCCATATTATATATGTCAGTGGTTTCCACTTATATAAAATGTTGCCAACTTGTTTCAAACCTTGTCGGGTAAGAAAATTTGTATTAGTGGAAACGAGGCTTTAGTAGGTACGATTGCCGCAGCTGTAAACAGCAGATGCCAAGTGAAATAAAAGACCACTTTTTGTTTGTCTGACTACTGAAATCAATTGACCTGTTTATTCGAGTATCGCCACTTAATTTATACAATCGTCAATTTGCTAGGCTATTATTAATGCACATTAATACACATTAAAACTAAACCGCATATTTGCACTTATGTGCTTAACTCCGGCAGAAAGATGTGACGCAATAAAACTGACCCGTAATACCCTGGTTGCAAAAAGGCAAACAAACGCATGCAAGCAATTACAGTCACTTCTTAAGGTTGTGACACATATTTGGTTTGGCGTATGTGTTGCTGAATTGCAATTAATCAATCGATCGCATTTATTGTGATTGATTAATTGAGCGATGGGTTTTGGGTCAATTGAATAATGCAAGAATGCAGAATGTGCATTCTTGTATTTTCAATTAATTTGGAAATTGTTTGTTTATTGGATGTGCGAATTCACATCACACCTTTCCCTTTACGGAGAAAAAAAATATAATCTTTTGTTAGTATTTTTTTTTTACATATGATTATTACTTAGCTATTGAATTTTATAAAATTTATTTACATATTAGTTTTCATTATGAACTCAATTCCTATTACTCTATCATTAACTTTTTTCAATATTGGGTAGCTATCTTTTTTTTTTATTTACTTGCTTGTTTTTGTGTTTTTTTTTCATAACTATTTATTTTTGTATGTTTGTTTTGTTTACTTTTTTTTTTACATGCTTGTTAATTAGCTATGGTTTCGTTTACATATTATGTACACTAATTTATGTTCTTATGTTTATGTTTTGGTATTGATATAAGTTTAATTATCTATTTTCCTTAGTCTATTTTTTTGTATTTCTATAATTGTATTTTTATTCTTATTTTCTACTGTACAGTTTACATTATCTATAGATTTCACTGTGTATGGACCATTATATAGTGGATCCAGTTTCTTTCTATTTTTGAATTTATTAGTGTACTTTATCGACAATTTTTAACAATATTGGGGAGCTATTTATTTCACTTGTTTGTTTTCGTTTTTCATTTGATGTGTTCAGTTGCTCTTTTACTTCATTTATCGTTTGTTGCAATCTATATTTTATTTCTTTACTGGACAACTCGTGATTATAGACGGGGTCTGGACGGTCGATATTGAGTTCAGATGGTAGGCTTATTCTTTTAGCAAATACGAGTTCGAATGGTGTGTATGTGTGTACCGTGTTGGGTGTGGTATTGTAGCAAAAGGTATAGTAAGGTATCCAGTTGTCCCAGTCATCTATATTTTCATTAACGAATGATCTTAAGTATTCGTTGAGACATTTGCGATTTCTTTCGAGAGCTCCTATTGTTTCTGGGTGCACTGCGGTAGCAAATAGTTGTTTAATTTTTAAAATTTCGCAGATTTCGGTGAAAACTTCATTCTTATATTCTGTTCCTAGGCCAGTTTTCAACTTGTTCATTGGACCATACGTTAATATGAATCCGTTGACTACTACAACTGCTTTTGCTAATGCGTTTGCATCTTTACCTTTTGTCGGGATAATCACGATGTATTTACTTAAATTGCACTGGATAGTTACGGCATACCTGTTGTCATTTTGTGTCTTTGTGAACGGTCCTACTGTGTCTATTGACACTATGTCGAAAACCTTTATTGGCGTGTTTGTTACAACCATTACTTCTTTGTTGCGTTTTTGATGGTTGTTTTTTGAGCAAAGTTCACATTTGTTGACATACCTGGCTACTGATTTTCTCATGTTGTTCCACGTGTATATATCTTTTAGTTTGCTAAACATCCTTGGTTGTCCCAAGTGTCCTCCCGTTGGGCTTGAGTGGAAATCGTATAGTATTTGGTTTATTTTTTCTATATGAGTCACTTGAATCTGTGGTTTATATATTATTATCTGTATTTTATTTAAAATCTAATTACATAGGCGGTTTTTATTTATCATTTAGGCTTTATCATATAGGTTTTATTTATCATATTAAAATTTTTACTCTCTGCAGAGATCTTCACAGTCTTGGCCTGAAGTTGTTTGTAAATATACTCTTCAAATGCTTCGAATGCCTGCTTTACTGCGGGTTCTACTGATTAGGTATTATTTATTCTTGTTATCCGCTTATAAAATCGCTAGCGTGAGTTCAATTATTATTTTGTTATCAACGTTGATTTTTAATTCTGGTAATTTTGTTATTTCTGATGGTACCAAGGCCTCAAACTCAGTTGATCAGACTGCACACTTGTGTCATTGGCTTCTTCTTCTGTAACGTTAGTTTCTTTTCCTTTCTTTTTCATTGAGCGAGTTTTCATTTGTAATATTTTGATCTCTTTTAGATCTGACATATCAAGCTTTATTCTAGACAAAGTATCAGGTCCAGAATTTTCAGTTCCTTTGATATATTGGATTATGAAATCAAACTCTTCCAAATCTAATCGCATTCGGGTTAATTTCGATGTCGGATTCTTCATTCCGAACAAATATGCTAGTAGTCTATGGTCCATTTTTACTATAAATTTTCGTCCATAATCATATGGTTTAAAATATGTTATAACTCAATGTATGGCTGTTAGTTCTTTTTCAATTGTTGATTTGTTGCTCTCTCGTTGTGTGAATGTTTTACTTGCGTATTCGATAGGTAGTTCTTGCCCATCAAAATTTTGGGATAAAATTGCACCACAGGCAGTGTTTGATGCGTCTGTTGATATAATGAATTCTTTATTAAAATCAGGGTGTTGTAATATTATGGGCGACATAAGCGCGGATTTTAAAATTTAAAAAGCTTTTTGGTGAGTTTCAGACCATTCAAATATTGCCTTTTTCTGGAGCAGTCTTTTTAAGGGTAGAGCAGTATCTGCGAAGTTAGGTACAAAACGACGGTAGTAGTTACAAAATGCTACGAAACGCCTGACTTCATCTGCGCTCTTGGGTATAGGATAATTTTTATAACATTATATTTTGAGCTATCTGGGCTTATACCTTGTAGTGAAATTTTGTGACCAAGGTATGTAACTTCCGTTTGAAAAAATTTGCATTTTTCTGGATTTAATTTGAGATTTCTCTCGTAATCTCTTGAATATGGATGACAAATTTTTTAAGTGATGTGCTTGGGAGCATCCGATGACTATTATGTCATCATAATATAAAAATGCAATTTCTGGTGTTAGACCTGCCATAGCGATTGTCATCATTCGCTGAAAACTGTTTGGGCTTATATTAAGTCCGAAAGGAAGTCGTGTAAAATGGTAGTGTCCCTGGTTGGTTGACAAAGCTGTGTACTTTCTAGAAGCTGGGTCTAAAGAAATTTGGTGAAATCCAGACATAAGGTCTAGTGTTGAAAAATATTTTGCACGATCCATTTGATCTAATATATCTTCTATTCTTGGCAGTGGGAATTTATCTGAAAGTACTTTCTTGTTTAAATTTCTGAAATCTACCACTAGTCGCCACTTTTTGTTTTGAGTACTTGTTTTTTTTTTTTTGTTTTTTTTTTTGGTACTAATAAAATTGGAGAGATGAATTGGGAAACAGAGTTTTCTATTATTTTATTATTCAGCATTGAAATAAATTATTAGTTGAGAGTGGTTCATTTTCGAGGGAAAATATGTCTTGATATTCCTGACATAAGTTTTCAAATTGAGGTCTAGTATAATTTGGTATGGAATTTAGACTTAAAACCGAAATTACTCGATTTGCTCTGTTATTGTTGGGGACATTTTTATTCTGAATGTTCAAATTTGTTAAAGGTTCGGTTTGAAAGTTGGGTTCTTGGATAGTTACTGTTTTAGTTGTCGTATTCAATATTCTAACTAGTGGATTTTTCGCTGAGGTAATTGTTCCTCCTACGAAAACTAGATAATGTTTCGGGATGGACCGCTCATTATAGGTATTTCGATTGACTCCTCGGCTGTATTTAATGTAAGTATCCAAGTGTCGTAATCAATGGAGTCTTTGAATTTAGTTAGGAAGTCAAGTCCTAAAGTTGCATCTGCCTCGATGGCGAGATGGTTGTCTACTATTTGGAATAAGTGTTCGATCGAAAATTGATCGTTGAAAGTAAGAGTAGCGTAGGTTGCACCTATTGATTTTATTTTATAATATCTATGACACGTGTGTACTCTTAGTTTATTTGTGAGGTCTCCCCCAACCGATCTCTGTTTCGTCTACTGGTTGGAGGCCTGGCATTCCCCCGAATTATAGAATCGAATTCTCTTATTACTTTGTTGGCTTCCATTATTCCACTGAGGTTTACGATAATTGTTCTGGTTTGGATTCCGGTATTTATTCTGATTCTTGTAGTTGCTTTGGTTTGAATAATTATTTGGGTTCATTGGATGGCCGGTATTAGTGAATCTTTGGCTCTGTTGCTTTTGCCATCTGTTTCTATTAAATCTTCCATTGTAATGTTCCCTGTATTGATTTGAATTAAATCTAAATCTTCGCGGTTGCCTGCTTTGGTAGTACAACCCGTTATTCTGCTGTGGTTTATCCACTGCGACTGCCTTTGCTGTAATCTCCGTTAGAGTTGTGAGATTACTCGCCTTTAGTATCAATTCCGTATCTCTATTAAATACGTTATTAGGATGGAAAAATTTTCTGCCATTTTCTCGGCTGACTCTCCAGTCGCGATTTTTCCGATATGAATGCTCTAGTCAGCTGCCTTGACAGGTCTTCGACTTGTGCAGAGAAATCGGTAAATTTTCTATTGCCTTGCTGACACGATCTTAATTGTGCTAATACTGCTTCACATGAGACTTTCACAGAAAATTTCCTTATTAGTTTTTCATTAATTAAGAGAACCGTGCTAATTTCGGCAGTTATTGCGTGTTTAGCTTTCCCTGTAATTCTGGTTCTGATAAATTTGATCATATTGTCTTTCTGATCTGATGGCGTGAGCTTATCTAGCAGTTCTATTGATTCGATGAAAGCTTCTGTTTCTTCTACTTTTCCGTCGAATGACTGGACGAGTGACGTCGCGGTTCGTATATCAAAAGGCATACTTATTTCTTCTTGGCTTCTATTAGTTCTATAATTTTTTTCGCTTTTAGCTTTATTTCGGTATAAATCTCCTTTATTTTCAATGCTTTTTCTGCAGTAGTTTCTTGTTTTATTATCCATATTGCTTGTTCTTCTAGTTTTTCCACAAGTTCTTTCTTTTCCTTAAGCATTTTTTCGTATAGCCCCTGTTTATGCTTTTATTAAAGTTACTTAAAATGTTCTTTAACTCCTCCTTTATTTCATATAAGTGTTCCATTCGTTCATATTTATTAATTTAATCCTCAGTTTTTAATATTGACCGTATCTTCTATTATCACGTTGTTCACGTGTTATGGTCGTAGCGGAATGCATATAGCAGAATGCTACACTGAGACGTACTGCAGCATGTTCGCCGGCCTGCTGCCAAACCGACAGCCGGAACGCACCCCAAAAGCGATGAGGTCCGACTTGTTTGTTGAAAAGAAGAAGACAATCGTCTCTGTCTTGTCAAACCTTTCACACAGTGGTCGTAGCGAGGCTGTAGTTCAATATAATTGCAAATGCTCAACAAAAGTCTGGCAAAATTTCTACGGGATAACGGCGACAAAGTATTGAGCGGTGAGTTTAAATTATCATTACCAGGACCACTACTTCGTACTCTAAATGATTCTTTCACCTTAATAGCAGATACGGCAGATCTAACTTCGCCTCAATCATTTCAGGTCGTAAAGCCAAACATTCGCGATCAGATGTTATTAGAGATTTACAGATCACTTCGACGCTTAGAAGTGCATAAAATACATATAAAGCGAATAACTGGTATTCAACCATTGCGTACACAATTACAGCATTTGATTTGTAATAGAAGCCTGAGTTCGGTAGAAGATATAATCACATACTGTGGCGGAGATAATCCCAATGGTTTTGTTTGGAATGAATTGCAGACAGCAAATTCCAGTTATAGTAATTTAAAGATGGCTACAACAACTTACATTAAGTTATAATCAGCTCACAAGTGTTGAGGCAATTAAATGGCTTCCACATCTTAAAATTCTTGATTTGCGTTTTAATCGATTGAACGTATTGCCCAATTTACATACAGAAGCATCACGTCGTTTACAAGTTTTGATCATAAGCAATAATTTCATAGAAGATCTTAGAGGAATTTCACGACTAGAAGCTCGCACTGAACTAGACTTGTTAAGTAATCTACTCTTGGATCATGTAAATCTTCTCCCTTTGAGTACATTAGTGTCATTGAGATATTTAAATTTACAAGATAATCCTCTTTCTTTTATCTTAAAACATCGAGAAATAACTGTGAGCTATTTGAACAGAAACACATCAAGTGTTAAATTTATTTTAGATGCTGAGCCACTGTCAAAAGTTGAAAAGCATTATCTGGACGTTTCCCAATTACTATTCTGCTTTAACGTCCAGATTATCCTTGAATACAGGATCAAGTGGACAGTCAACACCAACGAGAAAATCTCAGGCAGGTGCACCTGCCTCGAGTGTAGGATCTGTGCGCAGTTTAAAATTAAATGAAAAAGAGGAGATTGATATGTCGGCATCCATTGTAAAAAAAAAATTAAAGACTAGAACGGTGAAAATAGAAGACAGTAAAAATCATTTAGAAGATGTTATTAAAACTACAACTAATCGACAATCTGCAGTAAATAAGGCTGAAATTGAAGTGAATAGAGATCATCTAGGCCAATGGACCTTTTTACATTTTTTAAAGTTATAATTTTTAAACACTAATTACATTTAGCAAGTAAGCAGTGGCATAGCAGAACTTCCAAGGAGGCGCCTCTTCGGGGAAACACCCGCAACAAGAACAGATGTAAGTTTCATTCCATTACTTTTGTTTGAAAATATTGCTTTCACACTTTCATACTTATAAAATGGATTGCTTACTATATTTATACATATATATCGGTGAAGAATATTTAGTGTAATTAGTCAGTGTGTAATATAAGAAATTTTGAGCAGTGTTTTTTTTATAATGGTTTCCATTAGATCGATGCTAGACCATTTTAATAACCTTTTAAGTAATTAAGGAATTGTGCAATCAGAGAATTCCTATATTTTGAGCATTTACATTTGGAGAGAAAGGGAATACCTATATGAAATTATTAAGTATTCCATGGAATAACTGTGCCCTGTTATAACATATATTTAGTTTATTATATCTATATATATTATCATAGTCCAGACAATGGAAACCTCGAGTTTAATCATTTTGTTTAATGGTCATTACTAACAAATATTCACACAGTAACCGTACATAGTAAGAAAGACTATATTTTTGTCTCCAATTTCGGGAATTAGTACAAGCCCACGAGTACTATTTCATTGGCACATTAGGAACGTCATAAATTCTAGCTTAATAGTATTAGTACAAATTTTTCTTTATTACGAAATGAAGAAAGCTGTAACCACTATGAGTAGATTGAATCCTTGTATAAATTATAAGATATCCAATTTCTATTATCGGTAGTATACATATTAATAATTACGTCGGTTATAATGAAAATTTTTATAACGTAATGATGCTGTGAGCTCTTCTATTTCTCCTTTCACATTCGTGGAGCCCTCTCGCATGTCGCATGAAGGTCGCCTAAGTCCGCTATCCTCTCTATTTTCAGGTCTATCAAAGGATACTGTTCAATATCGCCCGCAGTATCGTAGGGTGGTTGGGGCAACGGCGATGGAAGGCAGAACATCTGCGCCTTCCGACGGGATGTAAGTAAGTGATGTAAGCGTCCCTTCAGGACCGAATGTGTGCCGCCATTTTTTTTTTGTAATTTTGTATCCTCTCTATTTTCAGGTCTATCAAAGGATACTGTTCAATATCGCCCGCAGTATCGTAGGGTGGTTGGGGCAACGGCGATGGAAGGCAGAACATCTGCGCCTTCCGACGGGATGTAAGTAAGTGATGTAAGCGTCCCTTCAGGACCAAATGTGTGCCGCCGTTTTTTTTTTGTAAGTTGGCACGAGTTTGTTTTGTATGTGGCAAGCGGCAGGGGCAGGTTTCCGTGGAACCTCCCCACACTCTCCGCCAATAGCCGAGGCGAGCTAGCGTGCCGCCCTGCAGCTAACGCTGTCCGCCGAGTGATCTGGCAGCTCATGCTGGCAGTCGGGACCTCACCTCCAACCCCAATCACTCAACATAGTTCCATAACACACGATTTCGCCGTTATTGTCTGCGTATTTCGAATTAGTTTTCCACATATTGTTAAAACGTTGTCTACTATACTATACTATAATGGAGGTTTACCAATTGACAATCAAAATTTAAATAAGATTCAACGTTTTCACTAAAAACATTCAAATATTAATATTACTGGGAGTATTTAGAATTTAGTTCTTTAATCGGTTTCGTTTAAAAAAAAACTATTGTTACGATAACTTTATATTAATTGTACCTATTGCTTATTCCTGTACATATTATTATTGTAATTAAGTTAAATGATTAGTTGAAGTATAACTGATTATAACGCGCATTATTTATAAATGGGATTTTTAAATTGATATACTATCATTTACGTTTTATCAATTTTTTTTGTTAACTGTAGTATCAGACTACTTGATTCTACTTTGAAACCTTTTCCATTATTTTCCTGATATTGTATGATTTCGAAGTTCTAATTCGCTCAGATTGTCTTCTCGTTGTCGTCTGTAGTTTGTTTTAAATGGGATGCGAAGTTATAGTTGAGCCGTTGGCAATGCTAGTTAACCGAAGATTCTCCTTAACGTTGCTGGTCCGAAAATTGTTTTTTTTTCATCATGCTCCCTCTATTGTCAGTTTAATTTCAAAATCTGAAAATTGCTGATTATTTTAATCGTTCAAAGATTGCAATTTCATTATCATGGTCCGATATATCGTTCTTTTTAACGTCACGGTCCGAAGATTACAAGTTAATAATCACGGTCCCCATGTAATAATTATATATATGTTGTATTACTGTCGCCATGTAATATTTTTATATGCGTTATATATATATATATATGAACGGTTGTAACGGGTTTTCCTTGCGAGCCCTTGTTAGGCGTTTCGTGTGTCCATGAGGTGCGCCAGGGGCAATAAATAACAAGGCCCATTTACATAAACAAATAATCATAATACACTCTTGCTTAACATTTACCCTAATATAAAATTTCACTCTATACTACTTACTTTAATCATATTCATAAATATATATATATTTATAGATACAGTATACTTGGTCACAAATTTTTCTGTATCTGTCCTTTATTTTATTACAATGGATACAATGAATACATGCAAGACGAAACCATTTTTCCTGACCAGTACTATATTACTTTCTACGATTCTACCGTACGGGAAAGAAACAGCCACAGAAATACATCACGAGGGTGTGTCGAAGAAATAGGTTAGCGACGGGAATAGAAACACTCACAGAAATACATCACGAGAGTGTGCATGCATTTATACTTTTTCTGACGACAGTTGCTAGAACATTTGGATAATTTCTACATTCTATTGGAGTAGGGATAGGAATGAGAATATTACAGTAGGATATAAAATTATGACTGATTAATTTCAACTACAGTGAGGTCTAAAATTTTCCATTTATGTTACTTTGGTCAAGAAAAGAGATGACCTGGTAATGGTTCGTTACACGGTCACCATGTGGTAGTAAATGGAGATGAAGAAAGCTCGTCGCTATATATTGCGAAGATAATCGTAGAGAAGATAGGAGAAGCTTTGTAAAAAGCAGACCTCCGCTACTAAGCGGGCGCAGTTGTAAACAGCACATGTCCGTCAGTAGGTACGATGGGCGTAGCTGTAAACAGCAGATGCCAAGTGATATAAAAGAATACTTGTTGTTGGTCTGACTACTGAAATTAATTGACTTGTTTATTCGAGAATCTCTACTTAATTTATACAATCGTCAATTTTCTAGGCTATTATTAATGTACATTAATACACATTAAAACTAAACCCCCTATTTGCACTTATGTGCTTAAATCCGGCAGAAAGATGTGACGCAATATAATTGACCCGTGTTACGCTGGTTGCAAAAATGTAAACAAACACATGTAAACAATTACAGTCACTTCTTAAGGTTGTGACATATATTTGGTTTAGCGTCTGTTTTGCTGAATTGCAATTAATCAATCGATCGTATTTATTGTGATTGAATAATGCAAGAATGCAGAATGTGCATTCTTGTATTTCAAATATACCATAAATTAATAAATCAATAAAATTGTGAATCACGCGCATGAAATTTATTAGTAAATATTAGTAAATAATTGTTTTTGTGTTATAGAAGATGAAAATGAATGGAGGTCCGTTTTTAATATCTATACTCTTCTTCTTTTCGACAGTCCCTGTTCATAGTCTTTCTGCTCGGAATACTCGTGGAATTGTGGAGATTCTTCAACCACATGAGATGATTCTTCAATGGTCGAATCATCTTCATCATCCTCGTTGAGTAGGATGTCGACTTTGACGACGTTGTTGCATGTTTGACAATTGAGGCAAATAATGGTTGAAGCACTCCTTGCTTTTCTGCACCCACAGGCAGTTTTACATTTTCCTTTGCACTTGAACGATATGAGCATTATGGGTAACGCCACTGTAAATTTTTTGAAAATCCGTGTTTGTTTTTATTGGCTTAAAAAATAATTTAAACCCTCTAGAATAAGAAAAAAAAGGTCCCGTGCCAGAAAAGTTTTATTTCCTTGGAAATGGAAGCCTGAAGCCTGAAACACAAATGGAGCTTTTCAGCCAGCTTTATCGCCAGCTTTCTTCTAAAGCTGACTGAAAAATCCGAATTGAACACAACTGACCTTTTTGCCATTTGCAACTTTAACTTTAAACGCGTTTTTCTCGAAACACGGTTTTTAAAAATGGCACGCAGCATAACTAGAACACTTTTAATATTTTCGACTTGAAATTTTGACCAGATGTGAGCATTAGCATTATCTAGAGAATGCCGTAAGGGATTTTCAATAACTTTATTTGTTGATTTTTTATTAACAAAAAACTTGCCGTTTTTTTGTCAAAAATCAAACTTCTTTTTCAAACCACTAGATTAATGGTTTTTTTTTTTGTTTTGCTCTAGATTCAAATGTGCACCAGTAGTGCTGCATGCCGCGGAGCCCTGCAAGCAAAACATGTGCCGGGAAGATAGCTGTGGAGCCGTAATTTTGTTGTTTTTCCGCTGTCAAAAAAATTTATCAATAAAATTCAATGTATGCCCGATAATAATCTTAAAAGATTTTTTTCAAACATCTTTAATTTCGCGAGAAAAAAATTCGTGAAAAAACATTTTTTTTAGCCGTTACAGTGGCGTTACACCTTAAAAGCTCAAGTGACGTGGGTTCAGCAGTGCTGAGAGCTGATTTGAGTTCATGATTTGTTCGTCGCTAACTCCATTCCTGAGGATCCTTGTGAACCACGTTTACACCGGTTTATCGTTGGTTTTATTAGTGAGAGGTCATTCAATTTATTTTTGGTCACTGATTTAGCGAAGCTTATTGCCGCCATATAGGGCTATCAGGAATTTTTCTCCTGTGGAAGTCAGAACTTCCGGATCGTTTTTTTCTTGTTTGGATAATTCCACCGATGACTGTAGCCCCGGATGCTTTTCAACAATGTTGATGAATTTTGATTTGCCAATATTGAAAAAAGACGATGTGGTATCGTAATCGCTAAAAGCATGAAGGAAAAGTATATTGTCGAGAACGGTGAGTTTTGCGTTTGTTTTGTCCTGTGCGAATCCACTGATTAAAACCAAAAGACCGATCTCTTCGGGGATGATTTCAACAGAGTCATAAATCGGTGCTTCTTCAATTGCCGTGATTACGATAAGAGTATCTGCATCCTCAAAAGCCTGTTCAACTTTCATTTCGACTTTCAAAGACAAGAAACAAATTGACATAGGAAGACTCAGCAGCTTGTATTACCTTACAATCGACAACATACCAACCTGATATTAAAAACCTTGCAAGTAACATGAAGCAAAATTCAAGAATTTTCTATTATTATTATTGTACTGCCCGTAGTCAGAACGTACACGCAATAAATGATTAAGTGACTGAAATGAATGCACTGGTATAAAGGTAGTGGTTTTATTCGTTTATTCACTGCACTAAATGTTTCGAGTTCAATAAATACGATAACTTGAGAACTACAAGATATATATATATATTTTATAATATAAGAAGCTGAAACCAAGACGTTTAATAAATAATTAATATATAGAAATTTGTTTTATTCAACTGTAGCAATTGACTTGTACTCACCTGATCGATATGTAGCAGCTGATTTACTTGACCTTTTATTTGACTGAGGTGTGGGATGAGGATATTCTTTATTGCAGTCGATACCCGCAATAAAGTGGATTTGTTAGGAATTGTCTTATTACAGTCGAGACCCGCAATAAGACTCTTTATTACAGTCGATACCCGCAATAAAATGTTTTGTGTTAGTGATTTTCTTACTACAGTCGAGACCCGCAGCAAGAATCTTTATTACAGTCGAGACCCGCAATAAAGTGTTTGAGTTAGTAATTGTCTTACTACAGTCGATACCCGCAGTAAGACTCTTTATTACAGTCGATACCCGCAATAAAGTGGTTTTGTTAGTAATTGTCTTATTACAGTCGAGACCCGCAATAAGACTCTTTATTACAGTCGAGACCCGCAATAAAGTGGTGTGAGTTAGTAGATTTCTTATTACAGTCGAGACCCGTAATAAGAAACTTTATTACAGTCGAGACCCGCAATAAAGTTATTTGTTAGTAATATATTATCTCAGTCGAGACCCGAGATAATATTCTTTAAGTCAGTCGAGACCCGACTTAAAGTGAATGTTAGTATATATCTTAACTTCAGTCGAGACTCGAAGAAAGATTCTTTATTTCCGTCGAGACCGGAAATAAAGTGTATTGTTAGTAATATTTTTTATTGCAGTCGCTACCCACAATAAAAACCTTTAATTTAATCGCTATCTAAAATAAAATCCTTAATCCAGTCGGTACCCAGAAAAAGAATATTTTATTTTAGCCGTCAATTAAACAAAGTATTTAATTTAGTAATAAAATATAAGACTAGGAAAAATCACTAGGAAATAACACAAAGGAATAAATTGCCAAGTTAATCACTGCACTGCTAAATCACAAAAGAGATCGAATCAAGTCAAACTGCTGTTTATATAGCCAGAGTTTGCGCACGGCACCAAAGAACGGTAGTCAACGGCGCATGGCAACAGTATTGGCATAGCAACAACTTGCATAGCAACAATAACCTGACCTAGCAATTGCACTTCATCATTGATTCATAAAGTGTTACCATTTTCGTTATTGTTGTTAACAAGCTGCACTCAACTTATGAATATAAAAAATATTTTGCGTAAATTCAATTTATTCCTAATCCAGTGTAGTATAAATGTTAATAACAACTAAATCTTTCACATTTTGTTGAATGAGAAAGTTCACTTACCCGACAAAATTTGTAAATTCCTAAAACCAATACCTCCAGCTGACTTAGACGTAGCTAGAAGCAGCACACACGATTTGCTGCACATCTCAATCTTCTGCTGCGCAGTAATTTCTCGTGTAATGGCGGAACGTGGTTCGTAATTAGAATTCTTGTATCTCGATACCGTGGTGGCCATACTTGTTACTGTCCAGCTGACTTGAGCTGACAGCAGCAATCTGTTGATGTTTGTTTTGTGTGGAATACATTAATTAGGTAAGATTATTTTATATTTCGTTAATAAGAGTTGATTCTTGGTGGTTTGTTTTTCTTTCTTTCAGGATCGAGATACTGAGACCAGCATATACTGCTGTGTACGATCCTGAACAATTATTGTGAAACTTTATAATTTTTTATACTATTTCTTTATATTGAATTAATATTATCATATGGACTCAGATATTGTAATTTATTTCTTTGTTTTGTTGTTTTTTTTTATCAATAAAAAAATGTACATAAAATAAATAAAAGGTACGCGGGCACGCGAAAAAAATTGCATTGAAATTAGTTTATTTTGGCACTTTGATAAAATCCTAATTGCCATCCCTGTTAATCCTAAGTATGTATAGTTATCACAGTGATATTATAGTAGTAGCTGAAATTCTTACAGAAAAATGTATTATTACGGTCAATTAAAGTCAGTTAGTTTCAAGCAGTGTCACCAGCAACACATCAGGGCAAGTATAATTCAAGTAGAATAAAGTTGATTATAGTTTAAATAACATTTTGCGTTCTCATTTATTGATTTCTACACACATAATTTTTGGTGCCGAAACCCGGGAATAATATAAATTTAAAAGGAAAAGAGCCACTAATTTAGAGGTGTGACGGTGTTGTGGATATAAGCCAGATGGGATTTCAATTTGAAATAATCATCTGCACATAACATTTGGAGAAACTTATACATCAGGAACTAAAAAATTCGAGGAAAAAATATGAATGTCACTTACGATTGCAACAGCGCACTTCTTATGTAATATATACATAAGTTTCAATTGATCATATGTTGCAAACACATCAATTGGATTAAAATTGTCAAGCTGCTGCACCACGCAGAGCTACAACTCACTATTGCACCGACAGATCTACATACCTACATATACTTTATTGAAATATAATAACATTGAAAGTGCATTACGAACTGATAAACTTTCATAGAGATAAAAGTGTATGTCGTAGACATTTGACGTAACTCAACACTTCATGAAAAGTCTAGGCACTTCATCAAATGTAGGCAGTTTTTGCTTAATGACTTTTTACACGAAGTGTCTGAAATTTGTAATCATTTCATGAAATGTGCTACAAGCCTTTACGCCGATAGTGTAATACCACCCGATACAACTAAATACTATGATCGGGAGATGAGTGGTGAAAGAGGAGATCGCAGACACGTTATAAAAAGTCCGAAAAAACATATTTTTTAAATTTTATGGTTTCAAATGTAGGTATGTAAAATTTCATGGACATTAAATATCGTCAAGTTTAAAAACAATATTGTGCATATGGAAATATCGAAATTTCCGGAAATAATTGTATGGCGCACATTTTCATCTGGTGATTACACAATACTAATACACATACGTAAGTACACTGTTATCCATTATCGGACACATGTATAAATGAATTGCATATTTAACTGACTTCATACAGTTTTGATTTCATACAGTAGTGTATTAAAAATACAGAGACACATTTATTAGAAATAAAATATATCGCATTTACAGCAAACAAGAACATATAGACACAACTTAATATCACATATGGAGCGAAGACGGAGGATGAACTACAAAGAATCAGAAATGAGGACCTGACGAGGTTTAAGCAATGGACGGATGGAAACAGGTTATAAATAAACGAGGAAAAAACAAAGTTTATCTTATTTCGACAGCAAAATAAAAAAGACATAAACCCGGAAATCAAAATTGATTCCTTGAGTTTACAGAGATTAAAAGAAATTAAATACCTTGGGCTTATCCTAGATGAACAGTTCAAACGGAGCGATCACGTAAATGCGAAAATCAATACGATTATTCCGATGCTGGGAGCAATTAACAGAATGAAATTTACCCTAAGTAAAGAAACAGACAATCTAATATACAATGCCCATGTACTGTCACATATCAAGTTTAATATACTTACATGGCCTCAAGCACAAATAGCGTCATTAACAGGGTGAAAACAACTATAAATACAGAACTTAAGTCCGGGCGCCCATTGAAGTGGTGCGTGAGCAATGTGGCAGTGGCGTGGCGAATAAATGGCAATTGAACAAATCTAGTCCCGTAAAATCAAATGGAATAGCGCACACTGAAATAGAGTGGCAATGGCGTGGCAATTGACAGTGGCGTGACACCTCTTGAATGCCACTAGTATCCGAAAAGTTTATTTTTTGAGTGATAAGTGCAGCGGATACCACTTCTCATAGTTCTCCTTAATGTACATTTTGTAAGACTTGTTGAATACCATCCCTGTTTATTGATGTTTAGTTTACTTACCTCAAAGTTATGAGGAGTCGTTCTTCTGGAGATACACACTTTCTGAAATTAGTATTCTTTTTTTGTAGCATACGTCGTAACTTTTCAATTAATTTAAAAAATGTTTTTCTATGATTTAACTATCATCAAGATTTAAATCATTATAAATCCCGTATTTTGAATTCCCTTGCCATAGTGGGTGTAAGCACTGGACTCTTTTTTTAATTTTATTCCTCGCGTTTGCATTTATAATTTGCACAAATGCGCAACAGCATCTTCATCCTCTGATGATGACATTTTGAATAAAAATGATGTTAAATCACTTACACATTCATTGCTTGCCGATGCGCGCTTAATAATTTTAATACCACTCCGCCACCATTCCACTGCCACAGAACTTTGTTGTCACATTGCATGCCAAAATCACGCAACCGCCACATTGCTTACATACCACTTCAGTGGGCACCCTGCCTAAGACTCTTTACAATATGTCTTGGCTAACACCCACAAAGGATGTCCTAAGTAGAACTAATAAACTCAATCTAAAGGGAATAGTTTTCGGGGAGAAAGCTATATTCATATGCAAAATAAAAACAAGCAAATCAAATCAAGCTTAAAACTCATCACGGCTGTTGAACTCCACAATTATAACACAAGACGGAAATCAGAAATAAGAACAGCAACAGCCAGGACAGAGAGGATACGTTCAGGACTCCTCACGTCAGCTAGTGACATTTACAATAGTCTCCCGGGAGAGATCAAAAACCTGCAGAACCTGTACAACTTCACAAGTAAAGTAAGAAGTTCTGTAATTAAGATTGATATAGCAGTTAACTTGCAGTGGTAGTGGACTATGCCACATATAGATGGTTTCTTTTTTTTCTTGTCCAGTTATAGCTTTCTAAAGAGATGCAATGTAGGCATAAACAAATTTGAATGTAGATTGCGACTTAGCCGAAATGTAGAAGAGCTCAGGTTGCTCAATGCTGTAGAATTATGACTCATTTTGTGATTTAACATTGTATTAATTTAAGCCATACAAACATTTCTTAGTATGCTGCACTTATTCTCTAGATTTTTTCTTTTCTCATCTGCTTATCTTTATCCTTATGCTTTTATATGTCCTCGTATTCTAAAATTTTAATTATCATTATCCTTTGGTATCTGTTCTCATACTATGGTTTTGTTTTTCATTTAGTATCTCGCATTTGTTTTATTATGTAATGAACCAACATGTGTTTTACGCTGATTTATTATTGTATTGAATGGTCTTATTGTATTGCATTAACATAAGTTACTACCCGAGCAATCAATGCGCTGTTTAGCTGTATTTATTGGGTTAGTGAATTTCGGGCCCATATATTAACCATATATTATTATACTATATTATTATACTATACTATGTAATGCTATACTATATAAGCTAATTGACACAACAGCTGTATGTGAAGTCAGCCAACCTCAAGCTGGAAACTCTACATGGAGTTTCAAATGATTTATGGAGATATTTGAACTTATGTAATGAAATATGGCTTCTGAGTCGACTGGCTGCTCACATTCCAGTATAACAAGTATTGTTATCAACATAAGTATTCTGTTTTTTATAAATTATATTGATAAGCTGAAATTTAGGAAGTGGTGTTTGACTATGTTAGAAAGTTTGAAATATACATTATATTTTGCAGAGTTAGCAACCTTTCAACCTCTTTCATACAACAGCAAAGCTGACTGAAAGGGGATTGAATGACATATACTGAAAAAGAAAAGAAAAAGACAAAAAAATTTAATTAAGAGTGTGTAATGTGGATGGTTTGTAGACATGACTAAATAAATAATAAAAATAATTTACACACTAATTTTTAGGCACTCAGACAGCTCTAAAATAAAAACCTTTTACTTTTATATTCGTAAATATACTTAAGAACAGAGTGAAAGAAATATTTCTTAGGTAAAGCAGTCCATATTTCGAGATATATTTACAAATTGTTATACAGATTTCAAGGTAAAATGATGGATGCATAAATTGCGTTATGTACGGGTCAACGCAGTCGATTAAAAGGATCCATGGTCAAGCTTAAAACTTTCGCGGAAAATATTCCAATTGATTAAAGGACTGTTGTAGAATTGCAAAACGCATCTAGAAACATTAGAAAAACTATGGAGCGAGTTTAGTGCAGTTAACGAAACTTTGGTTTCTTTAGATATAGCGTCACAAATTTCTGAACTGAACCTGAGAGCCCTCAATACTTTAAAACGTTCTCAGATGCCAATTAATGCAACTGTGGAAGACCTTAATTCTTCCATGTTCAAACTTGTCGAACAACAACGCCATATTTTTGAGAGCTTTACAATTTGCTCGTCATGGCAAGGTAATAGCTCTCTTGACATTAAACTTCACAAGGTGCATTTTCCAGAGTTTAGTGGCAATTATAAGGATTGGCCGTTCTTTAAGGAGTTATTTCTAACATCAGTCGATAAGCGCGAAGGATTGTCAGATGTATGCAAGTTACAATACCTTAAGGGCCTATTAAGGGGTGAAGCTTCCGCGTTAGTCAAACATATTACTATAACTGACGCCAATTACAAGGAAGCATGGTCCAAATTGATAAATCGATGTGAGCAAGAAAAAAGACATTCTAAACTCACAAGTTTTTATTAATCAGCCTAGTATCTCTTAGACCTCCCTGGCCGCCTTACGAAAACTCACTGACACATCAGATGAATTAATTAGGGGCATAGCAGCATTAGGTGATGATGCTAGGAAGACAGATCTATGGCTAATTTTTCTCAGTTTTAGTAAAACAGGAAAGATTTTCCATCATTTTAAGACATTCCTTAATTCTTAGCTAAGCGTTGCTATGCACTTGAAGCCTTTGAGCCATCTCTCAAAAAATATCAATGCTCAAAACCAACTGTTCGCACATTACATTTCGATACTTCAGTTAAATGTCCAAATTGTTCAGAGGATCATCAATTCAAGTTCATGGATGTAGAAACAAGACGAAATTTCGTGAAGAAATTTGCATTGTGCTTGCTTAGTTCTGGATACCAACCTCAAAATGTAATTCAAGATTTTCATGCCATTATTGCAATCAGAAACATCATTCACGTTTACACTCTAGGAAAGTTAAGAACTTAAGTTATTTGTCAACCGTTCGAATATCCACTCAGTCAGCCATCCCAGATAAGTCACATCAACAATCTGCAAGTAACTTCAATTCAAACACGCCACCATTTGTACAAGCAAGTTCCAATTCAGAAAATCGAAATGCAAACGAACAAATTCACATCAATGCATTAACTTCGGTTTATCTTAAACAATTTGCCTTAGTTCAGCATTTTTATTGTAATAGCAAAGCTAATATACTTGTATAGATTTATGACGGTATGGCCGAATGGTAGGCAAACGCCGAAACGGTAGGCCAATAAAGGACTACACATGATTTATTAGTTTTTTTATTAATCGTTGACTGCTACACCCGAGAAATTAAAACACATCAGTTTGGAAGACTCTATAGGAACCCTACAATCCTGTCGCGTGCTAATCGATTTATGGTTGCAAGCCTCGTTTGTATCAGAACAGTGCGTACAACGGTTGAGATTGAAAAGAGAGAGGTGTAAAGTACTCGTTAAAGCATTAGCTGCTGCAAGATCCGGATACACCCAAGGAAAGTTAAATTTAAAACTTTCATCGCAACATGATAGATCCAAAAAGATGTCATAAATGTATTAAATTTAAATATATTAACATCCATACAGCCTGCTACAAATTTCAAAATAGATGACTGGATATTAATCGAGGGATACAATCTGGCAGATCCACACTTCAAGCAATCAAACAAGATGGATATAATTTTGGGGGTTGAACATTTTATTCAAATCTTACAACATGGACAGCACTTCGTTTCTGATAACTTACCTGCATTACAAAACACAATATTTGGATACATTGTGGCAGAATCATTTATCAAGACTAATGACATACCAAAATTAACATCATGTCATGAAGATATAGCAGACATTGATGCAACACTGCGGAAATTTTCGGAAACAGAGGAAGCACTACACCAGAATGTAGAATCAGAGCCGGACTGGGAGCACGTGCGATCGAGCGCTAGCCCGATGGGCCGGTAGTCATGAGACCACCACCGGTCTCCGGGTTAATCAAGACCACAGTACATATTTACCATACGTTACTCTGGTCAACTCTACGGCGGCGGTGAAAGAAGAGCTAAATAGCTAAGAGTTAAAACTACTCAGAAGTGTCCCAAATGATAGCGCGCGAGGCCAAGGTAACTTGTGGGTATTGCCAACAAGGCATTATACATGGCAAATATCGTGGCTTCAAAAGTATTCACCTTTTTCTAACTCATTTGGGAGTATTTTTGGAATCATATGTACGAGTATCAATTTTTATTTAGAGAAACGCATGGAAAAATGTGTTTTTAGGGTTCCGTACAACAAAGGAAAGAGCGGATCGAACACAGGCAGGATGTTAGATCTTCATTACGCGCCAATATATCGACAGACAAAAGTTATAATAAACTTTTTTTTAAATTTTTTATGATGGTGGGTTGAGCTAAATAAAACAAAATTTGTTTTTGGTATCTTGTGGGGTAACATTTGAAAGGGATTCCAAAAAGGATTTCAAAATTGTTGGTGAATTACATATAAAAACATAACCCAGAATATGCGAAGAAATGCCGCCACTTGATCTTTTGGATTGCTAAAGTAAAAATTTGAATATTATTAGGGTTAGTAGACATTGAGTTATACAGAGTGTCCCGTATGTAGTCTGGGATGATCCGACGACTTACGTCATTCTTAGAAGAAAATAGCTTAAAAAGCTCATTCCCAAAAGATAATTGCCTACTTTCTGGCATTTATTGAACTTTTTTGCTGGATATGCTCAAGAAAAAGTACAAAAAACGTCCCTTCCCCCACGCATATAAAATTTTTTGTTTGTCTAGGCATGACCTATCCTTAGCCTTTGACTCTGTAGGTAACAGGAAAACATGCCGCCTTTTTCGTACCTATGTCTTATAGTAGCTGGAAAAACTGTTTTGTGTTACTATTTTTTTTTTGGGCCATATGAGTATGTGAAAGAGAAATTTAATTTCTAAGCTGTACTTGCGGCTCTCTGTTCAGTGGGACATGAGTCTAATAATTCGGATTGTTTGCATTAGCAAAAAGTAATTTTTGAAGATCCAAGGAGCCTGGTTTGAGGCCACTTTCACGGGCCGGTTCGAAGACCCAGTCCGCCCCTGTGCAGAATACACCCTGGAGTAGCAACAATGTGAATATCGGTTTGTCACGCATTATGTTGACAAGGACTCTCGACGTTACGATACGGTTGCCATTCAAGGAAGATTTAACGCCTCTAGGTGATTCATTGACTACAGCCTTTTACCGATTGAATTCTTTGGAACGAAGATTTAAACAAAATCCCACTCTACATAAGGAATATTGTGCCTTTATTAGTGAGTATAAGAGATTGGGACATTTAAAATGTGCTTCATCTATTAAGCCTATTAGCAACACTCCTCAAGTACGACTACGAAATTGTGAGTAGTCTTCGATGAACTCGCCCAAACATTTACTGGCATTTCATCAAATCAGAAGCTTCTCGTTGGCCGCAAAATACAGAGGGACCTCTTCTCCATTCATCTGTCGTTCAGTACATATAAAATTGCGCTTACAGATGACATCGAAAAGATGTACAAAATGGTACCAGTAGATGAGCGCGACAGAAGGTACCAGCGTATTATATGGAGAAAAAATTCAACCGAACCCATTCAGCACCTCTGGCTTAACACAGTCACCTATGGAACAACATCAGCAACGTTTCTGGCAACTAGAACCCTCAAATAATTGAAAATTGAGTTTAAAGGAAAGTTTTCATTAGCTGAACATGCTATTAACCACAATTTCTATGTAGACGATTTATTGGCGGGTGCTGGAACAGTCGAACAAGCAATTGAACTTCAAAGAGAGCAAGTAAATTTGTTACAGACAAGAGGTTTTCATTTACGAAAATGGTCGTCTAACTCCCAACAAGTTCTAGATGCACTGCCTTCAGACAACGGTGGCATGACATCTTTACGCATAGATGAAAATCCAGAAGCAGTGAAAATCCTAGGCCTAAAGTGATGATTGTTTCAGATTTCATGTCAGCCCTTTTATTAAGACACCTGCGATAAAAAGAAAGATCTTATCAGAAACGAGTCGCATATTTGATCCGTTGGGTTTGCTTTCACCTATTACAGTGGTGTTCAAAATCATTTTGCAAAGACTATGGCTCAATAACTGTGATTGAGATGACCCCATTACAAAGGACATAGCAAGACACTGGCGTAGGGTGCAGTTGTATATGTACGGCGTAATTTCCACAACGGTAACAACAAGGTTACATTGATTGCCGCGAAAACTCTTTTTTAAAAATTTACAATTTGGTAACCACACTAAATCATAATGTTCTAATTGCAGAATTTTTATCGAAAAGCAACATAAACTGGCATATGAATACACCTGCAGCTCCTCACTTCCGCAGAATCTGGAAAGCCGGAGTGAAATCTGTGAAGACTCTGCTGAAGAAGAAGATTGGCGAAATACGGTTAACTTACAAAGGGCTGTCAATGCTTATTACACAAACAGAAGGTGTCCTAAATTCAAATTCGATGATCAGATGATGTCAAGAGCATCGAGGTACTTATCCCATCTCACTTTTTAATTGGTCAACCCATCACCACACAACCTGAATCACCAATGCACGATGCTAAAATTTCTACAATGACCCGATGGCGAGTATTACAAAAATTGGTTCAGGACTTTTGGAGACAGTTGCACGTAGAAAACCTGACGCGCTTGCAAAACCGGCCAAAGTGGACAAGAATCGAAGATAATATAAAAATTGGCGACATGGTGCTTATCAAAGAGGACATCCAGTTTCCGACAGGGAGGACGTTTAGGATTTACACATTTTTAAAATATTCATAAACACCCTGCAGTCATTTTAATATAAAAGTCAAATTTAATATATGTCATAACAGTTGTTGCGAATGTATTTCTTAGTTTACTTATCAGAGTCAAGAATATATAAATCACACAATATATTAATCCCGGGATGGCAATTACACGGTTAACGAGAAAATTTTTCCGACACGCTAAGAAATTTTAAAAATAAAGTTAAAAAATGTCTTATTTTAAAATAGTTTTTGCTTTTTTAAAAAAAATAGACCCAATAATTTTTATTAACGGCTTTGAATTTAGATCTACATTTTTTTTATCTAGTTGGCTTTGCATTATTTTGTACATAGGTACCACTGACATAAAAAGCTAATAACTCACAAAGCCTGGGCAAGTCGAACAAAAATCTGCAACGCTTTTGTATTGACGATGCCACGACGATGTTTCGAAGAGCACCAGATGACGTAACCAAAGGGAAAGCCAGCAGTGCTTCGCTCCAATATAAAATGTTTGTTGCCTCGACCCGATGAGGGAAAGGCCGCAAGTTTTTCTTGAAATTTACTGGAAATTTTTTCCTTGAATTTGTATGCATTTTTAGAGGCCCAGAACACCTTTATTAGCGTAGATGCGTAGAGAAAAGAATGAAATTTTAGTTTTTCCTCCATGACGAGTATACAAAAGGCAGTGAGAGTTAGCTCTTACTGCATGCTGTACCCGGCACGTTTAGGTCTTTTACGGGCCTTTCCATCCTCGGGTCGAGGTCAGTGGTACATATATATATGTATGTGTATGGTTGTGTTATAATTCTTGTATATTCTGTAATGAGTTTTTAGTTTGACTAGTGCAGTTCAATAAAATTTGCGTTTAACTTTAAATAAAAAATTTTTTTCTGAATTAAAATGGTACCAAAAAACAAAAGCTACAGAATATTCACAGCTTTGTACCCTCTTGGACTGCTGATTGCAGCTTTGTTAAACATGGAGATAAAAGTCGGTGCAGCCTGTGCTCTGAAATCATTGTGTGTCGAATGTCTTCTATTAAGCGACATTTTGAAACGAATCATAAAGAAATTGACGAAAAACATATTGACGAAAGAAAAGAACTAATTTCTGAATGGTTAAAGATAGCTGAAAATCAATTGAATTTATTTTCAAAATTTGTAAGAACCACCAGCAATGTTACGGAAGCTAGTTTTGTAATTCCTTATTTGATTGCTAAGCAATCAAAACCATTTTCTGATGGAGAGTTTATAAAAGGGTTATGCTAAAAGCGGTCGACAGTTTGTTTCAAGATTTTAATAATAAAGAAGAGATTATTCCAAGGATACGAGAAGTGCAGCTAAGCCGATATACCGTTAAAGATGGAATTTTAAAAATAAGTGCTAATTTTTCTGACTTTTTTTTACATGAATTCAGCAGGGATCGTTTTAAAGAATTGTATGATACAGAATGGTTAACAAAATTAATGTTGTTTACCAACATAAGATTACATTTAAACGTTCTTAATAAACAGTTGCAAGGACGAGGAAAAACAACTGATGTTATGTTTGGATTGATAAAAGGGTTTGAAATAAAATTAGATATTTTTGCTAGAGATGCCGCATCTGGAAAACATAATAATTTTCGAAAAATTAAAACTTTTTTGGATGAATCAACAAGTTTAAAAAAAAATAATTGGGATTTTAATCACGAATTTTCAAAAGTTTTGAATTTATTAAAGAACAATTTTCAAACAGATTTAAAGATTGAAAAAGAATTGATAGGCTATTGAAAATTGTAAATTATCCGGACTTATTCGATATAGAGGATTTCGATAACAACCTCATTAATTGGATAAAATTAGAAAATTTAGAAATGCAGACTGTAGAATTGCAATCTAATCCTATTTTGACACAAAACTTTGTGAATATGCGAAAAAATATCGATATTGGAATATCATCGATTGTCACAGGATGGACAGTCAGAATACCGAATTGAAAACTTAATATTAGAAGTGTGGATTAGTATGCCAGAGGCACTTGTTTCTGTAAAAATATTAGCAATCGCATTGTTAACCATTTTGTCTTCCACTTATTCTTGTGAAAGTCTATTTTATGTACTTAATCATGTACTTTCAAAGACAAGAAACAAATTGACAGAGGAAGACTCAGCAGCTTGTACATGGCTTTCCAATAAGAGGTGTTATTTTAATTTGCCCGCTATTTCGGTAGATGTCACTTTTGGAGCTGTCATTTTTTGACATTTGACAAGTAGAAACTACGCCATTGATAAAAATGGAACGATACACGATTCAACAACGAATTGAAATTATTAAAATTCACTATAAAAATGGTGAAAATGTGGCAGAGACGGTTCGTAAAACTCGAACATTTTTGGGTCGTCGTGAAGCACCTTGTCGGACCGCAATACAGAAATTGGTGATTGGGTCCTTGAAATGTATGAAAATGATCCGGAATTCCATCGAAAACTCATCTTGAGTGATGAGGCCCATTTCCACCTCGATGGCTTCGTCAACAAGCAAGATTGTCGCATCTGGGGCTCGGAAAATCCAAGAGTTATTGTTGAAAAGCCTCTCTATCCTCAACGTGTGACTGTTTGGTGCGGTTTATGGTCCCGCGGGGTCATTGGACCTTACTTTTTCGAAAATGAGGCTGGAGCAACAGTTACGGTGAATGGATTGCGCTATCGACAGATGATTCATGATTTTTTATAGTCGGAATTGGATGGTATTGATCTGGAGAACGTTTACTTTCAACAAGACGGCGCTACGTGCTATACAAGCAACGAAACCATTGATCTTTTATGGGAAAAGTGTCCGGACCGTGTTATCTCTCGAAGAGGTGATCACAACTGGCTACCGAGATCTTATGACTTAACACCTTGCGACTTCTTCTTTTGGGGCCAGATGAAAGAGAAGGTCTACGCCAACAGCCCAGCGTCGATTCAAGACCTCAAAGATGGAATTCGTGAGGCTATCGAGGACATAGGACAGCCACTTTGCGATTTGGTTATGGAAAATTTCATGAAAAGGATATGGTCCTGTAGGCGTGGTCGTGGTGGTCGTTTGGCTGATGTTATTTTCCATTATTAACGGCATACCTTCCTCTTTATAATGAAATAAAGATCCGATCATTTATTTCAAAAAATGGCATTTTTCTTTGAATATCAAAATAACACCTCTTATTGAAAAACCCTTTATTACCTTACAATCGACAACATACCAACCTGATATTAACAAGTAAAAAAGCTAGAATTGGGCTAAGACCAATTCTTATGATACCCTAGATGAATGCCCGTATTAAATTTCGTATGGTCACCGATCTATTCAATTATTGATTTTGAAGTGGTTTTTCGCATATATTTCTAGAACAGTTGGTCGCACAGAAAAAATGGTAATAACCAATTTTATAGGATTTCGTATTGTGCAGAAGTTTTTAGTACAATAAAAATGTCTTGGACTGATCGTTTTAAAAGTATACGCAAAAAACCGAAATTTTTATATGGCAACACCAAGAAGGAGTTGCCCGATTTAGTCCATTTTTGACATTTGATTTGATAATGTAGTAAAAACATCATGTACGAAATTTCAGCTCTCTATGTCGATGCGTTCTAAGGCAGTGTCCAAATATATAGCGGAAAACGAAATTTTTATATGGCAACCCCACGAAGGAGTTGCCCGATTTGTCTCATTTTCGAACTTAATTTAACTTTTTTTTTTAAGTCCGTGTACAAAATTTCAGCTCTTTAAGTATACGCGTTCTCGAGTTATCGTGCGCACAGACGGACGGACGGACGGACGGACGGACGGACGGACATGCAAAAATTGATATAACTTTTAATATTATGAATGGCGTCCAATCCATTTTGCTCTACCATCATTATTTCGAGGTGTTACAAACGGAATGACAAACTTAGTATACCCCTATGATTTCATCTAGGGTATAAAAACCTTAGAAGTAACATGAAGCAAAATTCAAGAATTTTCTATTATTATTATTATGAAACTTTATAATTTTTTATACTATTTCTTTATATTGAATTAATATTATCATATGAACTCAGATATTGTAATTTATTTCTTTGTTTTGTTGTTTTTTTATCAAAAAAAAAATGTACATATAATAAATAAAAGGTACGCGGGCCCGCGAAAAAAATTGCATTAAATTTAGTTTATTTTGGTACTTTGATAAAATCCTATTTGCCATCCTTGTTAAACCTAAATATGCATTGTTATCACAGTGATAAAGGGTTTTCCAATAAGAGGTGTTATTTTGATATTCGAAGAAAAATGCCAGACTTGACGTTGTTGATGATCGGCCGGCTTGAGTTCTTGTGTTAACTGAACTTTATAAGCCTTAAGACCCAAATCTTTATGCAAAATACGGTGTAATGACGTTTGTGGAATGCCTAATTCCAAAGAACGACGAGGAATGGACAAACCTGGGTTTTCTTCAACACTTTCGGCTACAGCAGCAATATTCTCGGCTGTTCTTGAGCGACGTGCACGGGTTTTATTCTTCACATCACTAACTTGTCCCGACAGCTCGAATTTTTCTACCAATTTCTGTATTGCGGTCCGACAAGGTGCTTCAGGACGACCCAAAAATGTTCGAGTTTTACGAACCGTCTCTGCCACATTTTCAAAATATTTATAGTGAATTGTAATAATTTCAATGCGTTGTTGAATCATGTATCGTTCCATTTTTATTAATGGCGTAGTTTCTACTTGTCAAATGTCAAAAAATGACAGCTCCAAAAGTGACATCTACCGAAATAGCGGGCTAATTAAAATAACACCTCTTATTGGAAAACGCGATATTATCGTAGTAGCTGAAATTCTTACAGGAAAATGTACTATTACGGTCAATTAAAGTCAGTTAGTGTGAATCAGTCTCACCAGCAAAAAATCGAGAGCAATTAGAATTCAAGTAGAATAGAGTTGATTATATAGTAGTTCAAACAACATTTTGCGTTCTCATTTATTGATTCCTACATATGTATAGCTAAGGTAAGTGACGTTAACCTTCTCTCTGTATACAGGGATGCAAGTCCACTCCAGTCTCTTAAAAATGTAAAGAAAAAAATAATTAATCAAGACTTAACAAAATCCTTCTAGGAATTCTATCTGTGATATGTTTCACACATTGTAAGAAAAAAAAATGAATTGAAATTGGTAAGTATGGATCTAGTGCTGAAACTACAAAGGTACCTGAGCGTTGAACTGTGTCTAGGAGTACATATGCACCCCGCAGTTTTGTTATAAAATTATCATTGAAAACCGGATGTTGTAAACAGCTGCGTTAGTATTTTTCTACTGTTTGATTTGTTTCACATATATTATGTCTAAATGTCTATTTATTTCTTTGTTACGATATTCGTTTTGAAACGATTTATAATTTATGTATGAATTTTTGAAATGATTTGATAAACCATTCCAAAAATTGTGTATTCGAGCCCTGGGCGAGATATTTATAAACGATTTGATGTAATTTAAGTTCATTGATTGCTTGCTTTTCAACGAAGTCAAATGTTTTTGCATAGTATTTATCTTGTATATTTATAGTGTTTTCAAATGGTTTGAATTAGCGTGGTAAATTCTGGTGGACGTTTTATTATTGTAAATGCTACATGATGCTAATTAATACGTCACTTATTACTATCATTAATTATTATGCTCAAAGAGCGTTTTCCTATCTTTTGTTTTGTTTTTAGCTCATAATTTGATGCTTATACTTAAGTACTTTGTTCCGATTTCGAGCTATTAGCAGCTGTATATATTTTAGAGAACTATGATAGCAGAAAAACGACGTCGTATCAGCCCCGACGTAAGAGATCTCTTACTCGAATCATCAGATATCATGACGGCTCAGATGCGGAATCAACACACCGAAATTTTGATAGCTAGTTCTTAGATGTTGATAACGCTGTTGAAAAAGCTTTGGCCCAATTAGACGATCAAATAAGAGAAGAAGAGGAAAATGATGAACTAATACCGACTGTTGACACGTCTACTGCTGGTTCTTCTGTTTCTGTAGCAGATTCAACTCCTGACAATGTTGCGAAAAATGTTGATATCTATCCAAATAATAAGCTTAAAATGAAGAGAAGAGGAACCAATGTTCCTCCTGATGTACAGAAGGTCCCTGAATTTCAAGTATTCCGAAAAAGACAAGGCATATCCGGAACAATATTACACCAAAAAGTAAACTTGGCATTGAACTGTTTCAAGCAAATTCTACCTGAAACAATAATTAAGGTAATTGTCTGCGAAATAAACAGAAATCCACAGCAACGCAATCGACCTCGCATATGGTATCAAACTGATGCTGACGAAATATAATGCGATAATTGGGGGTAATTTATCATATGCTAGAATGCGGAAAAATTGGGATGAATGTTTGGACGCGCTCTGGGAGGTAGACAACCGTCCATTTTACAGAGCCGTTTTGTCACTTCAAAGAATTCAGCAGTTCTTGCGTTTTCTGCGATTTGATAATTATCGTACCAGAAGAGAGCGGTTGGAATGCGAAAAATTGGTACCAATCAGAAAAATTTGGAATATGTACCTGGAGAATCTAAAAATGACTTATAAGCCTTCAGAAAATTTGAATATTGATGAGCAATTAGTAGCAACTCGAAGTCGGTCCAATTTCCGGTAATACATTCCTTCCAAAGCAGGATGTATGGAGCAAAAATATTTTGGATATCCGACGCAAAAACTTCGTATCCATACGAAGGAGAAGTATACATAAGAAGACAACCAAATGAACCAGTATCAACTGAACACACACTGTCCTTGGTGCATCTTAGCAAAAAGACCACAATTATTGGAATAATTAAAAACAACAAACCTGATATAACAGCTGAATTCACTATAAAGGACGAAATAAAAAAAAAGAGGTGGATTCCAAACGATTCTGTTTAAACAATTTTCTAACGCTGCTAAGCTATATCCCAAAACAAAACAATATGTAGTGTCCTACTATTATCTACATTACACAACAACTCTGGTTTTGACCAGGAAACATCGAAGGCGAATATAATCCTGGATTATAATGCCATAAAAGGGGGTGTAGACACTCTGGACAAACTTGTCAACACATATCTATGCAAATGAAAAACCAGAATATAAATCATGATGCTGATCAATTTATTTTATCATAGAACGAAACAACCAATTGATCAGCACTTCCTCATTGAGTCATTGCTTTGCGAGTTACTAAGTAAGACTTTGCACAATAAATACAATACATACAGGCCTTATTTAAGTGTGGCAACGGTAGCCCCATTAAAAGTTGCAATGTATCGCATTTCATAACAAACTGAAAATTATTTGGTTTGTTATGAAAGCGCGTATACTAAACATCAAGTGGCTACCTGCTTAAAAATATTCTAATGTGATGCAACATAGCAATGGCCCAAAAATGAAACGAATGAGTGAGGTGACATGGTGACTGGCCGGAGAAAGCTCTGCGAGTTCTTTCTAAGATTCTAAAGAGTCAAGTTACGAAGACTCTCGTTCGTGCGGCTTTAGGTAAAAAAATACGCGATCGAAGTGAAGAAGTTTTTTTAAATAAACATTTTTAAACTTAGAAAGGTTTTTTTGTGTAGTGAACTTCCCTAATCGAACGAAATACAACACACTTGCCAATGGTTGCTGCTTTAATCTTACATAGGCTATCAAGCCCACAGCTGTATATATAAAAGAAATCTTCAGAACAGAAAGATTTCTTAAATTGTTTATCAAGGCAATTGGTTCATGATGCTGTGAAAAGCCGGCTGTCAAATCCAAAAGCGTTAAAGTCAGGCAACAAGTCGGTTACAACGTGCCTGATCTTCGATGGCAGCCAAACAGTGAAGCCAGCATCAGCAAGGCAAGTAAGTTGTCTCAACGCAGATGCTACTTATGTACTCGCTCTAATGACATCAGGATCAGCTTGACATGCCACACTTGTGAAAAACCAGCCTATAAAAAGCACATTGAAATTGATGATGGGTTGGAAGAAATATGTAGATTCGGACGATGCATTCTAAAATATATTTTTTTTATTCTTTTAACTTTGAAATTTCTTAATTTTAATTAATTTTGTTTTTTAAATTGGTACTGCACATCAATAAAGTTTTATTAATACTTATGCAGGCAAGTGTTTTCACTTAGATTTTACAATAAAAGTGTATGGGGTGCAATTGCGCCCCTGTCCTATGCTAAGGTTCGTGCGAAAAATCTCGCCCTAATACTTATCGTGTACGCCTAGTGAGACATCCCCATACTATCCACTGTATCCCCAAGTGTATTAGAACTAAGACGTAGGTACGCCGTGTGAGGAATCCCCGTACCTCTCTTAAAAATAGCTAGGTCTGTGCGAAATACCCCGCCTCTGCAAGCATTCTCTTGATACGTCACCTGGTCTCCCTCTCAGGTTATCATAGTGTTAAGTTCAGAATTATTATCATAGTGGTAAGCCGTGTGAAGTTCCCCTTAACACTACCTAGTTTTAAGTAAAGGATAAAATAAAATATCTGTAATGTTTTGCATTCTATTTGCCTGGAGAATTATTTAAAGTTGTCTTTCTTGAAGGGATGTCAACGGCTTTTGTATTTGCTGGAGTGTTGTTTTGACAACACTTATCTGTTGTCTTTGTATCGGCTAGTACCTTGGTGTTTGTTTCGAGTTGTTCGAGTCGACTGTATATTTTCTGTTTATTGGCGCTGACTATGGTCACGAGTAGGTAGTGCATTGCATTCCCTATTCCATCGATGATAGATCTTGTTGATCTTGATTTTGGGATGGCACTGGCTCTTCTCTTGATATTTTGCAAGAGTGAATGAACATGTTTTTGTTGAACGAAGCACAGTTCATCCATTTCAGAGCGGTTCAAGTATAATCTGTACACTAGGAGTTCACCTGTTCTGCCATTAGCGTTTGGTTGTCTAATTCTAGTGGATTTGTTTTCGTTAAAATGTTCTGTGTACTCTGGTAGGATTGTAATTTTCCTAAGACTTCGTACAGTACTCCTGTGTTGTTCAGAGAACTTATTGTGTATGATTCCGTTTGTCTTTGTCCCATTGCCAGATGGAAACAGCACATTCACACCAATACGTGATCCATGTTCTGTAGAAAATGAAAGATAGACTTCGTTAGTCAATTAGTCATACTAAATAGCATCTGCTATTTAGATATAGTAGAGCTTAATTGAATTGTTGAAAGTCTGTGTAATGGGATCTTACTTGGCTAAAAGGAAGACGAGATAGAGCAGAATTAGGAAAACATGAAGGGAGTTCTCGGAGCAAGGTAGGAGGAATGTCAGTCAATGCACGCTAAGTTTCGTCAATTTATGGTGGGGGTTTTCGGTATTATGAGCATTGTACTCTTTCAAAAATTTACTTTTGAAAATGTTTATTTTACTCTAACGAGTAAAAAGTAAGGACTTATTTGTTTATTTATTTTTATGTCTAATTTTTATTGTTATTTCGTTATTGGTATATTTAGCGCACTTTTTATTGATTTAAATAAAACTTAAGTAAGGGTAGACTTCGTGAGTCATAGTAAATAATTCCGAGTGAAGAACTATTAAGTAGATAGTTGTTAATTTATTTGGTGAAATTTTGTTCAAAAGGAACTTATTTTCTAAAGGTGTATGTGCCAGTATACTGTGCACGACTACCTGCGGTTTGTCCATTTTTATGGTAGTGTTTGTTGGACTGGTACATTGATTACCAGATATCGGCCAACCCATATTTGAGATAATTTGTGTTTTCCATTTTCACTTTTGAAGAGGATTTTGTCTCCTAAGTGGAAAGTGAAAGGCTGGGAGTTTAATTTCTTTATTTTCCGCTGCCGTGGGCTCTGTTTTCTCAATATTTGAGCTAATATTGGCCTCTAGGGCTTTCTGTTTTTGAGCTCTAGTCACGGCGGAATAATGAGGAGGTTTTTTTGTACTTCTTTTCTTTGTGGGATTATTTTCCTCCACATCTGAGTTCATGGTATGGTGGACTTGGGCTTGTACCGTTAAGGTGTTGTCTATACCGTCTTCGTTTAATACTTGAGGAATGCGGCTTAGTGCATCCGCATTAGTATTGTACTTCCCTGGTTTGTATTCGATGGTATATTCGAATTCTGATAATTTATGGTGAAATCTCACCAAACGGGAAGTCGGGTCTCTTACAATAAAGACACCTTTGAGAAGTTTCTGGTGGCCTTCAGCCTACAGCCAATAACTCCTTCTCGATTGTGGAGTACTTTTCTCGGCTTTATTCAGCGTTCGGCTCGCATTGGTGAGAGGCTGAAACTTTCCCATTTCTCGTTGGGAAAGAATAGCTCCTAAAGCTTCGTTACTGGCGTCCGTGGTAAGGTTGATTGGTTTAGAAAAATCTGGATAGATTAAAAGAGGTGTGGAAATTAAAGCATTTTTAAAATGCTTCTTGGCATTTCTCGGTTCAAGTGAATTTTACATCCCTTCGGAGTAAATTTGTTATTAGACGAACGATTTTGGAAAAGTCCGGGATGACCTTCCTGTAGTAATAGGCAATTCCTAAAAAGACCAAATTTGCCTTAATGTTCTAGGAACAGGAAATGCTTGGACGCAGGCCATTTTGCTGTGGTCTGGTAATGCACTTCGCTACAGCATTTATGCCATAGGTAAACAACTTCCCTTCTCAGAAACTGGCACTTCTCTGGCTGCAGTTTGAGGTTATTTTCTCGCGGTTTTTCGAAGACTTTTTTCAGTTTATTATTGTGGTCATTTAGGTTCTTTCCATAAACAACGATGTCGTCAAGATAAACGAATCATTCGAGGCCTTGTAAGCCTGTCAGAATGAAGTTCATCAGACGCTGGAATGTAGTGGCAGTTCCTTGAGTCCGAATGGCATACGCTTAAATTCGTCGTGTCCGTAACTAGTGCTAAAAGCCTTCTTATGTCGTTCTTTTTTATTTAATAAAACTTGGTGTTAGCCGTTGGTAAAATAGATAGTGATGAAGTACCTAGCATGACCTAGTTGGCCAAGAATATCCTCGATTCGGGGTAGCGGAAATGCGTCGCCAATTGTCTTTTCGATTAATTTACGAAAATCGACAACGACGCGCCAGCTTTTTCCACCATCGGGTCCAGCTCTTTTCCAAGGGATCTAGCTAGTTTGGACTATCACATTATCAAGCATTTCTCTTAATTTTTCATTTATTACTTATCTATGGGTCTCTGGTAATTTGTAGGCGGTTTGGTTTATGGGCGCTTGATCTTGTATCAAGGGAATATTGTGGGTGATAGCATTTATACATGTTAGCTTGTCACCTTTGAGATAAAATAGATCGTTGTATTTTTTTTCGGTCTGCAGTTTTTATCTGAACGTCCTCGGCGATCGCAGAAGGTGCATTTGAGTCTTATATTAAAGACTTGAGGATGTTTCGTGTTGTGCTGATCATGTGTAGATCTATTGGAGAGGCGCGGAGGAAGCATCTGTTGGGTCTATTGATTTTTTTGTGCAATCAGGGACGTCATGTCCATAGATTTTGCAGTTTGAGCAGAGTGACGTGATTTTGCGCTTTAAGAAATCTGTGTAAGTGTGACCTTTAGCTGCAGAAATTGCACGTGATGTTTCGGATCAGTGCATCTGTGTCCGACTTTCTGGCATCAGTGTTTATAAATGGTCTTTGTCGTGACTGTGATGAAGCTGGGTTATTCGCATTGCGTGAAAACTGATTTGGGTTCAGTGCTCGAGGTGATGCAATCATAGGTATTGATGGCATTTGGTAGTAGGGAAATCTATGCAATGCACTCGCTCGTAAATCTGGGTCTACTGGCGCCACTGGAGTAGTTTGTGCCAGAGGACTCTGAGTTAATGTAGCACTTTGTTGCCATTTCTCCATGTCCAGAGCTTTTTGTATGAGTGATTCTAAATCGTCCTCTCCCTGCGTGAGCAAATACTGACACCGATCTGGGTTAGTTACTCCACTTTTTAAACAATTCGCGGCAAAATTCATCAGCTGTGTTTTCACAGCAGGGACTGCCTCAGCTCCATATTTCTGTGTTGCTGCCTCGATGCAAATCGTCAACAACTGCTTCAATCTTGTAATGAATGCAGTGAGAGGCTCTAACGGGTTTTGTCTGGTTGTGATTAATTTGGTATGCGTCACCTCGTGGTTTTGTAGGGAGGACCTATGTGAAAGCCACTTTTCTTCATCATTTAAACTGCATAGCTTGTTTGCAGCAGACGATGAAGGTTTGCAGCTCACGTCTCAATTGTGGGGTACTTTCACCCGAAAATAAGGTGACGAGATGAGGTGCTAGTTTTGCTACTTTAGAGTAGTCCACCATTCTGTGTCGTCTGTTGACTGAATATTTAAATTTGGGTCGACTAACTGGGCTCATTTCTGGGCTGGTTTCCGTTAAGGATTCTTCCACCCAGTCAATCAGCAGGTCTTCGGAGGTTGGCTCAGTCACTTCACCATAAATATCACTGCCGCCACCTTCACTTAGCCTAATTGTTATTCTTTTCTAATTATAAACTAAGTAAGCGTGTGAGTTCGGACAGCTATTCGAGTTCCTTCCTGAACTGAACTGAACTGTATCTTCTTTAACTTTTTTAAATTGAGCAAGTCTAGTCTCGCGTTCTTTATTTAATTTGTGATCTAATTCATCACAATGGTTAATAGTGAACTTGTCAGAATCCCGCTCACCTTCGCATATTTTTTTTGTAAAAACTTACTTAAACTTACTTGTCTTTGCACCTGATAGTATGGTCCCGCTTCTGAGTCGAGGTCCTGTCGGAGATAACTGTGGAGATTTATCTCCTGCAGTATATGATGTACCTTCGCTGAGGTACTCTGAGCTGGCACTTGGAGTTGACCCTGCGTCGGCTAAATGTGGAGGATTTTTCCTCGTTGCTGTTTTTGGTGAAAGGGGGCTACTTGCCTGCTTAGGTCCCTTTGCTCTGATTGAGAGAGGGTTTCTGTAATTGCCTTCGTGCTCCCTCTCAATCGTTGGTCGGTTGATTTCGGCCTCTTTTTTGCAGCTAGGTGGCCCTGGGCCGTCTTATATTCCCCTGTATCTAGTTGAAAAGGGGGAGTACGAACAGTCTTCGACTTCCTCTTCAACTACGGATCTTTGACTGCTAGCGTTTGGTGAACTGCTTGGCTGAATATCAGCTGGCTTAATGCTCGTCCTTCTGGGTGTTTTTAAATGGTTTTCCACTTCGACTGCTGGGGGTGATTCGGCCTGAGTGGCTTTGTCAGTAGGACCAATTAGATTCGCAGCATAGCGGATTTTAAAGCGTTTATGCCTTTTTACTTTGATTTTTAGAAAAGGAGGCTTCCACTATCCTACCGGCTGTACCAATTTTTGTTATATTATTGGGGGTTGTCACAATGACTTACCACTTTTGGGGCACTACTAATATGCAAACACCAGTTCCCCTTCAAACCTTTTTCACTTTTATTCCTTTAGGTTATCCTTAGCACAATTTCTTCTCTCATGAACTTATTCTAGCCTTAACATTACAAACATGTGCTCCCTTATGAATAATAGATAAACATTTCTGTGTTTCTATTAAACTAAGTTAACACAATCGGAACTGGAGCACCACAAAATCCTATTGACCTTTTTTGGGTGGATATTATTTTAATTCTCGCGCAGCTAGTTGTAAGCATAAAACCTATCCACTTATTTTTTAAATACTCAAAATTATTGATCTCAGCCTTTAATTGTACCGCGTGCCGCTCGCTAATATGCCCAAAAACAAAAACAAATGTGTTATAGACGGGAAAACGTGCCGGTGAGCAGAATCCTTAAGATAAGCCGACAAAGCTATCTTCTCATCTCCGTGGATAATAAAGCCCAATATCGCCAAGAGCCAATTACAGTAGTTAGTAGCAAATGCATGAATAGAAAATAAGTACAGACTACAGCTGCATGGTTTTTCCCAGCTGTCGAGTGATTACCTGGAAATTGAAGTTCATGTTTATAAGTGTTGGGAGTTATAATTTAAACGACTTAACTACACGACAATTTGAATCATACTCTATTAACTTCTTTCTTGTTACATGAAATTACATTTATTTCTTAAGTAAAATTATTTCGTAATGGGGTCATTCTTGCATTATTGCTTCTTGTTATTCATTGAAATGATCGACAAATGTTTATTAAGCGCTTTATTGTCTTATTGGAAAACTTGACATAATTTACACAATAAAGCCAAAGTAAGTTTATTACGTTGGTGCCCTAATTGAGCTCTTTCAAATAAATAACTTTTGTCTGATCATTTCGATGAATAACAATTTCTTGTTTCCTAACATGCCTCCCCCTTTACAGATTCTATGTATCATAATAATTTTATTTTAATGTCGTTTTTTTTTTTTTTGTTACTTTACTTATTTATTCATTTTTGTGCCTTTTTGTTTTGGTAATGTAATAACATAAAAAGAATTTTAAAAAACGTTTGCAAATGTCGGATTTTGTATATACCTCATATTAATTTTTGTTCTAACTCCCTAAATTATTAATTATTTTAGACTATTTGTAACTCTTCTTTAACTGCTAATTAATTAATTTATTCTTGTTGCCAGATTACAATATCATTATATATATACTTATTTTTATAATGTTACCATGAATTCTATTTATTTCATTATTTATTTATTTTTTTTTTGTCTTGGATAGCAAATTTTATTTTAATACTTTACTTATTGGATATATATTATATAACTGTTAACTAATTAATCTTATTCCCTTTTTCTTTTTAATTGTTAGTATCAGTAGTTGCAGGCTGGCATGTTTCAACGCAAACATCATTGTTTTGAGGCGAGTTATGTAAGGGAACAATGATTTGTTCTCTTCTGGGAATTATTATAGGTTGAGAAATAAATTCACTCCTCCGTTTTACCTCTGGCGGATGACTGGATTTTTTACATCGTTTTTTTATTATGATTATGATAAGAAGAGTAGAGCAAACCATTATCAGAATAGTACCAAGAGAAGAACTTAAAATATTAAACTTCTTGTGTAAGTAACCAGTTGATTTATTTGCTTCGCTTTGGGCCATGTCGTACTCTAAATGCTCAATAATCTTGCTACTTTCCTTAAGAATGGAACGTAACGATGATGGTTCTAGTACCTTTAAACTTTTTAAGTCGCCCCCATTTACCTTCTGCATTCTTAAAATTGGTTGGTATTTCTAGACTTTCTGGTTGGGTGAACGATAAATTATACAACGCATTTGTTTTAAAAGGAATAATAAACTCTGCAAGTCTGAATGTACAAGGTTGTAGAAGTCTAAATATACCTACACCTTGTAAATGCACAGTGGATAAGCCATCTGGACACTGACAATATAGTGGACTACGATTATGCATCCAATATAACCAAGCATTTTCATGCTGCATGGGAACTAAAAGATTGTCAAAATGTTTGAGTATTCGATGAGCACAGGTAGGTGATTCTGAGAAAGGATTTTTGAACAAATTTTTGATGCAATCTCCTTCCTTTGGGATGATACGCATGGGCTCTACTGATTCACAAGTGAAGAATGTAGTGTTTAATGGGATGCAACGTGATTTGAATTTTTCTTGACTCAATTCAAAATTTTTATGTAAAAATGAATTATGAAATAAGTAGTCCGGTATATCGTCAAAAATGGAATAAATTCCATCTTTTATTGGAGTGGGAATTAGGTAGGTCTTATTTACACTGAAATATGGACTTTCAAGAATAGGTATAAGGATTTTAATGAGGATTCTATCACCTAAACATTGAGAATATGTTTTAGTGATAAGCTTTGTTATGGAAAAATCAGATTCTATATCATGTTGAGTTGATGTTATTTCATCATATAATGATTTAAATTCTTTAGCGGGAAGCATTAATGGACTTAGTTCTTGGCGTTGAATTGATTCCAAAACAAAAAATGTTGTTGTAAGTTGTTCCGAAATTTTTTGTAATTCATTTAACATGAATAAAGCGACTTCGTTCATTTCTGCCATTACGTGAATCAACCGTACTTCAGTTGTGGTATTCTTTAACGTATGTTCCACAAACTTATTGAAACGATTAGTTTTTTCAACTAATAAATTATGTTGCGATGTGAGGTTTAAGAGTGAACTTCCCATAACTTCTGTGTTTGTTTTTATTAATGTTAATTGTTGTTTGGCTAGGCTTATACTCTTTTTGTTACTACTCTCTAATTCTTCCAATCTAGAATAGATTTGATCTGAGTCCTCGTGATCCATTGTTCCGAAAAGGAACTTTGCTACTGAACCACCTAAATTAACTAAACCTCTCTTCTTTCTTGATGTGTTACATTGCGTATAAATATTGATATCATTAACTTTTTCCTCAATTTTCAAAATTCTTAAATTTATTTCTTTCTTCCAATGTTTACAATTACTCTCACCTGGGCCATAATTTATACCACTACATAGATATTCCAAAGTTTTTTCGCAGGATCGTACAAAACCCAGAGTGTCGTTCCACAGTGGGAATTTTATTTGCGTTAAGAATGTCCAATGTTGTCGATATGTGAGAGCCCGTCCAACTTCTTCGAATATAATCCCCGTTTGCCTTACGGGATGTAGTTCCACGGGTTCTGTTCCGATCATGACTGGTAACCATGCCAAAATAAGTGTGCGAGACATTCTGGAAAAGAATGTTTATATAAATAACTTCAGTCTATTGTTGTGTACACGGCGCTTACGTTTTCTAATAAGTATAGTGCTATTTACGGGACTATTTATGTAGAGAACTGGAAAAGGTCCTGTCCAGTAAGGGGACAGTTTATTCCGTCTCGCTGAATTTCGCAATAGAACCTCATCTCCTACATGAAATTTTACTGGATGAATCTTTTTATCGTAGTACTGTTTTGATATATTCTTGCTTTGGAGTAAATTTTCTCTTGCGAGCTTATGCGCTACTTGAATTTTATTTCTAAGGTATAAAAAGTAGTTCTCATGGTTATATATAGGCAATGGTTCTCTTTTCAGGTTATCAGGAATTCTGGCCGTAAAACCGAACAGGCAATCATTCGGCGTTAGTTTGGTACCTGTGTGAACACTATTGTTCCGTACGAACATGGCAGGTCTCAGGTGTTCATCCCATGTATTCAAATTTTCATCAACAAAACCTCTTAGATATTCTATTAATGGTCGATGCGATCTTTTCAACGAACCATTTGACTGAGGATGGTAAGCAGTTGTTTCTAGTTTTTTGATTTTTAGAAATTTGCACAAAGTTCGGAACATCTCAGAGGTAAAATTTGAACCCTGATCTGTAACCAAAATTTTAGGAATACGATATCTGCTAATTATTTCGTTGAAAAATGCCTTAGCTACTGTTGTTGTTTCCATATTGGAAATAGCAACAACGTCCATGAATTTTGTAAGATCGTCTTCGAAAGTGAGGATGTATTTATTTCCGTTAGTGGTTCCAGGCAACGGACCTACAATATCCATGTATGTCTTATCAAAAGGTTTAAATGGAGTATCCGTTATCTCCATTGGCATTTTATGGTCTTTCCCTATTTTATTCTTTTGACAAACTTCGCATGCTTTTATGTAACTTTTAATGTCTTTTAACAAGTTCTTCCATTTAAATCGGTTTCTAATTTTTTTGTATGTTTTAAAAGTACCCTGGTGACCGCAAAGAGGAAGATCATGGTATAGTCACGTAAAATAGTTTTAATGTCTTTGGGGTCTGAAAGAATTACTGCTGCTGGATTAGATTCATTATCCTGTGTATATTTGATATTTAAATTTGATTCTCCTGTTTCATTAGTTGTGTTTTTATTCATGTTTGTGCTTATTACTTGTTTTTCCTCGCTTACTTTGTCTCTATTAGCAATTTGTTTTGTTTTCGATCTAGTGATTGCCAGGCACGCACTTTCAGCTGATTTTTCGGAAAAGGGTTCATTAACTTCGGGAATTCTACTTAACGCATCCGCATTTGTGTTATATCTTCCAGCTTTATATTCAATACTATAGTCGTATTCAGCCAGTTTATGTCTGAGACGGAGTATTCTACTTGTAGGATCTTTTATATTTACTTCACCGCGTAAAGGTTTATGATCGGTGTATACTGTAAAGCGACGTCCATACAGGTAACATCTAAAATTTTTTACTGCCCACACAATCGCAAGTAACTCTTTTTCAATCGTTGAATATCGTTTTTCGGCATCGTTGAGCGATCTGCTTGCATAGGCTATGGGTCTATCATGCCCCATTGGACCTTGCGATAACACAGCCCCTAAAGCATCATTACTGGCGTCAGTGGTTAAGCTGAAAGGTTTGGCGAAATCAGGATATATTAACACAGGTGGACTCACAAGTGCTTGTTTTAGAGTCTCAAAAGCATTTTGACAATCAGGACCCCAGTTGAATTTTACATTTTTCCTGAGCAGTTTATTTATTGGTGCGGCAATTTTTGAGAAATTGCTGATGAACTTCCTATAATAATTTGCTAAACCTAAAAATGATTGTACTTGTCGGATTGTCTTTGGCACTGGGAAATTTTGGACACATTTACGTCTGCTTGGATCGGGGAGAATACCTTCAATAGTACACTTCTGACCCAAATATATAATTTCCTTTTGCAAAAAACTACATTTCTCGGGTTGAAGCTTCAAGTTATGAGCTCGAAGCCTTTTGAAAACTTCTCTCAATTTATCCTCATGATTTATTAGGTTACTAGCAAATATAAGAACATCATTAAGGTACGCCCATGACTTGAACTCACATGTACCCGAAAGCACATGATTCATTAGTCTCTGAAAGGTTGCCGGCGCCCCCTTAAGCCCAAAAGGCATACGTTTAAATTGGAAATGCCCATGAGGAGTGCTAAATGCAGTCTTCTCTCTGTCATTTTCACTTACTTCAATCTGATGGTAGCCGCTAGCAAGATCTAATGTGGAAAAATATCGGGCGTGACCCAACTGGTCTAGAATATATTCTATTCTGGGCAGTGGATAGGCGTCCCCCACAGTAACTTCATTGAGCTTGCGATAATCGACTACAATACGCCAGCGCTTCTCCCCATCAGGTCCCGGCTTTTTCGGGACTACTAGAAGTGGCGAATTCCAGGGACTTTTACTCAGTTCAACTATTCCCTCGTTTAACATTTTATTCACTTGGCTATTTATTACTTCGCGTTGTGTTTGAGGAAGACGATACATTCTTTGATTTATAGGGGCTTGATTTGATTGAGTCGGGATATCATGTTGGATACTTTTAGTATAAGTAAGTGCATCTCCCGGTAAATAAAAAAGGTCTTCATACTCATAAAGAAGGTTGTAAATAGAATTTTCTTCCACTACATTAATATTTTCTCCTAACTGAATCATATGCATTATTTTATTAATACGTTCCTTTTTATAACTTTTTAAATTAGAGCTTTGAGTGCAAAAAATGTTTCTTATATCACATTCCACTTCATTGCTATTTTCAATATTTTGTTTAGAGGAATTTATTTTTAAATTAATTATTTCATAATTATCAAGCGATTTCAACTGAGGTGAGTAATCTTTTATTTTCACACTGTAGTCGTTTACATTAATAACACTTAAAGCGGCTGTATCACCCAAAGGCTTTATTAAACAATTACCAATTTACACACCTTTCTCAATCTCAGCAGCCAAACAGAGCAGTTCTGCCTTACTGTTTAATTTAATTGGCACCAATACCTCCGATCTAGAAGGTAATTCAAAATTAATTTTTCCTTCGAATGTTATCAATTGCTTGGGATCTATGCTCCCTTTTGTATCACTTTTTAGCACACCAACTTTCTTAGCTTGCGAGTTAGAAGTCGTTGCTTGTTGTGTTTCAATGCATACACTTGAGAGCAATCCTGTATCGATTGACTTTTGAGACATGTATCCATCATTAGGCATCAAATCAACTCCCTTAGAGCGTGATCTAAGATTGATTTTTGCCATTATTGGAGTGTCAACATTCGAAATATTTTTGACAAAGGGTACAAAAATATCTTCAGCGTTCGTTTCCGTGCGAGGAAACTTGAGGCGTTGAGATGGTCCATCAACAACGCAGTGTGAGGACAAAAAATTGTTGCCTAAGATTCCATCACTTAAAATGTTATCATTATCAGAGATAACGTGAAATTTACAAATGTAATTTGAACCGACCAAAAAATTACCGTCACAAGTTCCCACAGTTGAACTTTGACCATTTATCGTTTTAAGCTTAACTTTTTCATGTTTGTTGATTTCTATATTCTCTTTTAATTTGTTTTCTTTTATTAAACTCACTTCTGAACCGGTGTCAACTATCCAGTTAGCATTTTCATTTTTTGTAATGTTCAGTGGGATATTTACTTTATTTATTTTATTTTAATTATCTTTAAAGGAAGTGAAAAACTCTTCAATGGTTTGGAAAGTCTTATCGTGAAACAATTCTAATGCCCGACCACGCAAACGAGTGGGAATTAATTTCAATAAAAAGTTTTTCTTCGGGGGTTTCTAAAGATTCGTATGCCAGCCGACAACAGTCATAAACATACATATCTCATTCGACAAATTGGAATTATCTTCTCCAGAAAAAAGGGGAATAAGATTTAAAACAGAACTATTTACTGTCTCCATTTCTCTAATTTTACGTAAATTTTTCGAACTTGAATTCGTCTTATTGTTACTTATAAAATTTCTAATACTAGGTTCTAAATCTACACACCTTTGTATTTCTATACTGGATGGCGCTGAGTTGAACCTTGGTCTCAAGTATTTCCTTCCGTGACGTAGCTGTATAATAGTCACGTCTCTCGTTTCACTTACTTTCCCCGCTTCTGGTTGCTGTTCGGCTATTTCTCCCACAGCTGCGTCGCTTGTTTCTTCTATGTTTAAATTTTTTTCCGCTGTATGAAATTCAACTATTATTTGTTCCCTTGTTGTTGTGATTGGAACCTCAGTTGGATCGTTGTTTTGGAGCTCAGAACTTGCAATTTCTGAGATCTTACTTCCGGATGTTGACGTAGAAAAGGTTGGGCTACTCTCCTCGAAACTGAAGGAATCTATTCTCCTTATAAATCTTTCCAACCTGTTGTCCAAAGGTAATTTCGGCGTGCTAGTCCCAGACATGAAACTAGTATCGTCTTTCATACACATGTATGTACATAACTGCACCACATTTATTTTTATTTACTTATTCATATGAAAACTAAAACCAACTTTCATACACATGTATGTACATAACTGCACCACATTTCTTTTTGTTTACTTACTTTTTTTTTCGTTTTCCCATATAATTTTTCACACTGATTCACTTCTTTATTTTTCGCACGTCAATTCTAATAGTCTTACAATGAACTCACTTTTTTTTTCTTTTCTTTTTTGGTAAAAGTTACCGGCTGCGCCAATTTATGTTGGGAGTTATAATTTAAACGACTTAACTACACGACAATTTGAATCATACTCTATTAACTTCTTTCTTGTTACATGAAATTACATTTATTTCTTAAGTAAAATTATTTCGTAATGGGGTCATTCTTGCATTATTGCTTCTTGTTATTCATTGAAATGATCGACAAATGTTTATTAAGCGCTTTATTGTCTTATTGGAAAACTTGACATAATTTACACAATAAAGCCAAAGTAAGTTTATTACGTTGGTGCCCTAATTGAGCTCTTTCAAATAAATAACTTTTGTCTGATCATTTCGATGAATAACAATTTCTTGTTTCCTAACATAAGGATTAGAGACTTACTTATTGAGGTAAAGGTTCGTTCCAGGCAATAATAAAGTAATTAAGAGGGTTTGGGTTATTTCTAGGAATCTTTACTTAAATGCATGAAAATATTATAATGTAATTTAAAGATGTGTGAATGCTGAGAAAATGGGATGATGGGAGAGTTATTGATGTAGAGTAGAAATATGTAAAGGTCTCAAGGACTAAGGATTACATTATCATCGGGCGCGGAGATGAGTTGACGTATGATTAGAAAATTGAGATTTTTCTAAAAGCGGAACATTATAAATATTTGAATCGATAGGTTGAAAACCTGTTTCAAGGAAGACGATACTGAGTACTACCAATCCCAAAACACTGATTATACGGTCATACATGACACTCCGCCATCATCATCACACACGCCATCAGACAACCAAGTGCCAATCCAGTCAGTCACTGAAGGTTTTATTCAAGCAGGACTCGAAGACGATTTTTACGGATTCGAAGATTCGCCCCGAACAATCAAATCCGAACTCTCTACCTAGTCCTCAGACTACACGATCGCTCAGTTTCCGGGCAGACGGAAACACGTTATTCCAACATCAAACCACTAGAACTGGTCGAGCCACTCAACCCCAGGTTGTTTTGATTATCGCAAAAACTAATAGTTACGCTGGTGGGGGAATGCTGGGGTACGTTTACAACGGGCTATGGTGGCCAGCCTTCGATTAGCGAGACACCTATAGGGATTCGCAAATATGACCAACGTCACTTTGAGCATTTGTAAGGATCAAAAAAAAAATTTGCAAAAGCAACGTTAAAGATTGGAAAAGGTTATGAGTAAGTATGTGTTGATTTTCTAAAAGTTTGAAAAAAGAAAAGAAACAAAAACTAATAAGTCTGGCATCTGTTTCGAACCGAAAACATTATAAATATTTTTTTCTTGCTGTTAGAGTAATTTTTTTAAAGTTTTTTAGCGTCTGTTCGAGTCTACCTTTTGAATTTTATTGTCCGTCCGTTTTAGACTACTATAATTTATACTTTGTGCTTAGTCTAAAATAATCTTTATAATAATGTTCAATCTAAAGCTCTACGAGAGTATTGTTGTTTATTGCTAAGTCACTTATATTTTTCTGGTTATTTTAGAGCTCCTGTTCTGTTGTGAAACTCCAAATATACGGAGAGATTTGGAAATCAGTCTTTCACTTTGCGCAAAACTCCATTACAGCGAGTGTAATCAAGTTTATATAACTTGGATGATCCGGATTACACAAAGGAGCGTGTCAGCCCACACGAGCAGCATCGAGAGTTCTCCACACTTTAGCGAGACTCTGGCATTCCACTTCTTGACGAAGGTGCTCCTCAGGCTATACACGTCTCATACTCAGTTCAAAAGGGTATTATTACCATGGAGTTGCCGACTGTCGTACTCATCAAAAGCAATTGGTAGGTGAAGTGTATTTTCCTCAAGGAAAAACACAACTACCACCTAAAGGTTTTCTTGGTACACAACTGAATTGGTACGTTTAGTTGGAGTCGTAAGTGAAAAGCCGTAGTGGTCAAGTTACGCGAAAAGATTAATAAAATAATAGTACCTATATAATAAAATTGTGTTTTATTTGCTAGAGATACGACATTTGCTGCAAAGATATTTACGATTGTCTTAAAGCCGAGGAACAGTCGGTCTTCATGAAATATGTTAGATATCGATTGATAGATGACGCATACTATCTAGTAAGTATCGAGGAGCTAAAGGACTTTGAGGAATTGCAGCATACCAATTGAGAACGGAAATGATAGCATGTCGACAAAAGCCAGGTGAAGACATCAGAGAGTTTGTAGACAAAATAAAGGGTCTGTTTGAGTAGATTAAATCAATGGTGTCGAGTAAATTTCCAGGAAACGATTAGGTGTTGCTAGCTGAACTACAGGCTGAGGCAGTAGCAATATTCAAAGCTACCATGGCTAAAGAATGTAGGCTAGGGACACAACCTTCTTATTGTACCAAGTGCGGTAAATATGGACATAAGGCGTCGATATATAAGAAACAACAGCTCCGCTTCACGGATGCCTCAGCAAACAATCGAAGTGAGATTAGTACTCATAGCATGGCTCCGCAAGTCCTGTATTGCCAATTCTGCCGTACCTGTGACCATTACACAGATACTTGTGTCAAGAAATATTTGGAAGAGCCACGAAGGCAGCAGGGAAAGGGGTATTGGCAGCTGGGAAATTGTCTCCAGATGCCTTCAATTAGCCAATCAGGAAAATATAAGGGCTACTGCAAAAAATAAACAGAGTGAAGTAGAATTAAGTTTAGTAAATAATTGCAGCTTCACACTAGAATTATTATTATTATATAGCGTTAGAAGGTAAGTGGACCCTTTTAGTAGATAAAATCTTTACTTATAATTTAATTAAGGCTAATAGAATAAAAGGAAACACTGTTATCCAACCTCAGCGGACAATTACAATTGGTGGATTATTTGGAGTTCAAGGAAATTCACTGGGGTCTTGCAGGGCCAATGGGTGCTGACGAACAAGACAGCGAATTCAGCCTTATATATGACATGGACTGCATACTGGTCAATAGGAAATTGTCCACAAGAAGCAGAAAAGAAGAACAAGAAGCACGAAGACATCTATTCGATAGTATCACTGAGGCAGAGAAAATTGCGACCATAATTTAGAAGGGATATTATCCAAAAGATAGATGCCAGTCACCCATTAGAAGCAAGCTCTCATGCTAGGAGATGATCCGAATTCCGAGGAAAGGGAAGCTATAGCTATGTAAAAAATTTTAGCGCCCCCTTATTTTCAGATAATATTTCTTTCTTGGCGTTGCCTTTGTATGGCTAAGGTAATTTAATGCCAATATTATAATTCAAATATAATCAGACAAACCGGCATTGGAAAATGTTAAATTTTTTGCAATGACTGTTAATTTGAATAAATATTTCACTTTTATTTTACTTAAAGCACTATAATAAAACTATAAAAATTGATGAAAAATTCTTTCCGTCCACAAAAACTCCGGTTGTCTCTACACGCAGCACAGTACAGCGCAGTTCAACACCATAATTCAACATTCTCGAGTCTCGATCATATAAAATCCCGTACACAAAACAATATTTCACTATTGTATTACACTACTATTAAGTAAAAATCATTTTTAATTAGTTATTTGCCACAAAATCGTTAAATAAAACCCAAACTTTCTTTTCATAAAATCTGAAATTTGATAAATCAAGCAGAATTTTTGACTCATTGAACTGCATACACATGTATACGGTATTCGAACGATAACCTGTTTCCTTATTAGTTATTTATTCAATGTTTATGCGTCAACTTCGCTGAACAAAGTATGCATACCATTCTTATATCCGCTGCCTCGGATTGAAGATATTTTGGGTCGACTGGGTTACTCTCCATACCTATCCACATTAAATTTAGCTAATGGATGTAATCAAGTACTAAGAGATCCAGTTGACCGCAAGAGAGTGTTCAGCACGAATTTCAATCATATTGAATACAAAAGATTGCCATTCGGGTTAAAAATTTCTCCTCCTTCCTTCAAATCTTTATTGAATGTAATTTTAACTGATCTTCAGGGGCTAAAGTGTTTCGTATACTTACATGAAAAATTTCGATGAACACAACGACCAGTTGAGGGAAATATTTACATGTTACACCAAAGTTTTGAATGCCAAGTGCCCGATGTAGTCGATTTTCGAGAAGTCGTATATCTGGGACTTGTTGGTTCAGAACAAGGAGTCAACCCAGACCCATGTTTAGTGGATGTAGTACAAAAGTTTCTTCGTCCAAAGACAGATAAGCGGATACAGTCATTTTTAGGGTTTAGAAAACTATTATCGGAAGTTCGTAAAAATATCCGATTCAACTGGGGAACAGAATGTAAATAGTCCTTCACAATCGTTAAGCACCTCCTCACTGCAGCACGGTAGTAGGTTATCCAGACTTTTGAGGAGTACACCCTTATCACTGATTGACGCAAGTGAAGAGTCTTAAGGGGCGGTTCTAGAGTTAGACCAATTAGTTATGCCAGTCGTAATCTATATCCAACCGAGAGAACCATTCAACACTGGAACGGGAAATGTTAGCTATTTTCTGGGAGATACGCAACTACAAGGCTTACCTCTTAAAAAGTAGATTTAAAGTTGTAACGGACCATCAGCCTCTTCGAGATATAAGGTTGAGTGCGTTTAGTCAACTTAATTAGACGTTAGCTCGTACGCGTTACTACTTTCAAAATTTATTTCATTCAGTGCCGTGCAATGTTTATTTTCTAAATTTATAACCACCATAATACCATTCCCACTACCCTAATAAACATATAATTATTAAAATCTGTCGCGCCGTTTCTAACTAAACAATTAAATTAAATTTTGCAATTAAACTCATACCAACCAAGTTAAGGGCTTTTCTATGGCCTATCGGCATTCCAAGAGCCAGCAGCACAGTACGGTAGTGTTTATTCATCTATATGTACATCCGATATAAGTGTAAGTTTATTAGCACTTGGCACAGTCTTAGTTATTAAAGTAGCAAATAGGAAGAAAGCCGCACACGCACACAAAAATTGTTCGGTTCTTTCAGGCTCTCGTTCTGGGCAGGACAGACACTCAGTGCTGTCAAAAACTCCTATCCTTGTTAGATGAGCGTGAAGTGCGCTGTGGCCGGTGATGATGCCAACCACATTTCTACATTGTTTCCTTCCAAGCCCCATAAGAAAATGGGAAATATTTCTATTGGGGCCATAAAGAAACAGTTTTGTGCACCTACAAGTACTCAGGTTCGCCCATCTCTGCTGATGCTACCTATGAATATCCGTTTTGACGAAAGACCCGTTACTCGAGGTGGTAATGCCTACGGCGGGTTCCGGTCCGAGGAGCGGGGAATTCGAGCTAGTCCTAGCTAAAATGTCAGCCTGTTCATTCCCCATGTGACCAGGAACCCACAGAAGGGACACCTTATTGTGGACATACAACTTATCCACAGACGACCTGCCATCCCCCAGTAACTTAGATGTTATCCAAGGACCACTCAGGGCATCAAGGCTGTCTGACTATCCGAAAAGATGGCAATGTCCTTCCACTTGATTTGTATATTAAGGGCTAACTTCGCTGCAATTGATATGGCGCAGACTCCAGCCTGGAAGACAGTGGTGTGCCTTCCAACCATCCCAATATCAGGCTCCGAAAAGTAGACACCCACTCCAGCTCCCTCATTAGTGAGAGAACCGTCGTTGAACTTTTTTAGAGGGGACCGGGGAAGGCTCGATAGGGCACTGCCCTCTGTCCACGATTCCCTTACAGGAAAGCTTACTGAGAAACGAGGCCCAAAGCGAAGCTCAGGTACCATCGCATCACGTGAGATACTAGCCAGAGGGTTTTCAAAGTCCACCCCATATGCCAGAGACCAATGAGAAGAGCCAGTACAGCCGTCCTCCCAACATCCCCATGAGGGCAATCTGCACAAAGCCCTTTTGGCATCTGCCTGAATGACAAGATCAAGGGATGGCAGATTAAGTAAGACCTCAAGAGCAGAAGTACCATTGCATGGAGCCCTTTACTCCCAAGCAGGCAAGCTTTTTCAGGCCCAACTGCTTCCGGATCGCGGTCCCCACAAGCGTCTTCGGCCACCATACACAGGAGGCATATGTAAGTATGGGTCTAATGATCGAGGTGTACATCCAGTGCACAACCCCCGGTCTCACGCCACATGTGTAGCCAAAGGCTCTCTTGCATTGAGCGAAGACCCTCGCAGCCGCATACACTTTTTCCTCTACGTGCAATCCCCATGCCAGCTTCGACATGTGATACTTCGAATAATATTATACAATTTTATTTCCCCGAGTTTTGGACTTACACTACCTGTTATCTGTTAAGTATGTAGGTATATATATGTATATATGTATATATAAATATATATATATATATAAAGAATTTATACATACCTTTGGCATTTGTAGAATTGAATTTTGTTTGGATCTGCGTTGATTCTTTTTCCCACCGCAAGTGCCATTTGCTCATAGTTATAATGTTGGGATAGTTCTAATGTGAAACTTCATACTTTGTTTAGTAAATAAGGCCATTATAACCAGATTAACTTACCCTAAGTCATTTGGATGGTCTTTATTCATAAAAGTAACATCAATTTTATATAGCAGGTCATGAATATACTCCTCGCAAGATGGATAATTTTCTGCGTTAATTAACTTGTGTTCGAAAATTAAAATGTAGCCACATATTTTTGTAGATATAATGCGTAAAGCTTTCTCCAATGTATCGTTCACATTACTAAAACGCCTTAAAGAATTGCCGCTTTTTTCATCATATATTATAAAATTGTTTTCTTCGTGTAACCCAAAGTGCTGATTGACTGCTGCAGTTAGTTCAAAGACTTTTGTGTGTATTGCATACTGAGCATGAAATAGGTAATTAATTATTTGTAAGCGGGGGTTGTACAACTTGAAAAAGATTAGTATTTCAGATTTTTTATCAAAACTTGATAAAGAACGAAAGGTGTCAGCTTTAGGCAATTCAAGGAAAATTTTCCAAGAACACTGAGAATCTGCCAAATTTGACAAAAGATTGGTCTTTTCTTCACTTAAGTCAAAATACACTGGGCGAAAAACTTGTAATTGCTGTACCAGTGTCCAAATACGCATTCTTGATAAGGAAACTTTGAAGGCTGCAGCAATGGTACTCAAGACCTCAATCAGTGTTTGGCTCTTTTTAAATTTAAATATTCTAAACTGCACTTTCTCCGCATCGAAGAGTCCCACTCCCTGGTTTTCCTCCATATATTCTTCCAGTAACACTTGCACCGTTACATAAATATGAGCTTCAGATCGTTCAATGCGTTTAATGGCATCAATTCGTTTTTCTTCTTCTAGTCTTTGACACAACTCAAGCGGAATGTCATTTCGCTCAACTGGATCAAGTATTTTCGGAATTTCTGGGACTCTTATGTACACGAGCATATAGGCATTACTATTTTGTTTGTCATTCGGGCTAATATCTTCGTCTGTTCCCCCAAAATTTCGCTCAATGGCATCAAATTTAGTGCATGAACATACTACGTCGTCGTCAAACTTACACCACTTGCCATCTGCGGAAGGATTAATATACACAACATAATGGCCTCCATGGTTATCACCTGAGTGAACTAATACTCCATGCAACTTGTATGTTGCCTGCGAACAATCTTGTTCTGCAAAGTATGGACTTAAATCGATTTCCTCATAAAACTCAAAACGGTCGTTGAATTTGACAGAATTGTCCGTTATGGGATCATACTGAAAACGCATTAGATGAAGGTGTAAAACAGGTGGAAATGAAACAAACAGGACGCCCTTTTCAGCATCTTGAAGTCCATGTTGACCAGCATCATATTTATTTTCTCCTTCTAGGTTCTCTGTGGCCACATAGTCCTTAAACGATTCGTAAACTAAAATAAATATGAATATAAGGGAAATTATCTTGCTTATGTATGCAGGGTGATTGGTAAATAAGTAAGATGGATTATGCTATTGCTAGGAAAATCTCGATCCCACTGTTGCTCTAGATCCCCGCCCCCTAAAATCACTCCTTCCCTTCAAATGTACGGTGGAAGATTTATTGTTTTTCAAAGGCAGTCAGTCACTTCAATTCCCATAAATCCTTTCAAGGACCAAACTTTAGATCCTCCTCCAAAAGGACCTTTCAAACTTTTAAACAATATCCAACACGTTACGATTTATGAAAAATTTTCAAATGTAAATTTGAGGGGGAAGGAACGATCTGTGGGATAAGAAGTGATCTGGGAGATAAGTTGGGAGATAAGTGAGGAGATAAGGTGGACTCTAAGGGTGGAGTAGTGATCTAGGAGGCACGAGTTATCTGTGGGGTAAGGAGTGATATAAGGGGGAAGGAGTGATCTCTGAGATATGGAGTGATCTAAGAAGGAGTATTAATCTGTGGAATAAGGTGTGATCTAGGGGGAGGTGTAATCTAAGGAGGAGGAGTGATTTTAGAGCAAAATATGATCAGGAGACACTAAGGCATCAACTGGATTCCATTTGATTGATTTACCGAACACCCTGTATACCCCGGACAAACTAATATATGCACCCAATTATTGTTTTTTTTTAATTCATCAAATTCGTTGTACGATCATTATTTATAATAGGTTAGTATGGTACAAGACAATGTTAAAATAATATTATCCCTTTCAGACAATTAGAAATATGGCCGCTAAGTGTAAAAACACGTTCTTTAGTTTTTAATGTGTTGTACTTGTTGAAACATTATCGCGAATTTCTCATGATTATTTCACGCAATTTGAGTTAATTGTTGATTGTAAACATTTAAATAATTTTTTTTTAGCGAAGAAGTCAAATATTTGAAGAAACATTTAGAGCAATGTTTTGAAATAGCAATTTAATGCCTGGCCATATTTTAGAGATAAAAGCCTTAATTCAATTGAATATATCCTCGAATAGGGAAATTGGAAGAACAAGATTTGTAAGGAAAATTAAAAAAAATGTAGTTAGGGGACAAATCTCAGTGATTAAACTACAAAATTCTGAAATATTTATATGGTGCATATACTAATTTATCCGTGGAGTATGTATAAAATATAAAAACTTACTATTATGATTTCCTTTAATATTCAGTTGGATATCGTAATAGCTTTCCACGCGCTTACTGGAAATATCTACGCATTTACATTTGATGTAGGACATCATTTTACCTTCGAAAAGTTTCGGAATGATTCCCTCTAAACTTGTTCCCTTCATTTTATATTCAAGTTTATCGAGTAATACCCTTAGAAACTCCTGAACATCATGCTGCATAAACGAGTCCAATGTGTCCCAGCCAAAGCTTTTTGTAAGTTTTTTCGTTCCCACAGGTTTATCAGAAAATTGCAAATCATAAAAAACCCTCTGTAAAGCTAAAGAAACCTACAATGGAAATTATTAGTTTCAATAAAAAGTAATTATACCAAATCACTTACAGATTTATTACTATCATCATACTCAGTTGGCATTTTGTAAACAGCTTTTCGAAATAAGTTCGTAAAGTACAAAGTTTGAAGAAGGGAATTCATATAACAAGTTGCTCCTTGATTTTTCAATCCCACATATCCTGTGTATTTTTTTGAGTCCCATAATACTCCATGCGGGGCTTCTGCTACAACATATGTTTCCAGTAGTAACGAATCATTCTCCAGCAAGCCGTTCTCGGGATCTATAAGTTGTTGCCAAGTTATAAATCGGGCGTAACCCCAATCGTTTTCCTTGCTGCAACAAAAAATAAATAAAGTTGAAGAAGAAATTCCTTAAAAGTGTTCATGTTTGAAATGTTATGCTGTAACAATAAGCTCAGCTCTTTATTACAGTTCATATTTATTTAAACTGTCAATAGTGGAATTTGGGATGCATGGTAAACAAGTCCTTCACTTGTGAACTGTAATTTATTGGTTGGATCACATTTATGCAAATATCACTGAAATTTGTAGTATAAACTGGAGGACTCTTTTCTCCAAAATTATTGACAATTCAATATATTACCAAAGATTCTGTAATACAGCAATATAATTATAATTATAGGGTCTTTAATATTACCCTTGCATACTGAATGAATTTTAAAACAATTCCTTGCTATTTTATAGAGGATATTATCAGTACAAATCTCCGACATTGACCAGCCATCTTGACAGTCACATAAAGGTTTACGGAGGGAAAATATGTCCCAGTAAACAGTTTGCAAGCAAACAAAATAAAACAAGATTAAAAAAAACACAAATTATATATTTAAGAATTTATTTATATTTTTTATAAAAATGATATTCCTGGCACTATTGACAATTAACTGGCCATGAATCCGCCTCGTTGGGAAAAATAATATCTGTGACTACGAGGAATGGAAATGAAAATGACAAGCAGCTGATGAAAATAGGCAGTGCGTCGGAGCTACACAGTCTCATGAAATAGCATCAATACTAACTACATATATAATATCAATTGGATATCCCATCTACCGTTTCCGTGACATTGGAGCTAATAAAAATGCATTCTCATTTTCTCTTGTAATTTGTTTTTAATTTTGATTTTTTCTGTTGATACTTATTAGCGATTTTTGAATTCTATTCCAATATTATTGACATTTTCTTTTTATGTTGAATTTATAACTTCTAACATAGATATATTTGGTTATTTTCTTTAAATTGTTGCTTTTTAATTTACATAATATGTCCGTTCGCCAAACTAGTCTATTTTTTAATATAAAATATTGTTCCGAAGTTCGACTGCTTGGAATATTCCACAATTTTAAAATGTATGAGGGAATGAGTAAGTACCTCTTGATTGACGATTTGGGTGGCGAGACAATAGATTTTTATGAATTTGAATAATTGTAATCTGCACAAGGTAAGAATGATGTTGAAAATCTGATGCGATCATTCCCGAGGATTAAAAGTATGTGCATTAAATGCTAGAAGCATTCGCAACAAAATCGACGAATTTCGATACATTTTCTCCCAGTCCGACTTTCGCGCTATTACAAGCAGTGAAACATGGTTAAAGGACAGTATTCCCTCAGCATTCTTCGCAATTCCTGGCTATAACATTTTCCGCAATGACCGCAAAAATCGTATAGGAGGCGGTGTTGCAATATATTCCCGTGATTGCTTCAAGGCCAAGCATATATAGCATATATTTTCCGCGAAAGGAGATGTAATGGAATTTATAGGCGTCGAAAATACCTCTATCTATGATATGTGTGCTTTATCACCAGTGTACTGTCCCCCAAATAGCTTCAACTGAGCCATAATGCAGGCGTTTGAAGACACGTTGTATTTCTCAGCAGTATGCGAATGTCATTGTTGGAGGTGATTTTAATGTTAACCTTTTTCGGCAGGATCTTACAGTCAATTTGTTCTTGCATTTCCTTCATACACTACATCTAAATGTAATGAATAATTTTCCAACATTCTTTAATGCAGCTAATCCTTCATTATTGGATTTGTTTCTTACAAAAGGTGCAAGTAAAGTTATCTCACACAACCAATTGAGCCCTCCTAGTATCTTGAATCATGACATCATTTTCCTTTCTTATGGTATGTCTGTTGAGTCAGTACGTCCACCACCTTTTATTCATATCGCGATGTAAATGCTTTGTCTGAGGAATGCATACCCTTGCCATGGGAGTCAATCAATAATACTTCTTCTGTTAACAGCCACGTTGAAACATTATCTTAGTTCTAAATTGAACTGTCATGTACAACCCAAAGTTTTATGGCGCAACATACGACGGGCTGATGTGTATGGGAAAGATACCAAGTCGATTGTGGATTCAACCCCGATAAACTTAATGTATGTTTTACATCACTTAACTAAATCAAGATGGAACGCTCGAAGTTCCTCATGGAGGTTCATTGGGCGAGATCATGGTTAGACAATCAAAAAATTGCACGGGGGGTGGGGGGGGGGGCGGGGGATCGTAACGATTTCCGAAATAACGTTACTTTAAGATATTTGGGTATGTTTTTATAAATAATTTTTGAACGTTACACCCTATGATGATGATTTAAACTTTAGTAGATAGATAATCTTTGGACATTTCCAGTTGTCTATAATCCTTTCCCTCACTTTTCTATTTTGAAGTTATGGCTCAACAAAGTTAAAATTTCTGCATTTTTTGCACTTTTTCTTACATATGATCGAGGCTATTCATATTCAACAGTTAACGTATTGACATGTTTATATTGTAACTTCTTCGGTGAATGCTTCGTAATCGCAACAAATTTATGTTTTTGGAGCTTAGCCGACAATGCCACTTGCCCCACGCAATGCTAAGTAACCACCAGTTAAGTCCATCGGTAAATTCCTTACAGTTATAAATTCTTCAGCATATGATACTGTGATTTACTCTGCGGATCCGTATATAATGCATTTAAGCCCGAAATCGGGATACTTTTTGTTGGATTTTCAGGCCAACGTAGACTCTTTTCTGTTCCTAAAATTTGCTTTAGAGACTTCCACACACGTTTTTTTGTTGGCTTGCGACAAATTTCTATTATGCACAGAGGGAATAGAATAATCAAGTGATTTTTCGTTTCGCCAATGCTAATGACAAAATTTACGTCTAAACATAGCGGCACCTGCCTGCTTTAGTACAACAAATCAAAAAAAGCCCCAAATCAGCAGTTTTTTCCGTTTTTTCTATAGTTAAAAAATACATCGCTTTAAAACTCTGAATAATTGTTTTGTTTTTGGACAACTCACTTGATTTGTGGGATATTCCGATCTCTTGGACACCTGGATCTTTCTTCCGCGACTTTTTGTTTGTCGTATAAGCAAAATGTCGAATAATTACGCGAAATCTCTCGTCGGATATATACTCGCTTGATGATTTAGGTTAGTAGTATTCGCTCTAATTCGGAGTAGCATCGTTCGTCTAGATCTTCTGAGTGACAAGACATGCTTTTCCTAAGTCCAAAGAGGCAAAGGAAGGAAAAAGCTGTTTCGTGGCATTAAGACGTTGACTTTCTTGAATCGAAAGAACATGGAAGTCAGTGACGGAGGCAGCTATAAGGCTTGGCATCACTTCAGCAGCTATACCCATGACATCTGGAACCAACTCAAATAGACGCCAGGAGTCTATTACCAGGTATAGTGCTTGTGGCTCTTATCACGGAAAGTGATGTCCAAGTCTACACTAACAGGAACATACGTCATGGCACCGTTAGCTACTTGCACTTAAGTGTGATGCCTCTTCCATTTGAAGACTGCGTCCCCCAGCCCCTCCTAGTTATAGTTGTTCCAAGGATTAAAGGTAATAAAATTAGTAAGTGTCTTATTATTTATAATTATTATTTATCGATTAATTTTCTGAAGTATCTAATACCGTTTAGTACTAATTCTGCTTACGTAGTTCAAGTTATTAAATAGGTAATTCAATTTATTTTTAATTACAAATTGCTGTTATTAAGTAATTCAACCTCTTCGTACTTACAAATTGATGCTATCTTCACTAGTGTTTACACAAACCAAATTAAATTAAATTATTTCTATGCACTTCTCGGGTGTTGCTTGCTAATGGTTCTCGGTGTCATGGGTTTCTTATTTTTTAAATGTTTTGTAACCAATACTGTAGTTGTCGGTACCTCTTCAGTTTCTGCTTCATTCTCCTTAGCAGTGTCATCAGCACCGCTGTCCGGAGACTGATACTCATCACTTGATTCCGAACAAGAAGGAAGATGTTTTGTGTCGACCACTTCTTCTCTACTCGGTTCACTTACCGTTTCCGCATTCTTTTTTCCTTGACTCTGTAGTGAGTTCTCTGTCACTTCCTTATTCGCGGGAAATTTAAAACCCAGATTCGAAGTAAAAGCGTCTTCTACTTTAACTTCAACGTAACGTTTACGTAACTGATTTATGTGCCTTTTCCGTTTCGCTCCACTCCCGTCTAATATTACGCAGTAAGTCCTTTGACCAAAGACCCTTTCTACCTTTCCTGGCCTCTAATTTTCCTTACTCCGTTCATAAATCCTGACCCATACTAAATCTCCCCTCTTTAATTCACTAGCTTTTATACCCCTGTAATCCTTAATTTGTCTCTCCTGTTGCTTTTCTACCCTATTCCTGATCTTATCATCTAGTATCGTATTATCGTTCATAAAAAGCTCTGGTTTTATCAGATGTAAGCGTGTCCGCATTTCCCGATTCATAAGTAGCTTGGCAGGAGTTTCCCCTGTAGTGCATAGTGGAGTGGATCTATAACCCATCAAATATTTATTCAAAGATATTGAAAAATCTTTTGTTCGCAGCAATATTTTGCTTAACGAAGCTTTGAAGGTTTTTACACTATTTTCCGCTTGACCATTTGACTCCGGTTGGTAGGATGCTCCTGTTAAGTGCTTAATCCCATTTTGCTTACAAAACTCTTGGAACTCCTGCGATACAAATGCACTACCATTATCGGATACTAACACCTTTGAAATCCCCACCTACTGAATATTTCTTCTAACTTATAAATTGTAACTGTAGTTGAAAGTTTTGAAACTTCGATTACTTCCGGCCATTTGCTGTAACTATTATGAAATGGGCCACAATGGTCAATATGAACTCTTTCCCATGGATTTCTCGGTCATTTCCAAGGGCTAAATGAGACCTTGCTTGGAGATTTTTGTCCTCCCGCACAAATTTTGCAAGTTTTTATTATGATTTCTGATCTTTATCCATGCCCGGCCAATAAACGTATGACCGTGCTAAGCTTTTCATTTTTATTATACCAAAGTGAGTAGAGTGTAGCTCTTGAAGAATTTTACTTCTTAAACTTTTAGGAACAACTACTCGGCAACCTCGTAAAATGCATCGTTTTTCCAAATTTAATTCGTTACGGAAAATAGAATATCGTTTTAGTTCATTCTCGCAGATGGCTTTTGGCCACCCATTTCTTATAAATTGGACTACGTTCCTTAATATATTATCTTTTTTTGTTTCCTCCGCTATAGCATATACATCAATCGGAATATCTCCATCTTCTTTTATATAATTTAAGTGGACATCAATTTCTTCCATCTGTTCTTTCGTATCTGCACTAAGCGGAAAGCACGAAAAAAAATCAGCTGTATTTTCAGAAGTTTTAACAAATTTAATATCAAAATCATAACCGGATAAAAATATTGCGTAACGTTGTAATCAATTTGCTGCCATTTGAGGTATCCCTACTTTTGGTCCAAATATCGATGTCAGTGGTTTACAATTGGTTCGCAGTACAAAATTCCGCCCATATAGGTACTGATGAAAATATTTTACTCCAAATTGGATAGCCAGCGCTTCTCTTTCTACTTGACTGTACCTTTTTCAGCTTCTTGGATTGTTCTCGATGCGTAGGCTATTGATCTTGTCTTTCCTTGGGGAAATTATTATTACGGAACCCAAACCATAGCTGCTAGCATCCACCGATAGTTCTACAGGCAGGTTTTGATTATAATGCACTAACACGTCCGTCGAAGTAAGTAAACTTTTAACTGCTTCATAGGAATGATGACACTACTTGTCCCATTTCCACATTTGATTATTTTTCAACAGCTGGTATAGCGGTTGTAAGACCTCGGGCCAGATTTGGCAAAAAATTTCGGTAATAATTAATTGTACCCAAGAACGACTGTAATTGTTTTACGTTTCGGGGTGCTTTTATATCAAGAATTGCTTTAACCTTATTTGGAGACGTTTTAAGACCATCTTTATTTATGACTAGCCTAAATACTGGGCAGATTCCTTTAAAAATTCGCACTTATCTTGCTTCAAGGTAAAACCTGCATCTTTAAGACATTTAAGCACCCTTTCAAACAGCCTATCATGCTCGGCCTTCGTTTTCCCTGACACTAGAATATCATCTAGAAAAACTGCTACTCCGTCTAAATTACGAAGCAATAGTTCAATTTGTTTTTGGAAAATTGCGAAGCAATAGTTCAATTTTTTTTTGGAAAATTGCGGGTAACGTTTTAATTCCATATGGACAACGAGTATAATTAAAAAGCCCTAAATGGGCTGAGATTGTTGTTAGATTTTGACTAGCTTCCTCCAGTTATATTTGTTGGTAGGCCGAAGCTAAATGTAGTTTCGAAAAAACGTACCGCCGGATAGTTTTCCAAACAAATCCTCAATACGAGGTATCACATATTTTTCCATTTCTAAAACCGGATTTAATGTTACCTTATAATCCACGCAGATACGGACGGATCCATCAGGTTTTATAATAGGAACTATTGTTGTTCCCCATCTGCCTCCTGGATATCAATATTCAAATTAGCTAAGGTATATTCCTAATCATGTACATAGGCTATAAAATCTGTCGAATTTAAGACTTCTTCTTCACTATATATATCATTGCATGGACCCAGAATAATTATATCCAGGATACGTATAAACTTTCTTAGCCATATTTTATAACTAAATAATTTTTTAATTAATATGGTTTCTTATATTAAAAATTTAAAAAAAAATAATAATAATAAACGACAACGACTTTGAAATTTGCACAAGGTAAATAAAAGTAACACATTGACGACAACGAAAGTCGTCGCAGCTTTAGCCATGTATGCATGATCATGGGCCTTGCCAGATCGCTCACTCTGACGATTTTACTGGAACCAATACTCCCAATTCGACTAATTTCTTAATCTCCTTTTCCACTTTCGGTTTTACACTAAATGGCAAAGGCCTACGCGTATAATACTTGGGAACCGCCCCCTTCTGAATATACAGTTTAGCTTTCCCTAAACGATACCTTCCAAGATTACTTGTGAAAACTTCTGGAAATTTATCTGACAGGACATGAACCTGCTCCGAATTCTCCATGAAAATTTTATTTATTCTGAATTCTATCTGGAATTCCTTCATAAAATCTCTTCCTAATAATATCGGGCCATTCCCTTTGACAACATAAAAGTCTATATTATGCACTTTTCTCTTAAGCTAACTCTTAGTGAACATTTTTCCTCTGGTCTTATCTTGTCCCCAGTGTACGCAATCAAGTGTACTTTACTTTGTTCTAAATTTACTTCACCAAAATATTTATAAAACTGGACCGAGCCCATGCAACTCACTGCGGCCCCACTGTCTAATTCCGCGCACATATTTTTATTATTTATTGCTATGTTTAGCTGTATTGGTGCACCGTTTTTACATTTTATATTGAAAATTGATTCTTCAAGCGCATAACACTGAGCACCATTTGTTTTTCTGACAATTTTATCTGTTTCGAACTCACTTGGACAAACCCTTTTTAGGTGCCCTTTCTTACCGCACTTATTGCACAAACAATTTCTATATTTACAATTTTTAGCTAAATGGTTAGTGTACCCACAGCAAAAACATGCATTTCTACTTTATTTGCTATTTTTTGGAATTTATTACTAGGTTTGGAAAATGTTACCTTATGTACGGGTTCCTGCTTAACAACTACTATATTTCTACCCATTGTTGCTGCTTCTGCTTCTGTTTCCAATGCCAAAGCTACTGCTTTCATGGAAGTTAATTCCGAATTCCGATGACTTTTGTGCAAATAATTTGGTCCTAATGGGCCCCTTTTTCATTCTAACCAGAAACTTGTCTCTCATCGCTGCCTCGAGAATATTGCCGAATTCGCATGGGACTGCTAACTTTCGAACTTGCCGTTCCCATTCATGTACCTTTTGTGTTTCTGCCATACTCGAAGAATAAAATATCTCTCGTTCTACAAAAACTGACTTTGCGGATTCTAAATGATTGCTGAGGGCTTCCGTTAGTTCCTTAGAGGAAACGGCTTCAAGCTCCTTTGGATGACACAGATCACTTAGCAAAGCGTACGTTTGTTCACTTATCATGGTTAATAAAACTGCTCGTTGTTGCTGATCTATCTTAATTTCGTTTGCCGTCAAATACTGCATTAACCTTTTCTTGTAGACTATCCAGTCCATGTTAATATTATCAAACTCTTTTATCATTCCGATGCGGCCTTGTTCCATGATTTTTTTTTTTATGTTATTTTCCTCGTCGCCAGTTGTGATATTTAGACGTATTTGGAAGCGGGAGCTTTAATAAATAAAACACCGAACTTGGTAGATTCAATTATATATATATTTAATAAAATAGGATGTTTCTCGATTTGGTTTCTCAAATTACAAACCAAATGGCCCTGGGCAGCTACACATTTGACAGACAGCCAGATTCTTCTTCTATCTAGTTCCATAAGTGAGCCGCCTCAATTTCTCTACTTGACACTAAAGCTAATTTCACATTATCTAAAATTTGGCTTGAAGATGTTCTTGCGTCCGCAACCATGGCAGAACAATTGCTGTTTCTCCTGTAAACAGTCTTCATAATAGTGGCCCTGCTGATCGCAAATCCAGAAAATCGCCACGGGTCTGTTTGTAATAGCTGATAGGTCTTGTAAGCTATTGTCACATCCGGATAACATTGACAAATCAGAGTGCTTCCTCCACTTCATTCACTCGATGATGTCGTTAAGTGTTCTGGCTACTAGCAGTCGCAATTGGTAATGGTGTAGCTTGAATCTGTGTTGTTTTGAATCTCTGGTAAAAGTTGCACTTAACTATTTCCAGATATTCACTATCCGGCTGTTTTGTAATGTAGCTGTAAGTGAGCACCACAGCTATATTACGGTCTTATGGGTGGGTTAGTGTAGCAGTGGGTTAAAATACAAGGCATGTGTGCTTGTGGTTACTGCTACTTTATTAAACAAATTTTTCGTTACTCAATGGTAAATATTGTCTTCTTTCAACTTTATTCTCTAATCACCCTATGCTTTTTCCATTATTAATTTTATCTGCTGGTATGTATGCTTTCTTTATACCTCAGACTTAAATTGAGTTATGCTTAAGTAAATTCACTGTACTTGAATTTAATAATTCTTAATCACTTCACTTTTCTTATCTATCACACTTCAGACTAATTAAAATTGCTTTGTTTCTCCTCGTAAAACGCTAAATATCCAAGCGAGCATGAGTTTAACCGTTATATGGACAAACCTAAATCTAAAATAATTGCTGCCATCAACAAAATAAATTCATTTCACAAAAGATTTTTAATACTTATCCTGAGATTCTGATCAACAAAACCCCAATTTTCACCACAGAAACTTCCTAAAACACCCTTAAATTTGTAGCATGAAAATAGTGTATCTTGCTTGAACGTTTATTTATGCTACTGAATTTTCCTGAAGTTTCACTTTTATTGCACTTATTAAAATCACTGTGATATTATACCAGAATGGCATGTGTAATCACGATCAACTGAATGAGAATGATCTTAGTGAGTACTGCCCTTTTATAGTGTCGGAGCCGCCATTTTATCATAGATTCCACACACAAAAATGGAAATTCCACATATTTTTCATGCTTGCCAGCGGTTTTCAATTGCGAAAGTGATGGATTATTCATCCAGGTAAGCATATTTTGTTCCTGTTTATATGTTTATTAATGTATACAGAATAAATAACTAGCATAATGTATGTAAATTATGCAAAATTATTCATGTTATGAAAGTGTTTTCTGACATGTCAATATTGACAAACAAATGTTAAATTGGTTAATACTCGTGCATGTACATGCTGCAAGTTCATGTATTTCGTATATTTACACCTAGTTGCCTATTTTGCAAATGTTTATTACGCAGAAGGTACGAATTTCGCGAAGAAATTAGCATGTTTACATTTACATGTTATTGTTATTGTTATTGTACTACCAAGAAATTCGTTTTCTTGGCAGTCTGCAAGTAATTTCCTTCTATTTATAGTTTTCTTATAATTTTGCTTTCTTGTGAGTTGTTTTAATCTAATGTATCTTTATTTGTTCCAGATTGTTTCCAGATCATTAGCTGAAGTTCGTGGAAAAATCTGAGACCATTGGACTAGTGGATGTACAGGGAAGGATTGAGTACTCTGTTTTTTTTTTTTTATATTAATCGATTGCATCTATTTTAAGCTGTGTTCAACATACTCCCCCCCCCCCCCCGTTGAACAGTCTGTTCAACCAAAGCCTCTTTTATTTTACGAATACCCCTTTTATGGTAATGATGGACGTAGAAATCCACCGTTTTGCGTTTTGATTCTTACTACCCATACTAGCTCTTCTGCCCAACTATTGGGTGGCATACAATCGTGTTTGACAATCTGAAGGTTAGGTTGTCTTGTGTACCATTTAGGCCGATTTTGAAGTTGGTCAAGGTAATCCCTTGACCATTTATCCCAAAATTATTTATATAATTGCTGGGTGTACTTCCATCGTTTGGAAAGTACTACCGCTTCGTTAGTGTAGTCTGGCTCTGGAATGGCTTTAAATGCTAGACCAATCAAAGAAATGTCCGAGTGTGAGGATAAGTAACTCCTCTGGATTATTTCTCCCATAGCTTAGCGGTCTAGAATTTAAACATGCTTCCACCTGAGCCAGGACCGTCGAATATTCTTCAAATTTGCACTTGGATTGTTGTAATGTGTGTCGTAAATGATGCTTTGTCAATTTCACTCCTGCTTCCAATATCCGCCCAAAGTATGGAGAGGCTGGAGGATTGAAATGCCAATTGATTTTCTTGGTGGCAAGATATTGTGCTGCTACTGGAGTTGCATCGCGAAGTAATTCTTGCACGTCTTTTTCTAAAATAGACTTTCCTCCAGTGAAGTTGGTGCCACAATCTGAATATATGTATGTCACTCCTTAATCCTATTCTAGCCAAAAATCTTTTTAATGCGACGAGGAATGATTCAGATGTGAGTTCTGACACCAACTGGATATGCGCAGCCTTCGTGGCCATACAGATAAAGATGTAAAAATATGCCTTCTGTAATTTTGCGTTGCGTAGATTTGATGAATTTATTATTACTCGTCCGGCTAATCAATTCCTACTTTCATAAATGGCTTTGTTATATTAACCCGGGAAAGTGGGTAAATTTTCCATTAATTGGCTTCTTGTCATCGTTCGGTGTTTGAAACATACAATGTGTTTGCGCAGTCTGCTAGTAATACGGCGTCGTGCATCTATGATCCAAAAACTATCTCGACTAGTGCTAAGAACCAATGATGACCGCATGCGGAGTTTCTATATGTAGTTTATCGATTAAAATTAATGTAATGTGATGATCAGGTGGTAACATGATTGGGTGCTTCCTATTCAATGGGATTGACGCGTTATGAAGTCTACCACCGAATCGTATCAAAACATTCTCGTCCATAAAGGGCTTAAGCTTTATTAGTTTGCTATGCTGTCCAACATATTTTTGTACTCTTCTGCGAACGCAGTTTGTTGTACGAGTTTGAATATTACTTGTTCTGTGTGGTTACTTTCCCGGACATTGAAGACTTGTAGGCGTTTAGCTTGAGGATGCCTACAATTGTACATGGAACGTTGTATGTGCGCTACGATTCGACTACAGGACAGGTAACGTAAAAGAAGATTATTCTCCAACTTCGCTAAGGAATTTACTGTAGGGGTTTCTTTAGCTTCTAGGTTTGTCTGTTCCAAAATATCATCGAATTTCGGCCATTTGTCTTGTTCTTCCGACAGCCATGATGGTCCATGCCACTATTAGTGATTGCCTAGTAAATCTGCTGCAGGCGCAGCTCTTGAGGCTAAATCTGCACGGTTTTGTTTCGTGGATACGTAACGCCATTGTTCAAAGCATACGATGTCTTGTATTTCGACTACGCTATATGCCACGTAGATTTTCCACAGAGCTGGATACTGTTTGGTCTATTGCAAGACAATCATTGATTTTGTCCACTTGGCACTTGTTGTAGGCACAAATCTTTTATTGTAGCTCCATTAAGCGCTAATCGGGGAATTGCTGTCGGTTTTTGCAGTAAGTAAATTTGTGTGGATTAAGCCATTGTGGTCTTCGACACGTATAAAAACTGCAGCTGCAAATGCCTTTGTAGATGCGTCACAAGATCCAAGTAGTTAGATACACACTTTGGACGAATAGTTAATCCATCTAGGAATCTGTAAGTTATCTATATACCTTAAGTTAACTTTGAACCTATTCCATTGTTGTTCAAACATTTTCGACAACTTGTTGTCCCATGCACATCCTGTGATCCACAATGCTTCCATCAGCTCCTTGGCTGTAATTACCAATGGTGCCAAGCAGCCCCTTATAATTTTATTGATTCCATGTCCTTGAATTCGCGTTGGCCTGCAGGAAGATGTTTTAACAAGTTAAAATTGTTGCTTGGCTATTTCCTCAGATTGAATCCTCCTTTTTTTAACATAACAAGTAGTTCATCTAAAAGGTATTTCACTTCGTGGATCTATCCGCACCGGTTAGCAGGTCGTCCACGTAAAAGTCTGTGGTTGTGGCCTTAGACGCTAGAGGCCATCTTTGCTGTTCATCTTTTGCTAATTATGGCGCTAAAGATGTTCCGAGTGTCAGCGTGTTCAACTGAAAATCATGAATCTCCTTGCTTTAGGATGTCTCCAAATGATTCGCTGAAACGTCCGATGATCTGGATGCATTGCAATCATGCGATACATCTTTTCAATATCCGAATTCATTGCAATTTTATTTTTACGCCAGTTGAGCAACGTGGCGAATACTTTTGGTTGTAATACTGGTCCCTTTAATGGCAACTTTGTGAGCGAGTTTCCATTTGACGTCTTCTCCGACGCATCAAATACAATACTCTCACCTTTAATGTAGTGCTTTCCTTAACAACAGCATGATGAGGTATATAATAACGCGGTTCATTAATGTAGGGAGGAAGTATTTCTTTCATGTGACCCAACTCGTGATATTCGTCTAAACATCTCTCATATTCATTTTGTAATTCTTGATTCCTTTCAAGTTGTCTTTGAATTCCTTGAAAGCGCTTGACTGGTCGTAGTCTTGAATGCCCTAAGTCCGGCGTTTTGTTGTTCACAAAGGGTAACTTCACTTGGTATGTTACATTATGAAGACGTTGGTGATTGAGTTGGTAACTCTGTAGACATTCTTTGTCTTCTGTGTTAATGAATGGATTCGTGGGAAATTCTTCTGTTTCCCAGAACTTTGTGAGTTGCAAGGCTAAATCATCCGTTGCGATAGTGAACGACGATGTATTGTGCTCTAAAGTGTTTACTATAGACCCTAGTAGAATCCAACCAAATATTGTGTTGATTGCTGTATGGGTGGTATTTGACCCTTGCTGAATACCCTTGCTCCTAATAACGCATCCATCTTTCCAGGTTTCCAAAATGTGGGACCCACAAGTGGCAGTTTGTTAAGTGTTAAACATTCCATTTTGGAAACTGTTCTGGAAGGCAAGGGATCTGTGATTTTATTCAGTATTAAAAAGTCTTCCTTTAATACTATTTTCGACTTCGGGTTTCGAGATCGAAGTGTGAGTGTGGTTTGTTGCCTTGAAGTGGCTGCATGGCTAGTGTTTAAGCCTGTGATGGACACTGCACTCGGACTTCGATATGCTCTTAATTTCCTGCATGCTTCCTCCGTGATGAAGGATGATTGCGAGCCGTTATCTATTAGATATGTGGCGTCTCGGCCTTTGCTTGTGCCACTACCCGTGCTGTTGCTAGCAGGGCATTCTGACTAATGTTTAAGTAATTAATGTTGCCACCTGATAGTAAACGAGAAGAGATTTCGTTTATGAAACTAGGTTGATCAGCTTGACTTGGGTTCAACCTCGCTTTATCATATGCTAACTTAAGCTAATGGTTGACAGCTGAAAATTTGGGTTTGTCCCTATTATGATTTTCGTGGAGTGTGCTATGATGTTTCTGATTACATTTCAAACATTTAAACTTGCTCATACAGTGATTTATGTTGTTAATTCCTAAACAATGAAAGCAACGGCCTGATGTCTTAAGTATTTGATATCTGGATGGTATATCCATCGCTCGATACATCGGACATCTTTGAATGAAATGACTTGCGTTGCATGCGGTGAATTTAATTTCCTTTGCCGCATGATATGATTTTGTGACTTCAGGTTTGGTTTTGGTTTATATTGTGGTGACTAAACTATATTATATGCTATGGACTCTAAGATTCTTAAACGAGTATTCAAAAATTTCTTAAATAATTGGAAGGTTGGCAACTGTTCAGCCCACATGTAAAATCCCTCGATGCAGCTTCCTTCCCTAGTTTGCATTTCCTAAAAATTAACAAAAAAAGAAACACAAAGAATTTCATCTTAAAATAATTTAAAACAAAAATACTTATCTAATATAAGGGAACTTCCTCCCTTTGGTCCAACGCCGTCCTGGGGCTTGCTCCATGACATTTCACCTGAAAATAAACAAAAAATCTTATAAATAACTAATAAAATCAATAAATATTACAAACTTACCAAAAATACCTACTGCTGTATATTTACAAATTGACATGTCAAAATGTCAACACATCACATCAGAAGCTCTCGCCTTCGCCGCAGTCAGAGTTCAGTGCAACTTTAATGGTCTCATATGACGTCACTACGGGACGCCGCCATCAAAGTATAACAACTTTGAGAACGAGCGTTGTCAAGGCAACCTATCATGAAGCCGAAGCGTAGCGGTTCGCGGCTGCTATAAAAGGGCGACGAGCTGCAGCAGAATTATCCATTCCCAATTCAGAATTTGATCTGAAAACATCAGAATTTACTCTGATTTTCCTAAATTATCCAAACCTAATTTTGTTCCCATCTAAGTAGGAATTTACTCCTACTGCAGAAATATAATTCTGCTTATATTTTATCTCCCACCTGAGTAGGAATTTACTCCTACTGCAGAAATATAATTCTGCTTATATTTTATTTCCCACCTGAGTAGGAATTTACTCCTACTGCAGAAATCTAATTCTGCTTATTTTTCATCTCCCACCTGAGTAGGAATTTACTCCTACTGCAGAAATTTAATTCTGCTTATTTTTCATCTCACAGCTGAGTAGGAATTTACTCCTACTGCAGAAATTTAATTCTGCTTATTTTTCATCTCCCACCTGAGTAGGAATTTACTCCTACTGCAGAAATCTACTTCTGCTTTAATTCTATCCTACGTCTAAGCAGGAATCTACTCCTGCTACAGAAATCTACTTCTGCCTTATTTCATCCATCATCGAAGCAGGAATCTACTCTTGCTGCAGAAATTGACTTCTGTCAAATTAGTTATTTCCATTACTACTATAGCGCTTAGACGTGCAGCACAAAAACTTCTATTTCATTTGTTCATGAATTTAATAGTAAATTCATTTTTTCTCTTCTTTTTCAGAAATAAGGAGAACAAATCTCTGTAGCAGTGTTTTTTTTTTTAATTATTGAATTTGTATTGAATTGGTAGCTTAAGGTAGTATAAGTTTTTTTGAATTCGTAATCGTAAGCTAGATTAGTCATAAGAGAATTGAATTTGTGATAATAGTTTATAAGCAACATACTGAATAAATTTTATATTTGAATTAAGACAAAGCTGAGTTATCCTTTTACAACCGGCACCCCCCTTTAGCTTGAGCACAGATCTCACAGCAACTCTTGTGTCCCTTCCTGTTCTCCTTCCCATAACTTTAGGGTAGTAAATGCAATTTCTGCACAAATAAATGTATAAGAAGTACATCCCATGATTTTGTATAAATATCTAAACTTGTTAGCTGCTGGATGTAATCATCAGTTGTGTCAATGATTGACTTGAGTACATTTTCCGACTCTGAATTTAATTTAACTTGATTTACTAGAACCTTTAATTGATGATTGACTAGGATTGTCTTGTTCTCATACCTTGCTTTTAGATTGTTCCAAGCTGGCATGTAATCTTCATTTGTCACTAGGGTATGTCGTAATAATTTCTCCCTCATCACCCACTTAACAAGATTTGATGCAGCTTCTGTACTGGTGTCAGCTTGGCATTATCATGAACAAGAGAAACGAATAGATCATGAAATGATCACCATAAATCGTACTTGCAATTATATTTAGGCAACTGTATTCACGGAAGGAATGACTCCTGTTGAACAACAGTTGTTGAGTGAATGGGTACTGTTTCCGTGCTTGACGTTCCAGCAGCTGGGACGAATTTCCGCATTCTTTCTACTAATTCTCCCATGTATTCGGTTGCAAAATTATTCATGTTATGAAAGTGTTTTCTGACATGTCAATATTGACAAACAAATGTTAAATTGGTTAATACTCGTGCATGTACATGCTGCAAGTTCATGTATTTCGTATATTTACACCTAGTTGCCTATTTTGCAAATGTTTATTACGCAGAAGGTATGAATTTCGCGAAGAAATTAGCATGTTTACATTTACATGTTATTGTTATTGTACTACCAAGAAATTCGTTTTCTTGGCAGTCTGCAAGTAATTTCCTTCTATTTATAGTTTTCTTATAATTTTGCTTTCTTGTGAGTTGTTTTAATCTAATGTATCTTTATTTATTCCAGATTGTTTCCAGATCATTAGCTGAAGTTCGTGGAAAAATCTGAGACCATTGGACTAGTGGATGTACAGGGAAGGATTGAGTACTCTGTTTTTTTTTTTTTTTATATTAATCGATTGCATCTATTTTAAGCTGTGTTCAACATACCCCCCCCCCCCCCCGGTTGAACAGTCTGTTCAACCAAAGCCTCTTTTATTTTACGAATACCCCTTTTATGGTAATGATGGACGTAGAAATCCACCGTTTTGCGTTTTGATTCTTACTACCCATACTAGCTCTTCTGCCCAACTATTGGGTGGCATACAATCGTGTTTGACAATCTGAAGGTTAGGTTGTCTTGTGTACCATTTAGGCCGATTTTGAAGTTGGTCAAGGTAATCCCTTGACCATTTATCCCAAAATTATTTATATAATTGCTGGGTGTACTTCCATCGTTTGGAAAGTACTACCGCTTCGTTAGTGTAGTCTGGCTCTGGAATGGCTTTAAATGCTAGACCAATCAAAGAAATGTCCGAGTGTGAGGATAAGTAACTCCTCTGGATTATTTCTCCCATAGCTTAGCGGTCTAGAATTTAAACATGCTTCCACCTGAGCCAGGACCGTCGAATATTCTTCAAATTTGCACTTGGATTGTTGTAATGTGTGTCGTAAATGATGCTTTGTCAATTTCACTCCTGCTTCCAATATCCGCCCAAAGTATGGAGAGGCTGGAGGATTGAAATGCCAATTGATTTTCTTGGTGGCAAGATATTGTGCTGCTACTGGAGTTGCATCGCGAAGTAATTCTTGCACGTCTTTTTCTAAAATAGACTTTCCTCCAGTGAAGTTGGTGCCACAATCTGAATATATGTATGTCACTCCTTAATCCTATTCTAGCCAAAAATCTTTTTAATGCGACGAGGAATGATTCAGATGTGAGTTCTGACACCAACTGGATATGCGCAGCCTTCGTGGCCATACAGATAAAGATGTAAAAATATGCCTTCTGTAATTTTGCGTTGCGTAGATTTGATGAATTTATTATTACTCGTCCGGCTAATCAATTCCTACTTTCATAAATGGCTTTGTTATATTAACCCGGGAAAGTGGGTAAATTTTCCATTAATTGGCTTCTTGTCATCGTTCGGTGTTTGAAACATACAATGTGTTTGCGCAGTCTGCTAGTAATACGGCGTCGTGCATCTATGATCCAAAAACTATCTCGACTAGTGCTAAGAACCAATGATGACCGCATGCGGAGTTTCTATATGTAGTTTATCGATTAAAATTAATGTAATGTGATGATCAGGTGGTAACATGATTGGGTGCTTCCTATTCAATGGGATTGACGCGTTATGAAGTCTACCACCGAATCGTATCAAAACATTCTCGTCCATAAAGGGCTTAAGCTTTATTAGTTTGCTATGCTGTCCAACATATTTTTGTACTCTTCTGCGAACGCAGTTTGTTGTACGAGTTTGAATATTACTTGTTCTGTGTGGTTACTTTCCCGGACATTGAAGACTTGTAGGCGTTTAGCTTGAGGATGCCTACAATTGTACATGGAACGTTGTATGTGCGCTACGATTCGACTACAGGACAGGTAACGTAAAAGAAGATTATTCTCCAACTTCGCTAAGGAATTTACTGTAGGGGTTTCCTTAGCTTCTAGGTTTGTCTGTTCCAAAATATCATCGAATTTCGGCCATTTGTCTTGTTCTTCCGACAGCCATGATGGTCCATGCCACTATTAGTGATTGCCTAGTAAATCTGCTGCAGGCGCAGCTCTTGAGGCTAAATCTGCACGGTTTTGTTTCGTGGATACGTAACGCCATTGTTCAAAGCATACGATGTCTTGTATTTCGACTACGCTATATGCCACGTAGATTTTCCACAGAGCTGGATACTGTTTGGTCTATTGCAAGACAATCATTGATTTTGTCCACTTGGCACTTGTTGTAGGCACAAATCTTTTATTGTAGCTCCATTAAGCGCTAATCGGGGAATTGCTGTCGGTTTTTGCAGTAAGTAAATTTGTGTGGATTAAGCCATTGTGGTCTTCGACACGTATAAAAACTGCAGCTGCAAATGCCTTTGTAGATGCGTCACAAGATCCAAGTAGTTAGATACACACTTTGGACGAATAGTTAATCCATCTAGGAATCTGTAAGTTATCTATATACCTTAAGTTAACTTTGAACCTATTCCATTGTTGTTCAAACATTTTCGACAACTTGTTGTCCCATGCACATCCTGTGATCCACAATGCTTCCATCAGCTCCTTGGCTGTAATTACCAATGGTGCCAAGCAGCCCCTTATAATTTTATTGATTCCATGTCCTTGAATTCGCGTTGGCCTGCAGGAAGATGTTTTAACAAGTTAAAATTGTTGCTTGGCTATTTCCTCAGATTGAATCCTCCTTTTTTAAACATAACAAGTAGTTCATCTAAAAGGTATTTCACTTCGTGGATCTATCCGCACCGGTTAGCAGGTCGTCCACGTAAAAGTCTGTGGTTGTGGCCTTAGACGCTAGAGGCCATCTTTGCTGTTCATCTTTTGCTAATTATGGCGCTAAAGATGTTCCGAGTGTCAGCGTGTTCAACTGAAAATCATGAATCTCCTTGCTTTAGGATGTCTCCAAATGATTCGCTGAAACGTCCGATGATCTGGATGCATTGCAATCATGCGATACATCTTTTCAAAATCCGAATTCATTGCAATTTTATTTTTACGCCAGTTGAGCAACGTGGCGAATACTTTTGGTTGTAATACTGGTCCCTTTAATGGCAACTTTGTGAGCGAGTTTCCATTTGACGTCTTCTCCGACGCATCAAATACAATACTCTCACCTTTAATGTAGTGCTTTCCTTAACAACAGCATGATGAGGTATATAATAACGCGGTTCATTAATGTAGGGAGGAAGTATTTCTTTCATGTGACCCAACTCGTGATATTCGTCTAAACATCTCTCATATTCATTTTGTAATTCTTGATTCCTTTCAAGTTGTCTTTGAATTCTTTGAAAGCGCTTGACTGGTCGTAGTCTTGAATGCCCTAAGTCCGGCGTTTTGTTGTTCACAAAGGGTAACTTCACTTGGTATGTTACATTATGAAGACGTTGGTGATTGAGTTGGTAACTCTGTAGACATTCTTTGTCTTCTGTGTTAACGAATGGATTCGTGGGAAATTCTTCTGTTTCCCAGAACTTTGTGAGTTGCAAAGCTAAATCATCCGTTGCGATAGTGAACGACGATGTATTGTGCTCTAAAGTGTTTACTATAGACCCTAGTAGAATCCAACCAAATATTGTGTTGATTGCTGTATGGGTGGTATTTGACCCTTGCTGAATACCCTTGCTCCTAATAACGCATCCATCTTTCCAGGTTTCCAAAATGTGGGACCCACAAGTGGCAGTTTGTTAAGTGTTAAACATTCCATTTTGGAAACTGTTCTGGAAGGCAAGGGATCTGTGATTTTATTCAGTATTAAAAAGTCTTCCTTTAATACTATTTTCGACTTCGGGTTTCGAGATCGAAGTGTGAGTGTGGTTTGTTGCCTTGAAGTGGCTGCATGGCTAATGTTTAAGCCTGTGATGGACACTGCACTCGGACTTCGATATGCTCTTAATTTCCTGCATGCTTCCTCCGTGATGAAGGATGATTGCGAGCCGTTATCTATTAGATATGTGGCGTCTCGGCCTTTGCTTGTGCCACTACCCGTGCTGTTGCTAGCAGGGCATTCTGACTAATGTTTAAGTAATTAATGTTGCCACCTGATAGTAACCGAGAAGAGATTTCGTTTATGAAACTAGGTTGATCAGCTTGACTTGGGTTCAACCTCGCTTTATCATATGCTAACTTAAGCTAATGGTTGACAGCTGAAAATTTGGGTTTGTCCCTATTATGATTTTCGTGGAGTGTGCTATGATGTTTCTGATTACATTTCAAACATTTAAACTTGCTCATACAGTGATTTATGTTGTTAATTCCTAAACAATGAAAGCAACGGCCTGATGTCTTAAGTATTTGATATCTGGATGGTATATCCATCGCTCGATACATCGGACATCTTTGAATGAAATGACTTGCGTTGCATGCGGTGAATTTAATTTCCTTTGCCGCATGATATGATTTTGTGACTTCAGGTTTGGTTTTGGTTTATATTGTGGTGACTAAACTATATTATATGCTATGGACTCTAAGATTCTTAAACGAGTATTCAAAAATTTCTTAAATAATTGGAAGGTTGGCAACTGTTCAGCCCACATGTAAAATCCCTCGATGCAGCTTCCTTCCCTAGTTTGCATTTCCTAAAAATTAACAAAAAAAGAAACACAAAGAATTTCATCTTAAAATAATTTAAAACAAAAATACTTATCTAATATAAGGGAACTTCCTCCCTTTGGTCCAACGCCGTCCTGGGGCTTGCTCCATGACATTTCACCTGAAAATAAACAAAAAATCTTATAAATAACTAATAAAATCAATAAATATTACAAACTTACCAAAAATACCTACTGCTGTATATTTACAAATTGACATGTCAAAATGTCAACACATCACATCAGAAGCTCTCGCCTTCGCCGCAGTCAGAGTTCAGTGCAACTTTAATGGTCTCATATGACGTCACTACGGGACGCCGCCATCAAAGTATAACAACTTTGAGAACGAGCGTTGTCAAGGCAACCTATCATGAAGCCGAAGCGTAGCGGTTCGCGGCTGCTATAAAAGGGCGACGAGCTGCAGCAGAATTATCCATTCCCAATTCAGAATTTGATCTGAAAACATCAGAATTTACTCTGATTTTCCTAAATTATCCAAACCTAATTTTGTTCCCATCTAAGTAGGAATTTACTCCTACTGCAGAAATATAATTCTGCTTATATTTTATCTCCCACCTGAGTAGGAATTTACTCCTACTGCAGAAATATAATTCTGCTTATATTTTATTTCCCACCTGAGTAGGAATTTACTCCTACTGCAGAAATCTAATTCTGCTTATTTTTCATCTCCCACCTGAGTAGGAATTTACTCCTACTGCAGAAATTTAATTCTGCTTATTTTTCATCTCACAGCTGAGTAGGAATTTACTCCTACTGCAGAAATTTAATTCTGCTTATTTTTCATCTCCCACCTGAGTAGGAATTTACTCCTACTGCAGAAATCTACTTCTGCTTTAATTCTATCCTACGTCTAAGCAGGAATCTACTCCTGCTACAGAAATCTACTTCTGCCTTATTTCATCCATCATCGAAGCAGGAATCTACTCTTGCTGCAGAAATTGACTTCTGTCAAATTAGTTATTTCCATTACTACTATAGCGCTTAGACGTGCAGCACAAAAACTTCTATTTCATTTGTTCATGAATTTAATAGTAAATTCATTTTTTCTCTTCTTTTTCAGAAATAAGGAGAACAAATCTCTGTAGCAGTGTTTTTTTTTTTAATTATTGAATTTGTATTGAATTGGTAGCTTAAGGTAGTATAAGTTTTTTTGAATTCGTAATCGTAAGCTAGATTAGTCATAAGAGAATTGAATTTGTGATAATAGTTTATAAGCAACATACTGAATAAATTTTATATTTGAATTAAGACAAAGCTGAGTTATCCTTTTACAACCGGCACCCCCCTTTAGCTTGAGCACAGATCTCACAGCAACTCTTGTGTCCCTTCCTGTTCTCCTTCCCATAACTTTAGGGTAGTAAATGCAATTTCTGCACAAATAAATGTATAAGAAGTACATCCCATGATTTTGTATAAATATCTAAACTTGTTAGCTGCTGGATGTAATCATCAGTTGTGTCAATGATTGACTTGAGTACATTTTCCGACTCTGAATTTAATTTAACTTGATTTACTAGAACCTTTAATTGATGATTGACTAGGATTGTCTTGTTCTCATACCTTGCTTTTAGATTGTTCCAAGCTGGCATGTAATCTTCATTTGTCACTAGGGTATGTCGTAATAATTTCTCCCTCATCACCCACTTAACAAGATTTGATGCAGCTTCTGTACTGGTGTCAGCTTGGCATTATCATGAACAAGAGAAACGAATAGATCATGAAATGATCACCATAAATCGTACTTGCAATTATATTTAGGCAACTGTATTCACGGAAGGAATGACTCCTGTTGAACAACAGTTGTTGAGTGAATGGGTACTGTTTCCGTGCTTGACGTTCCAGCAGCTGGGACGAATTTCCGCATTCTTTCTACTAATTCTCCCATGTATTCGGTTGCAAAATTATTCATGTTATGAAAGTGTTTTCTGACATGTCAATATTGACAAACAAATGTTAAATTGGTTAATACTCGTGCATGTACATGCTGCAAGTTCATGTATTTCGTATATTTACACCTAGTTGCCTATTTTGCAAATGTTTATTACGCAGAAGGTATGAATTTCGCGAAGAAATTAGCATGTTTACATTTACATGTTATTGTTATTGTACTACCAAGAAATTCGTTTTCTTGGCAGTCTGCAAGTAATTTCCTTCTATTTATAGTTTTCTTATAATTTTGCTTTCTTGTGAGTTGTTTTAATCTAATGTATCTTTATTTATTCCAGATTGTTTCCAGATCATTAGCTGAAGTTCGTGGAAAAATCTGAGACCATTGGACTAGTGGATGTACAGGGAAGGATTGAGTACTCTGTTTTTTTTTTTTTTTATATTAATCGATTGCATCTATTTTAAGCTGTGTTCAACATACCCCCCCCCCCCCCCCCGGTTGAACAGTCTGTTCAACCAAAGCCTCTTTTATTTTACGAATACCCCTTTTATGGTAATGATGGACGTAGAAATCCACCGTTTTGCGTTTTGATTCTTACTACCCATACTAGCTCTTCTGCCCAACTATTGGGTGGCATACAATCGTGTTTGACAATCTGAAGGTTAGGTTGTCTTGTGTACCATTTAGGCCGATTTTGAAGTTGGTCAAGGTAATCCCTTGACCATTTATCCCAAAATTATTTATATAATTGCTGGGTGTACTTCCATCGTTTGGAAAGTACTACCGCTTCGTTAGTGTAGTCTGGCTCTGGAATGGCTTTAAATGCTAGACCAATCAAAGAAATGTCCGAGTGTGAGGATAAGTAACTCCTCTGGATTATTTCTCCCATAGCTTAGCGGTCTAGAATTTAAACATGCTTCCACCTGAGCCAGGACCGTCGAATATTCTTCAAATTTGCACTTGGATTGTTGTAATGTGTGTCGTAAATGATGCTTTGTCAATTTCACTCCTGCTTCCAATATCCGCCCAAAGTATGGAGAGGCTGGAGGATTGAAATGCCAATTGATTTTCTTGGTGGCAAGATATTGTGCTGCTACTGGAGTTGCATCGCGAAGTAATTCTTGCACGTCTTTTTCTAAAATAGACTTTCCTCCAGTGAAGTTGGTGCCACAATCTGAATATATGTATGTCACTCCTTAATCCTATTCTAGCCAAAAATCTTTTTAATGCGACGAGGAATGATTCAGATGTGAGTTCTGACACCAACTGGATATGCGCAGCCTTCGTGGCCATACAGATAAAGATGTAAAAATATGCCTTCTGTAATTTTGCGTTGCGTAGATTTGATGAATTTATTATTACTCGTCCGGCTAATCAATTCCTACTTTCATAAATGGCTTTGTTATATTAACCCGGGAAAGTGGGTAAATTTTCCATTAATTGGCTTCTTGTCATCGTTCGGTGTTTGAAACATACAATGTGTTTGCGCAGTCTGCTAGTAATACGGCGTCGTGCATCTATGATCCAAAAACTATCTCGACTAGTGCTAAGAACCAATGATGACCGCATGCGGAGTTTCTATATGTAGTTTATCGATTAAAATTAATGTAATGTGATGATCAGGTGGTAACATGATTGGGTGCTTCCTATTCAATGGGATTGACGCGTTATGAAGTCTACCACCGAATCGTATCAAAACATTCTCGTCCATAAAGGGCTTAAGCTTTATTAGTTTGCTATGCTGTCCAACATATTTTTGTACTCTTCTGCGAACGCAGTTTGTTGTACGAGTTTGAATATTACTTGTTCTGTGTGGTTACTTTCCCGGACATTGAAGACTTGTAGGCGTTTAGCTTGAGGATGCCTACAATTGTACATGGAACGTTGTATGTGCGCTACGATTCGACTACAGGACAGGTAACGTAAAAGAAGATTATTCTCCAACTTCGCTAAGGAATTTACTGTAGGGGTTTCCTTAGCTTCTAGGTTTGTCTGTTCCAAAATATCATCGAATTTCGGCCATTTGTCTTGTTCTTCCGACAGCCATGATGGTCCATGCCACTATTAGTGATTGCCTAGTAAATCTGCTGCAGGCGCAGCTCTTGAGGCTAAATCTGCACGGTTTTGTTTCGTGGATACGTAACGCCATTGTTCAAAGCATACGATGTCTTGTATTTCGACTACGCTATATGCCACGTAGATTTTCCACAGAGCTGGATACTGTTTGGTCTATTGCAAGACAATCATTGATTTTGTCCACTTGGCACTTGTTGTAGGCACAAATCTTTTATTGTAGCTCCATTAAGCGCTAATCGGGGAATTGCTGTCGGTTTTTGCAGTAAGTAAATTTGTGTGGATTAAGCCATTGTGGTCTTCGACACGTATAAAAACTGCAGCTGCAAATGCCTTTGTAGATGCGTCACAAGATCCAAGTAGTTAGATACACACTTTGGACGAATAGTTAATCCATCTAGGAATCTGTAAGTTATCTATATACCTTAAGTTAACTTTGAACCTATTCCATTGTTGTTCAAACATTTTCGACAACTTGTTGTCCCATGCACATCCTGTGATCCACAATGCTTCCATCAGCTCCTTGGCTGTAATTACCAATGGTGCCAAGCAGCCCCTTATAATTTTATTGATTCCATGTCCTTGAATTCGCGTTGGCCTGCAGGAAGATGTTTTAACAAGTTAAAATTGTTGCTTGGCTATTTCCTCAGATTGAATCCTCCTTTTTTAAACATAACAAGTAGTTCATCTAAAAGGTATTTCACTTCGTGGATCTATCCGCACCGGTTAGCAGGTCGTCCACGTAAAAGTCTGTGGTTGTGGCCTTAGACGCTAGAGGCCATCTTTGCTGTTCATCTTTTGCTAATTATGGCGCTAAAGATGTTCCGAGTGTCAGCGTGTTCAACTGAAAATCATGAATCTCCTTGCTTTAGGATGTCTCCAAATGATTCGCTGAAACGTCCGATGATCTGGATGCATTGCAATCATGCGATACATCTTTTCAAAATCCGAATTCATTGCAATTTTATTTTTACGCCAGTTGAGCAACGTGGCGAATACTTTTGGTTGTAATACTGGTCCCTTTAATGGCAACTTTGTGAGCGAGTTTCCATTTGACGTCTTCTCCGACGCATCAAATACAATACTCTCACCTTTAATGTAGTGCTTTCCTTAACAACAGCATGATGAGGTATATAATAACGCGGTTCATTAATGTAGGGAGGAAGTATTTCTTTCATGTGACCCAACTCGTGATATTCGTCTAAACATCTCTCATATTCATTTTGTAATTCTTGATTCCTTTCAAGTTGTCTTTGAATTCTTTGAAAGCGCTTGACTGGTCGTAGTCTTGAATGCCCTAAGTCCGGCGTTTTGTTGTTCACAAAGGGTAACTTCACTTGGTATGTTACATTATGAAGACGTTGGTGATTGAGTTGGTAACTCTGTAGACATTCTTTGTCTTCTGTGTTAACGAATGGATTCGTGGGAAATTCTTCTGTTTCCCAGAACTTTGTGAGTTGCAAAGCTAAATCATCCGTTGCGATAGTGAACGACGATGTATTGTGCTCTAAAGTGTTTACTATAGACCCTAGTAGAATCCAACCAAATATTGTGTTGATTGCTGTATGGGTGGTATTTGACCCTTGCTGAATACCCTTGCTCCTAATAACGCATCCATCTTTCCAGGTTTCCAAAATGTGGGACCCACAAGTGGCAGTTTGTTAAGTGTTAAACATTCCATTTTGGAAACTGTTCTGGAAGGCAAGGGATCTGTGATTTTATTCAGTATTAAAAAGTCTTCCTTTAATACTATTTTCGACTTCGGGTTTCGAGATCGAAGTGTGAGTGTGGTTTGTTGCCTTGAAGTGGCTGCATGGCTAATGTTTAAGCCTGTGATGGACACTGCACTCGGACTTCGATATGCTCTTAATTTCCTGCATGCTTCCTCCGTGATGAAGGATGATTGCGAGCCGTTATCTATTAGATATGTGGCGTCTCGGCCTTTGCTTGTGCCACTACCCGTGCTGTTGCTAGCAGGGCATTCTGACTAATGTTTAAGTAATTAATGTTGCCACCTGATAGTAACCGAGAAGAGATTTCGTTTATGAAACTAGGTTGATCAGCTTGACTTGGGTTCAACCTCGCTTTATCATATGCTAACTTAAGCTAATGGTTGACAGCTGAAAATTTGGGTTTGTCCCTATTATGATTTTCGTGGAGTGTGCTATGATGTTTCTGATTACATTTCAAACATTTAAACTTGCTCATACAGTGATTTATGTTGTTAATTCCTAAACAATGAAAGCAACGGCCTGATGTCTTAAGTATTTGATATCTGGATGGTATATCCATCGCTCGATACATCGGACACCTTTGAATGAAATGACTTGCGTTGCATGCGGTGAATTTAATTTCCTTTGCCGCATGATATGATTTTGTGACTTCAGGTTTGGTTTTGGTTTATATTGTGGTGACTAAACTATATTATATGCTATGGACTCTAAGATTCTTAAACGAGTATTCAAAAATTTCTTAAATAATTGGAAGGTTGGCAACTGTTCAGCCCACATGTAAAATCCCTCGATGCAGCTTCCTTCCCTAGTTTGCATTTCCTAAAAATTAACAAAAAAAGAAACACAAAGAATTTCATCTTAAAATAATTTAAAACAAAAATACTTATCTAATATAAGGGAACTTCCTCCCTTTGGTCCAACGCCGTCCTGGGGCTTGCTCCATGACATTTCACCTGAAAATAAACAAAAAATCTTATAAATAACTAATAAAATCAATAAATATTACAAACTTACCAAAAATACCTACTGCTGTATATTTACAAATTGACATGTCAAAATGTCAACACATCACATCAGAAGTTCTCGCCTTCGCCGCAGTCAGAGTTCAGTGCAACTTTAATGGTCTCATATGACGTCACTACGGGACGCCGCCATCAAAGTATAACAACTTTGAGAACGAGCGTTGTCAAGGCAACCTATCATGAAGCCGAAGCGTAGCGGTTCGCGGCTGCTATAAAAGGGCGACGAGCTGCAGCAGAATTATCCATTCCCAATTCAGAATTTGATCTGAAAACATCAGAATTTACTCTGATTTTCCTAAATTATCCAAACCTAATTTTGTTCCCATCTAAGTAGGAATTTACTCCTACTGCAGAAATATAATTCTGCTTATATTTTATCTCCCACCTGAGTAGGAATTTACTCCTACTGCAGAAATATAATTCTGCTTATATTTTATTTCCCACCTGAGTAGGAATTTACTCCTACTGCAGAAATCTAATTCTGCTTATTTTTCATCTCCCACCTGAGTAGGAATTTACTCCTACTGCAGAAATTTAATTCTGCTTATTTTTCATCTCACAGCTGAGTAGGAATTTACTCCTACTGCAGAAATTTAATTCTGCTTATTTTTCATCTCCCACCTGAGTAGGAATTTACTCCTACTGCAGAAATCTACTTCTGCTTTAATTCTATCCTACGTCTAAGCAGGAATCTACTCCTGCTACAGAAATCTACTTCTGCCTTATTTCATCCATCATCGAAGCAGGAATCTACTCTTGCTGCAGAAATTGACTTCTGTCAAATTAGTTATTTCCATTACTACTATAGCGCTTAGACGTGCAGCACAAAAACTTCTATTTCATTTGTTCATGAATTTAATAGTAAATTCATTTTTTCTCTTCTTTTTCAGAAATAAGGAGAACAAATCTCTGTAGCAGTGTTTTTTTTTAATTATTGAATTTGTATTGAATTGGTAGCTTAAGGTAGTATAAGTTTTTTTGAATTCGTAATCGTAAGCTAGATTAGTCATAAGAGAATTGAATTTGTGATAATAGTTTATAAGCAACATACTGAATAAATTTTATATTTGAATTAAGACAAAGCTGAGTTATCCTTTTACAACCGGCACCCCCCTTTAGCTTGAGCACAGATCTCACAGCAACTCTTGTGTCCCTTCCTGTTCTCCTTCCCATAACTTTAGGGTAGTAAATGCAATTTCTGCACAAATAAATGTATAAGAAGTACATCCCATGATTTTGTATAAATATCTAAACTTGTTAGCTGCTGGATGTAATCATCAGTTGTGTCAATGATTGACTTGAGTACATTTTCCGACTCTGAATTTAATTTAACTTGATTTACTAGAACCTTTAATTGATGATTGACTAGGATTGTCTTGTTCTCATACCTTGCTTTTAGATTGTTCCAAGCTGGCATGTAATCTTCATTTGTCACTAGGGTATGTCGTAATAATTTCTCCCTCATCACCCACTTAACAAGATTTGATGCAGCTTCTGTACTGGTGTCAGCTTGGCATTATCATGAACAAGAGAAACGAATAGATCATGAAATGATCACCATAAATCGTACTTGCAATTATATTTAGGCAACTGTATTCACGGAAGGAATGACTCCTGTTGAACAACAGTTGTTGAGTGAATGGGTACTGTTTCCGTGCTTGACGTTCCAGCAGCTGGGACGAATTTCCGCATTCTTTCTACTAATTCTCCCATGTATTCGGAGTATTTTAACTCTGTTTTGTTATGATTATCTTAATCTAGATAGTCATGTAGCTTGTCATCAGAATTTTCTAATAAAGCCTGATTGATTGCCATATCTGAATCATTATACACCTGCTATAGTTTCTTTAAATCTGTCAATTTAGACTCGTAGAAGCTTTGAGTTCGTTTAACAAGGGCAATTTTTCCCATTATCAATTAATCTTTCTATTCGCGCACGCAACACTCTTTCCGTGAGGATTAGTTTTTCTACTGACTCAATATTAATTTATAGCCTACTATTTATTGTTGATTGACCGTGTAGGCACAACCGTGGCGCAAAGTGTTGGTAATGCGTTGATAAAACGTGGATGCGCATATTGGCAATAAAATATTCTTATTACTTTGGTGGCACGTGTGGTCACAAATTCGTTTAAAAATGTCCCTACTGCTGTGCTGCTATGTGCGGGCAAAACTTGTAACACACCTTGTTAAAAGAACTATGCGACGTACTTAAATGCCACGTGTTTAATAAATTATAAAAAGTATTGGAAATAACTTGATGCCACGTGGGAAATAAATTATAAGAATTAGTGGAAGTAAATTGATAGATAAATTGATAAATGGTGAAGACAGCTGGATAACCGTGTGGGCACAAATTGTAATAAATGTTTTTAAGCACTATTTATAATAATTCAATGCCACATATAGGCACAACTTATTAATAAACTTTTCGCCGTACTTGGTGCCACGATTGGCCAAATTAAAGTGCAAAGTATTTAAGTAAATTTTTGAACAATTTCTTGCAAGTTATTTAACAAAGTACTTATCACGAGTTAATGATATATGAGGGAACCATTTGCCGCAATAATTTTCAATGTTTTTACTCGTTTACTGCCACGTCTGGGCACACACATACACGGTCTTATTGACTAAATAACTCGTTTACTGCCACGTCTGGGCACACTTATACATGTTCTATTAACACGTTTATGCAATTTTTCAGGAAAATCTTTCATCACTAATTGAGCATAACTGGAATTGGTCTCAATTGAAACAGTAAACAGGTACACATTCCTGGATGGAACCACCATAAAATGTTTTGTAATGTAGCTGTAAGTGAGCACCACAGCTATATAACGGCATTTTGGGTGAGTTAGTGTAGCGATGTGTTAAAATGACAAGACATGTGTTGTTGTATATACACAATACACGAAAAGATAGCACCATCTAGCCTGTAAACCTAGTCAGAAAATTTTCATAAGCTAACCATGCTTAAAAACTTGGTTGGTTTATCAGAAAAATACGCAAAGAAAACAGCGTCAGCAGTTCCCTCACCGACTTTTCCCACAAATATTACGCTAAAGAATTTCACGATAAGAAAGTCGCGCAGCATAAATACATTACATGTATGAGAGCACCGCGATTTTCAAACGACGGGACGGTGGCTGATGTTTATTAAAGGATAGAATTACATCTTTTCAAGCCACCGTCCATCGAAAAATATTCTGGACTTGTTTAATCAAGTCCGGAACAAATGAAAATTTTTCTCAGGGTAGAAATGCAAACGATGCATTTTCTACCCTGAACGATCGTTCTTCATCGCAATGAATGTGATCAAAAGCAGAGTTCGTTTTTTAACTTGAAAGAAAAAGGCTCGTAGGAGAGTTGCGGCGGGATAGCGAAAAAAGAATTTATTGTGTTTAAAGAAAAAGTATTGAATTAGATTCGGTCGTACTTGGCTTTAAAAGATAAAAATTATAATAGCGAAGAAAGAATTTATTGTATTTAAAGAAGGAGAAAAAAGAATAAAGTGAAAGTGAGAGAATTTATTGTATTTAAGGAAAAAGAAAAAAGGAATAAAGTGAAAATTTGTGCTCTCGATAAATTGGTGTAATGAATTATTAACCGCCCTCACCACCAAAAACACCCAAGTGTTGGAAGTACAAAGCGACTTGTCTTTCGCCCACAGGGTAAGACAGTAATCAAAAGACATTTTCTTGGTGCATGGAATATAACAATTGGCGCAGCCGGTAGGTTCAAGGAAACCGGTTAAAGATACAAGAACATAAGTGCTTGAAAACCCTTGTTCCTCCACGAACAACACCAAAGAGGCAAGACCTAGAACTAGTGCTGGGTAAGACACCCTACCCTGCAACTCGGGGCTGGGTCTGGCTTCGGGGGCATTCGTTTTTGGTCACCTCCAACGCTCGGAGTAGTACAGCTTTAACTGCCTCTGCTCCAGGCGAGTAAGCAGACACCCCCACAGCAAAGTGCAAAGCACCAACGCGGGATATTTGTGGGCTCCAACCCTGCCCGGGACTTGAAAGTTTACATGAGCGACAAGTAAGTCCAGCAGACGACCCAGTAACAACGACCTCCGCAAGAGCAGGAACTAGAGACAACAACAGTACCAACAGATGACCAGACGCGCGATCCTAAGTACAACCCGGTAACAAGAAATCCTCAAAATTCTCCGCCGGACGACTCAAGGGAGAGCCCATCCCGGCGAGCCGGAAGCAACACAGGAAATCAACAATCTTCCTTGCCGTGCGATGAAAAGGAAATTCCGCCCCGCCTCGGAGGAGGCAACCCAAGCTCGAAGGAAGCAGTTGAGGGAACAATTTCTAATCCCGCGCAATCTTCAGCATAAGCAGAAAACATCCCATCAGGAGCCAGATTAAGAAGTGGGACGGTGCTAACCGGTCTGAAACAAGTAAGGCCTAGTACAAATTTAGATTTATATTTACAAAATTTAGAAAAGCGAGTTCTAGAGTCTGCTGGAATTTCTGTTATTCAGTGCGATCAAATTGATAAACAAATAGCTTCTTCTTGAAAGAATAGACTCGAAAAAAGTGAGCATTTTAAAAAAGAAACAGAAAAATTCCGAGAGGCACTCAGTTATTTCGACGGATTCTCGCGCTCGCTAGCCGTAGAAAATAATAGTGAACATTGTGAACCCGATTTTAAGTCCTCGGCAGCTCAAATTACCCTAAACTGGCTGGGCGACTACCTTCTGGAAACCAGCAGTAGCGACATTAGTTTTGGTGTAACCTCTTTAGAAAATGCGGTGGTTAGATCAAAGCTGCAGAAGAATCTGAAAGCCGACATGGCAGACTATATAAAAGTAGCAAAATTATCGGCGCAATTGGTTTCTCTGTTTTTAAGTGAGCCAAGTCCTAAGTTAAGCCTGGAACTATAGACATTTTTGGGTTGTTGCAGGCAAGTAACCCAGTGCTTGTCGGCCGAAGAACAAATTCTCTTTCTGCAAATTCTCCCAACCAGACTTGGTGAGGCAGACCAGGTGAGACATATCAGCTGTTAACCTCAGATATTCCTACGACATCCAGAGGGGTAAAGCGTCTAAATAGGACGTACTTCCTAAATGAGACGTACCAGGAAATGGTAAATTGATAACTACACGTCAGTTTCCTCTCGAAACATTATCAGCCTGAACGGCAAGATTACAGCAAACGTTAAATTTGTGTAAAGAGGAGGCTGACTCAAAATATGGTGCCACAGCAGCACAGCACCACCAGTTAAATCCCAGTTGGAGGATTTAGGTAAAAGTGCGCTAAAATCCGGTGTAGTGAACCTTCACTTGTGCCAATATCTGTTGGCGATTGGTGATGGAACGCTAGATGAACTCATCCAAAGGGCACTAGACATGGAACGGCTCCAACAGACCGCACCGTACCTGCAATTTCCGGTACCATTTAATCCAAATGTCTCTCTGAATAACCCGGCCCAAGTACAAACAAACTATCCGCCACCAAACAATCCAGATAATTTAAACATGACCTAACCTGGAAAGGGGCTATAGCCCCATAGCCAGCCAAAGAGTGCATTACATCCCCGGCCCATACAGTTTACACAGTTTACACATTCAAAACCAAGTGAAAGGCAGATAAATGAAAGTGTGAACCAAGTAAATTCAAATGTAAGAAATAAAGATAAAATTTTGAGTAAAATCAATTGTAGTTTCTGTAAATTAAGAGGCCATACTCATTCAGAATTCCTAAAAAGGAAAAACATGCCTTACTGTGTAAACTGCGAGTAGTATAACCACGATGTGCGAGACTGTAGATGCAAAAACGCTATTCCCAATCAGCCTAATAGATATTTTACCAATAATCGAGCTCCATCTGAATTAAAACCCAGCAATCAACGAGTGTATCGTGTTCAAGTGAAATGTGGTTTTTGTGGTCGTATTGGACATGACCTGAAGTCATGCCAATATAAAAACAAATGGGAAGCCGAGAGTCAGGCAAACGACAGCCAGTCAACCTAAAACTCCCCGGCTCGACTTTAAACCCCAACGCACAAAATAAAGGGTCCCCTCAGCCGCCCAAAACTTGTAACCCTAACGTCAACTTCCGTTAGATATAGGCCTACACGGCCAAACCAAATTAGTAGTGGATACAGGCACTGAGGTAAGTTTGCTTAAGAAAAGGGCACTGAAAAATTTCGACACAGTAAATACAAATGAAACAATTGCATTACAGACTCCATTCGGTACCGGAAGGAACATAGGAAATTGTCAAGGAAACTGCAATTTTAAAAATAAAATACCTTGTCAATTCCAAGTTGTGGAAAACTTACCCGCTCTTTCCGATGATGGGCTGCTAGGAAACGACTTCCTAGCTAAACACTGCAATGTGGAGGGTCCAAATAGAACACTAAGGTTTCCTCGTACGGAAACAAACCCGGAAGAGTTCGCTGTTCCAATATCACTCACAACAAAAGACAACCGAAATAAGATCACTGGCAGAAAAGAAAGAACCCAAGGAGGTTAAGTTATCTACCTGTATTGTCTTTAAGGCATCTCACATTCTTTGATAGAAAATGAGGAATGCGAAAAAAGTAATCCACTTTTTGAGACTGTGACTGACGAGCAAGGGAAGCATAAGATTATTTTAACAGAACGTTTATGCATACCGGCTCGGTCACAAAAGGTCGTCAGAATTCCATTGTGTGTGGACGAGGAAATGTTCGGTCTATCTCAAGATATAGGCGAAAGAGTATTCCTCGATAACAGCTTGCTCCGACCGGGAAAAACAGTGTTGATTGGTATCCTCAATAGCAGTAGTAAACAAGTAGTCATGAGCAGCTTATCGCTGCATCTAACTTATTCAAGAGATTACACAAAAGTTCAACACGGCCACTGAGCCGAAATAAAGAAGAGCGTTGGAAAAACACACCGCTCAGTAAAGAAAACACCACACCATGGCAAACGGGTCAACTAATAGAACGCAATAAAAGCCCAGATATCGCAGAGTGTGCGCAACCACAGCCTACATTGCCTACGAGCAATAAGCATTTTCTTATAGTTCTGATATCCATACTGACCTATCTGTTCCATTACTTCAATCCAATGCCAACGGGCCAAACGCAAGACGAGCATAAAGACCTCACGAAACCTGAGTCAACAGAGCTCAAGGTGCATAGGGGCCTGCCGTCGAAACAAGGGACTACAAAGAAGCAGGGCAGAGTATATAGACCTCGGGGAGTGAAAAGACGAAAGGAGGACAGGGAAATTACTAATAAAAACGAAAGAACAGCCACTCTGCAAAATGTTAGATAACTCTACCCAGATTATGAAGAGCTGGAGGACTTAGTAAACGATCCCCGTACGATCCAGCTAGAAAAGGAACTTTGCCTGGAAGAAAGCCTAAATAACGAGGAAAAAAGCACTATTTTTCAGTTGTGCAATGAATATAACGACATATTTTACCTAAAAGGTGATAAACTCACCTACACAAACGCAATAACCCACAAAATTCCCTTGGTTCAAGATCAGGCACCCATTAATCAGAAAATTTATAGGTTACCAGAAACCCAGAGGAATGTTATAAATGAGCAGCTATGAGAAATGTTGGGCAGCGGTATAGTCGAGCCCAGTAGAAGTCCGTGGAATTCGCCTCTCCTGGTAGTCCGCAAAAAAGCGGGACCAGATGGAGATAAAAGATGGCGCGTCGTAGTCGATTTTCGAAAATTGAACGAAAAGACTATAGGAGACGCTTTTCCACTTCCCCGAAGCGAGGATATTCTCGACCAATTCGGTCACGCACGATATTTCACCACCCTCGATTTGGCCAACGGGTATCATCAAGTGCTTGTCGACCCAAAAGATCGACACAAAACAGAATTCAGTACGAGTTACGGGTACTATGAGCTTAAGCGCATGCCGTTCGGGCTTAAAGGAGCCCCGGCAACCTTTCAACGCCTCATGAATTTCATTCCAACAGGCTTACAGGGACTAGAGTGCTTCGTGTATTTGGATGACATAGTCATCTATGGTAAGACTCTCAATGATCACAACGTAAAACTGCGTAAAGTGTTTGATAAACTACGAGACAACAATCTCAAACTGCAGCCCGAAAAGTGCCAGTTCTTGAGAAAAGAAATTGTCTACCTTGGGCACAAATGTTCAAGCCAAGGGGCACTACCAGTCCCCAGTAAGATGGCCTGCGTCCAGACTTTCCCTGTCCCCGCACAGTAAGGCAAGTCCAATTCTTTTTAGAACTTGCCAACTATTACAGAAAATTTATACCCGAATTCTCAAGGATAGTTCGTCCAATAACAAATTTACTCCGAAATTATGTTAAATTTATTGGACGGAGAAATGTCAGGAAGCTTTTCAAGCTATTAGCTTTAGTAACACCTCCACGTCTAATCTACCCTGATTTTTCCCAACCATTCAACTTGACGACGGACGCAAGTAGTTAGGCAGTAGGTGCGGTACTTTACCAAGGGGATGTGGGAAAGGATCAACCAATAGTCTATGCCAGTCGAACACTAAACAAGGCCGAAAAGAATTACTCCACCATTGAAAAGGAGTTACTGGCTATAGTTTGGGTCACAAGAAATTTTAGATACTACCTCCAGGGACGCAAGTTCACGGTCTATACTGACCATAAACCACTAAAATGAGTCTTTAATGTCAAAGACCCAACTCCCCGTTTGGTGAGGTTCCACCGCAAACTTTCCGAATTCGATTATTGCATCGAATACAAACCGGGGAAGTGTAAAACAAATGCAGACACTCTGAGTCGCATTCGCCAGGAAGTCCCTGAAGACACAAAGAAAACCTTCATGGTAAAAGCTTTAGTCCACCATCAAATGGCTTCCGAAGAGAACGAAAGAAATCCTTCATAAACGCAAAAGAATAGAACCATCAAATGCAATGTTGAGACAAGGGCTCAAAACCAAAGGCCCAAGAGGTTGAACAAAGCCTCCCTACAGAAGAACAAAATCAGAGAAACACCACAAAACCGTTGCAGCGGGAAACGCTTAAAGTGCCGGAAGAAATTCAATCCCCACCAAGGTATAATAAAAACTTATAAGGGGATAAGACGCAAGTATTGGTGGAAACACATACTTAGCGACATCAAAAGGTACGTTAAAAAATGCCATACGAAACGATGAAGGCATCCCCTCAGTTCCGAATGCCAATGGTGATGACGGACATAGCAGAGCAACCATTTGACAAGGTCTACCTAGACATTGTGGGCCCTTTGGAGGAAACCGCCACAGGTAATAAATATATTCTGACCTTTCAAGATAATTTGTCCAAATTCGTCGATTGGTATGCCATACCCACCGGGGAAGCTATTACAGTAGCAACAATTTTCTTCAACGAAATCGTCACGCGCTACTGTATCCCCAAAAAATAGTTATTGATCGGGGATCTAATTTTCTAAGTCAACTATTCAAAAGGGTATGTAAACTCTTAAGGGTAAAAAGGCTACAAACTTCAGCTTATCATCCCCAGTCTAATGGTGCACTGGAGCGTGCCCATAGACCCCTTATAGAATATCTGCGAACCATCGTAGATGAAAATCCCAAAACATGGGATCAATATATAAGAACCGATGCGTTCGTGTACAACAACAGCGTACACGAGGGTATAAAACTAACCCCAATAGACTGCCTTTACGTCCCAACAAATTTAAAACGGAACCCTGAACCCGTTTATAACCACGGAAACTATTACCATATACTAAGGTATAAGCTACAGAAATTGTATGGTCCAGCTCGAAAAAATCTTCTCGCTAGCAAGAAACGTTCGAAGGGGTATTATGATAAAACAATACGGCCCCTAACATTCCACGTAGGAGATAAAGTCTTCCTGAAGAGTGAAAGCCGAAAGCACAAACTCTCACAAATTTGGGTAGGGCCATATCTGGGAACCTCAGTAATAAGTCCTGTAAACACAACCATCCAAATAGGTAAGCGCAGTATCAGAGTGCATAACAATAGGTTAAAACCATATTATGACTAATGACGACTGGTTCTCAAACAAAAAAAGTGAAAACGGAAAAAAATCTCTAAATTGGGTGTAAAAAATTAATCATCCCAATATTAGTTTCACGATTAAACTAAGTATAAAGTAAGTGGTAAATAGCCCAACTTTTAACCGGGAAATGTTTTCTGTCCCCCCATATAGAACGAAATACTTAATGATGAACTTGGTGTTCGTGATGTGCGTGTGGCGGGTCATCTTTGGACAACTACGACTATCTGGAAAACCGCTCTCAATTTCCCCAATCCCTAACTCGGGAATATTGTTTGAGGACATGGGCACCCTATTGGCGTACCACAGCACCTGGACAATATTGACGGAGTTGGAACTCTCTGAGCTCACTAATCAGACTATGTTAGCAGAAAAGGCCGAACACTTTGTGCACCAGCTATGTAAAAACTCGACTCAGTCATTCGACTGGTGTAAGGTGCAGCAAGTTCATGTACACAGTTTGCTGAAAAACATCAAACGATGCACAGAAACAATTCAAGAAGGGGTGCCAAAGTTCAGAGGTACAAGATCAATTTTTGACGGAATGGGAAGCCCTCTGAACTTCATATTCGGTACTATGGACAGTACGAATGAAAAGGAAATTTATAGCCGGCTCAACGAAATCCAACACCCAGGCATCAACCAAGTTAGAGGCGCAGCAAATCAGTGTGGTAAAAACAACACTACAACAAATACAGAAACCCTTAACTTCACTTTTAGAACGCCAACGCCAGGTAAATTTACAAATAAATAACTTACTAAATACAGCAGACGAGCTCAAACAAAGCCAACTCAGACAGGAGATAATAACTAGCCTCTTACTCCAAATAGTCGAAATAGAATTTCGACAACAAACTATGCTAGACATTATACAGTCCAGTAAAACTAACCAAATGCATCCGTTATTAATATCACCAAACAAACTACTGGAGATTTACCACAAATCGCACTCGACGTGTCCAGAGCTCCAGGATTGCCTATCCATGCTGTATCAAACAGCACAGACACATGCTCTCCTCATGCGAGGAAAGTTAGTAATACGAATTAAGTTACGCATATTCAGTGTACCCGAAATGGAATTGCAAAGGATACACTGTTTTCCAATTCAGGTTGATAAGGAACATTCCCTTGTCCCGGACATAGAATATTCCTACATCGGCAGCCAGATCCAAACTCAGGATTTCCTATTGTTAAAAGCCGAGGATGCAAAGGGGCTTCATAAAGTCTCCAAGAACATCAGAGCCAGTACGTACGTAACGAAATTGGTAAAACCCCGAATTAAAGCCACACTAACCACAGAGTGTGTAATTAAATTGGTGTTCAACCTTCTGTCGGAGAACACCAATTTTAAACTGAGAGTGCCAAAACCTCCCCGAAACGCGCTGATCACAATGAACAGACCCAATTCATGGATATAGCCTTGTCAAATCCAGTTAAACGCACAAACTCTACCTTTTGAAGCAGAAAACTTTCATCCCCTCACATTTGTGCAACCACACTACTTTCCACGCACAAACGAGACTGAAAGTCTCCTAAGGAAGTATGAGGAAAGCATGCCAAATGAAAATCATCAAAACAAACCACCTCAGACAGATGTAATAATGGGGGTTGAAGTTACCGCTATCATCCACAAGGGAACCAAATCATTAGATGAAATCAAATCTAAGGTGCACAAGATAGCCCAAAATTCAGCGCCACATCACACCAATGTTCTTTCCCACACATCAATATCTCTAACCGGTCTACTTATGATAGCCATACTAGTATATGTATCTATTAGGTGGTGGTGTCCATTCGCCATAGGACAAAAACAGAAAGCGCCCAAAGTTAAAATAGAGCTGCGGTCTAACCGGGAAACAGAGAAACCCGAAGTAGCCCAAAAGCTACAAGACCAAAGCCACTTAAAAGATCACGAACCCTTCAGAGGGCTCCATCAATACAACTAGTTTAAATGTGGAACTCAAAATCGGGGGAATAAATTCGGAAAATAGCAGAAACCAATTTTAAATACAAAAGAATTTTTCTACTTAGACGAACAAGTCCAAAAGTATAAAACATTAAATAAAGTTTACAAATAATAATAATTCTAATACGTAGGAAGTAAAAAATATGTTTCTTTATATATTACAAAAATAACCATCTAGTAGAAGTAAGATATATTAATGAATCGACTTTACATTAGACATAAAAAAATTTGATTACGTCTAGTTTCTCCTCTATAAAATATATACATAGAGATAAAGATTAGAAATAATGAAATTCAACTAGGTATAACTAGTAGCGCACCCATAACTGATTGCAAAAAAAAAAAAAATAAGTGAAAAACTTGCAATAAGGTGAGTGAAGTTTAGCTAACAAATAAAATATTAAATAAAATTTAGAATTAACAGTAACTACAGTTGGCACGTAGAAATTAATTTCTTTTTATATATATATAAATAAAATATTTAGCATTAATTAACCTAGAAAATGTAGGATATTATACCTTTTCTCTTAGTATCTATAAAATATTATATTGTTAAAAAATTCCAGTAAATAAACTAGAAATTTAACTAGACACAATTAAGTAGTGTAGGCAAATACTTTTTAATAATAAAATAAAGAAGTATTAATAGACAAGTAGAACAAAAAACAAATTAAGTAGAAATAATAAAATTAAATTAAAAATAAGAAAACAAGTAGAATAACAACAAAATAGAGGTAGAGTAAATTGAATTAGCCTAAATCAAATACGACCGATGATCTGCAACAAATATAGAACCCTATAAATATAAAAAAAAAGTAAAAAAAACAGGCAGCAATATCCCTGAAACAGAAAAAGGGGGGCAGATAAATCAAAAGATTTCCTTTTATTGAAGAGAAAAAATTTGTTTTTTTCCAAAATTTAAAGAAAAGAGAAAAATGTAGGACAAATACACAAAAAATTTAAAAGAAAATTTTTTTTTCCAATATATAAAAAAAAGACAATGCTTAATTGATTAGTCCCAGTCCTCATCAGAGTCCTCGTTGACAGCGGGAAGGGGCGGAGTTACCATCAGCGCCCGAATCAAGTCCGCGAATGGGGAATCAAATTTGGGATGGGAATATTCGCAAAGCCAATGTATGCCACTCACATTAATAACACCACCTGAAACAAAAAAAAAAGAATAAGTCAATGAACAAAAGAAAACGGGGCTGGTAAGACTTAGCCATTGCTGTCAACGATTGACCCCCGTGCGGGTCTAACCACAGTTGAACCTGGTAGGAGCGTCCTACGATAGCCTCCTCGCACCATACGGTGAGGGATCGATGGCCCGTTCTCCTAAATACCAGACGGAGGGGGCCACGCCAGCCAGGCCTAATGTGGACGACGGCAATCTCATAGGCAATGGTACAGAGCCCTGATGGGCTGTAGAAAGGACAATGATCTAAACGCGTGGCGAACAACATTGCAAGTGACCATAAGATGCAATATATAAACTATGGGCACCCCAAAATGCTGAGATCAGCCACAATAACCCAGATTAACAATTTCTTTTTATCAATCTTCTCTAAAGTTTCATTTAGGTTCTTTTTCTTTTTGGTTCATTTTTCTGCCCCCATGAATATTATCATATATTCAAGTAAGATAAACACATTGTATCACTTTATATTTTTTTACGAGAGCTATTCCTCTTCAAAGAATAGCTCTCTTATTCGCAGAGGGAAGGAATGTTGTGTATAAACCTATTCAGAAAATTTTCATAAGCTAACCATGCTTAAAAACTTGGTTGGTTTATCAGAAAAATACGCGAAGAAAGCAGCGTCAGCAGTTGCTTCACATACTTTTCCCACAAATATTACGCTAAAAAATTTCACGATAAGAAAGTCGCGCAGCACAAATACATTGTATGAGAGCGCCGCGATTTTCAAACGACGCGACGGGACGGTGGCTGATGTTTATTAAAGGATAGAATTACATCTTTTCAAGCCACCGTCCATCGAAAAATATTCTGGACTTGTTTAATCAAGTCCGGAACAAATGAAAATTTTTCTCAGGGTAGAAATGCAAACGATGCATTTTCTACCCTGAACGATCGTTCTTCATCGCAATGAATGTGATCAAAAGCAGAGTTCGTTTTTTAACTTGGAAGAAAAAGGCTCGTAGGAGAGTTGCGGCGGGATAGCGAAAAAAGAATTTATTGTGTTTAAAGAAAAAATATTGAATTAGATTCGGTCGTACTTGGTTTTTAAAAGATAAAAATTATAATAGCGAAGAAAGAATTTATTGTATTTAAAGAAGGAGAAAAAAGAATAAAGTGAAAGTGAGAGAATTTATTGTATTTACAGAAAAAGAAAAAAAGGAATAAAGTGAAAATTTGTGTTCTCGATAAATTGGTGTAATAAATTATTAACCGCCCTCACCGCCAAACACGCCCAAGTGTTGGAAGTACAAAGCGACTTGTCTATCGCCCACAAGGTAAGACAGTAATCAAAAGACATTTTCTTGGTGCATGGCATATAACAGTGTGCTTGTGTTTACTGCTACTTTATCAAACAAATTCTTCGTTACTCAATGTTAAATATTCTCTTATTTCAACTTTATTGTCTAATCACACTATGTTTATGCTATTATTAATTTATTCTGCTGGTATCTATGCTTGAGGTGTCGTATCGTGACACGTACTCAATCTTATACCTCAGACTTAAATTGGGTTATGCTTAAGAGGAGTCAGTACGAAGATTTGCAAGTTTCATACATATTTCAATACGAATTTCTGGCAAGGTATTTGTAGCAGAGTAATAATTTATATCTTCAATTAAAGGTAATGAAGAACTCTAGTAAATAACGTCGGCAAAAATTAATAAAAATTATTGGAATGGAGTATTAGCTCGCAAACTTGTAAAAAATGGTAAAAATTGAAGTTTTTTAAATCACATTCCTATTAGTAGGTATCTCATTTCTTTATATTGTGACTATTTTAGAAAGATAAAGCCGAAATCTAACAAATAACGTCGATTTTTTTTATTTTTAGTGGCGCTTTTTTTAATTATTTGACTCTAATAGTACTTTTTTTCTCCCGATATTTCACCGACTAGAAATTGCAATATTTATTTGAAAGTTGCTTAAATACAAAGCAAAATAGTATGTTTAAAAATTTTGTGCAAACAAAAATTTAGGAGAGTTAATTCTCATTAAAAATTTTCAATTTACTTCAACTTCAAATATTCATTTTTCGTCTTAAATTGTACAATTTTGTCGCATGTTGGACTTCTGTCTTTTACGCTAGATGTGTCTAATATAGTCTGTGGTCTAGGCTAATTTTATATGAATTCTGTCACTTTCAGAGAACAAACCTACGTATAGTATGTTTTATTGCCTACAGGCTCGCTGGTATCCAAGTTGATACTTTTGCTGAGTACAGACTAATCTTAAGTAAATTTATTCTACTTGAATTTAATAATTCTTAATCGGTTCATATTTCTTATCTATCACACTTCAGACTAATTAAAATTGTTTTGTTTCTCCACGTAAAACGCTAAATATGCAAGCGAGTATGAGTTTAACCGTTATGTGGACAAACCTAAATCTAAAATAGTTGCTGACAACAACAAAATAAATTTATTTAAGAAAAGATTTTTAATACTTATCCTGATCAACAAAACCCCAATTTTCACCACAGAAACTTCCTAAAACACCCTTAAATTTGTAGCATGAAAATAGTGTATCTTGCTTGTACGTTTATTTATGCTACTGAATTTTCCTGAAGTTTCACTTTTATTGCACTTATTAAAATCACTGTGATATTATACCCAAATGGCATGTGTAATCACGAGCAACTAAATAAGAATGGTCTTAGTGAGTACTGCCCTTTTATAGTGTCGGAGCCGCCATTTTATCATAGATTCCACACACAAAATATTTTTCATGCTTGCCCACTGGTTTTCAAATGCGAAAGTGATGTGTTTGTTTTGTTTTTTTTTACGAATTTGATGGATTATTTATCCAGGTAAGCATATTTTATTTCTGTTTATATGTTTATTATGTATACAGCATAAATAATTAGCATAATGTATGTAAATTATGCAAAAATTATTCATGTTGTGAAAGTTTTTTTTTAGATGTCAATATTGACAAAAAATATTAAATTTGTTAATACTAGTGCATGTACATGCTGCGAGCTCATGAATTTTGCATATTTAAACCTATTTGCCTATTTTGCAAATGTTTATTATGCAGAAGGTATGAATTTCGCGAAAAAAATTAGAATGTTTACATTTACATGTTATTGTTGTTGAAGTGCCAAGAAATTCGTTTTCTTGGCAGTCTGCAAGTAATTTCCTTCTATTTATAATTTTTTTATAATTTTGCTTTCTTGTGAGTTCTTTTAAACTAATGTATCTTTATCTTTTCTTTCCAGATCATAAGCTGAAGCTGGGGGAAGAATCTGAGACCATTGGACTGGAGGATGTACTCTGTTTTTTGTTTTTGTTTTATATTAATCGATTCCATTTATTCTCAGCTGTGTATAACACTGGCATTAACGTCTGCAGCTGATCACGCAACTGCACAAGATGTTGGTGGTAAGCTGCAAAGGACTCGTCAGTTCCCGTTCTACGTGACATCAACTGTACTCGCAACCTTCAAAATATCCTTGGGGACTCCCCATTCAGACAGAAGAGCAGTCTTTATATACTCCCACTTTGGCGTGGAGTCTGTCAGAACAGTGACCAGTACCATTCCATGGCTGGACCAGCGAGCATCGTGCTCATATTTCTAACCAGGAGATCAAAATCTCCTTCGAGTGCCTGACTTCCTGATCGCCGTGACCACGAATGTCATTGAGGTTTAGGATTTTGGTATGCTTGTGCCTGAGGAATGTCATTATTATGCGTCGATTCATGTAAGCTATCTGGTCTTAGTTGTACTCTAGGCGCACTCATAGGCGGTGGTGTTCTAGTAGTATCTACTGGCGGAAAGGGCGCAGCAAGAGCTTGCGGAATAAAATTATTAAAGAGTTCATCTCGCAGAGTACTCATACTCTGTGAGATTCCTTCTCTTATCAGGTCTTGCATCTGTATTCTTAAGCCAGCCATCATCGCTTCGGACGCTACCATGCCTTGACCATTCATAGTAGGCATTGGACTATTCATGCGTGAGCTAATGTGAAACATGTTTACTGACTGTAAGTCAGGAGATAACGATCTACGAATTGAAGGTGGAGCTGTCGGTGGTGGCAAATTGAGCTACGGAAGCTGCTGAGAAGTATTAATCTGGCTATGCTGTCAGGTATGGTTTCTTTTCGGAACTGTACTTGTGTGCGTGGTGAAATTTTTTTGTATGAGGGGACTCCTGCAGTTTAGGCAGTTCCCTTGCTCACCTATCCATGCCAGCGAACACGCGTAATGGAATAGGTGCCCACAGATGGTCAGGGCTGGTGTCCTGTGAGCAAACCAGTCTCCATCTTGACACTGGTGTAGATTAGTTACGCGAAATTCACCGGGAGGTGGTGTTTGCAGAGTAGCCATGATTAGAAATTTACACAGTCAATAAAAAGTTAGGTATAATTAGAATCAGGATACCCTAATGCTTCTGATCCCAGAATTCAAAAATCAAAAGAAATTCAGTCGAGGTTGACAAAGCCGACAAAATAGGATAAAGTTCGCCTATATAACTTCCACGATGGATATACTACTCCTTCAAGATACATCGCCAAAAATCGTACCAGCAAAAATAAGCGAAAATAAATTGTAGTAAATGAATCGATAAATCGTAACCCTACAGTATCAAAAATTTGTTCGTGAGCTAAACTCAATCTCTCACAAAAAGATAAATTCATAACAATTTCTCATGATCTAAACTCCTTAAATAAATTTACTGGGTTCTGCTGAGCAACATTCAAAATGTGCAAAAATAATTCAAAATCACGAAAGATTTCTCCCTGTCTCTCCAAGAGCTTACTCCTCAAAGCAAAGATCTCCCAAGTTCACTCCCCAAAATTTGCAGATCAAAAAGAGTAACAGGTAAGTAGTGTGGATGTGTGCATGAAAAATTTGAGTTCTCACCGGAATCTCAGATAAGTCGGGTTAGAGATGTCAAAGACAGAGAGTGCTGCTAGAGATGCCAGCTCCTGATTGCTGAAGGTCTCCAGCATCACTTTCGTCCACTAACAACTCTTTCCTTCCTCCTCGGTTGATTGCTATGTCTAACTAACCTTCCAGTTGGACAAAGCCATGACTCTGGTCAACTAGTTAGCAAAATGCCAAAAAGTCATTCACAGACTCATGACTCTGTCCAGCCAGTTGGCCAACAAAGACACGCCTCCGTGAGAATACAAAAAAAAAATGCTGTGAGGCCACTTACCATTTCTATAGCAAAAGGCCAGCAAGAAAGATCTCAACAATTCAAAATTTCAAAATTCAAAAACATTACCAACTTTTAAGACTTGAGGTTTGACCAACGTCAAACCTAAAGTCGAACTTCAAATAAAAAGACAAGATTAAAACTTTATGTTACCAAACTCTCAAAAACTTTAAACTGCAAAATTACAAAACTCGCGAAAACTTTAACGTTACTGGAAAACGAAACTCCATTAAAACTTTAACTCAACTCAGTCAGACCCTGGTCTGCATGCAACTTCCACTGGATATGAGACTTGAGGTCAATCAAAAAGTAAACTACCAGAGGATCGTATCACTCTACATCCAAGTCCGCAGTAAAATTTACAATTAGACCACCGAGGTCTAACTGAGCTGGCCCCACGTTGGGCGCCATTTTGTTATGGAACTGGAAGTGAAGTCCAGACTGTCAGCATGAGCTCACAGATCACTCGGTAGACAACGCTGACATGCAGCGTAGCACGCTAGCTCTTCTCGGTTATTGGCGGAGAGTGTGGGGGGTTCCACGAAAGCCTGTCGTTGCTACCTGCCATATACAAAAAAACGTGTCTAAAAAAACCGTCGCACACATCCGGTCCAGAACGGACCTTCACACTACTAACCCATACTTACTTGAAGGCGCAGATGACGTACATTCGGCTGCTTTGCCCCATCCACCCATACGACACTGAGGGCAGCAATTTAATTTCAGTGTCCCTGTTCTGACCTGAAACGAGATCAGAGGAGCGGACTTTGTCAACCCCTACATCGAGAGGGCACCAGGAGAGTAGAAGGAAAAATGAAAAGTATTCAGCGATCCATATTTACATTATAATCATTCCTTTAATTTCTATGTCTTTGAAAAGTTTGATAATTTGTGTAATTTTGCTGCTAAATGCACTTCGGGTGATAAAATAAAATCTAGATTTCTGACACTAAAACTAAGAGTACCTTAATGACTACCAGTATTGATTGCAACTGCTCTGTTCGCAATATGATATATAAATACTTTTCTCTTTGAAAGAACGGGAAATGTCTACCTTCAATAAAGCTTAAAATCAGCTTATTGGAAACTGAAATGTTGCTTTCCTTTTCATATAACTTTTCTAAATAAATTAAAATTGTTTGTGTTTGAAAAATATTAGTATTCAAGCTTATACCTACCCTCTTATTGACATGCAATCCTAGTTTTTGCTACACAAATCTTGTGTCACCACAGTATGCAGACATTATCAATCAAGTTCGAAAACTTTATGGTTTAAAATTAGTTGTGTACTTTTGTACCTTTTTGGTACCAATGCAAAAATACAAATTTATGCAAATTAAAATATCCTGCCTATATGTCCCAGTTACAAACAAAAATAACTTATCTCACCTGAATACAAAAAAAAACTATTTGTAACCTAAGGCTAACATTCCAATAACTATCTTAAAAATTCATTAATAAAACTTAATGCTTTGACAAAATTTAGAGCAATTATAACCTACAACCTGCTCTTACTTCTTTAAATTATTCATTGAGTTCTCCAACTATTTACTTATTTCATTGATAGTGAAATTAATTTCACATCTTACCTTTTTTTTTTATAATTAATATATAGGAATTCCTACATTATTTATGTACATACCGAACTTAAGCATTCAGGACACAATCTGCAAAACAGTTGACTGGAACAGTTTAATTTGTGTAAGTATACAGTACAGTTATCCTTTAGATTTTTCCATATTCAACAGTTAACGTATTCACGTTTATATTGTAAATTTTTTGGTGAACTCTTCGTAATCGCAACAAATTTATACTTTTGGAGCTTAGCCGACAATGCCACTTGCCCCACGCAATGCAAGTAACCACCAGTTAAATTCATCGGTAAATTCCTTACAGTTGTAAATTCTTCAGCATATGATACTGCAATTTACTCTGCGGATCCGTATATAATGCAATTAAGCCCGAAACCGGGCTACTTTTTCTGGATGAAAAGGTGGTGGATTAATTGAAGTAAATTGCTGCCTTTTCAGGCCAATGTAGACTCTTTTCTGTTCCTAAAATTTGCTTTAGAGACTTCCACACACGTTTTTTTGTTGACTTGCGACAAATTTCTATTATGCACAGAGGGAATAGAATAATCAAGTGATTTTTCGTTTCGCCAATGCTAATGACAAAATTTACGTCTAAACATAGCGGCACCTGCCTGCTTTAGTACAACAAATCAAAAAAAGTCCCAAATCAGCAGTTTTTTCCGCTTTTTCTATAGTTAAAAAATTCATCGCTTTAAAACTGTGAATATTTTTTTTTGTTTTTGGACAACTCACTTGATTTGTGGGATATTCCGATCTCTTGTACACCTGGACCTTTCTTCCTCGACTTTTTTGGTTGTCGTATAAGCAAACTGTCGAGTAATTACGCGGATGCACTCGTCGGGTATCTACTCGCTTGATGATTTCGGATTTACTTTGTTTTCGCGGTTTTCAAAAGTCAGCCATAGCTAACTTTCTTGACTTTTCATTTCACGATGATAATCAAAGTGCCAGGCGCTCTTCTTCTTCTTCTCCTCCATTCGGGTGTGTTCGACGCGTATAGACACTCCGTCAATATAGAAAGCAGTCCGCACATACATCATGCCGCTAGCCTGAGTGTTGCATACTGCTGCATGCAGTATGCTACGACCATAACAACAATAAGATGAATCCGTCATTTTACAGAAATTGTGCAGAACAACACCTGCCTCCACTTTTTTTCTGCTGATTCTGGCAACATATGAAGTGTATTCCTGAGGATTCTCCACTATGCTGTTAAAATTCCAAACGCGTTTTCAGTTGTTCTGCGAGCACGTGACGAGCACGTGACAAGCGCTTGTTAAAGTTTTCCTCTTCTTCACTAAGGAGGCTTCCAGGATATGGTCTCATCAAATATGGCCGCAGCGGAAAAGCAGCATCTCCAAGGAAGTAATGAGGAAATGTCAAATGTGAGTTCTTCATTTGCGTTTCGTTCGGCAGCAGCAAGACAATGCTATATGTTCCTTTATAGTTGTAAAACTGTGAGGACAAGTTATGTTGACGTGCTTTCCGTCAATAGCACCAACTGTTCTGGGTTTTTATGAAATACCCAAGGACTGGGGAGTGCTTTCTACAGAGAAGATCACCAGTCCCAATTTTATTTGTTTAAACACTTTTGTAACTTTTGTACACTATGTATGAACTTTATTAATCAACTTTGTACACTTAATACAACAAATTTTTATTTAACTTTTTGATTTTCTTTTTCTAGAGATCTGAAGGCCTTACCTCTGGTAGGGGGGCTCTTCAGATCACTTCAAAAGTTAGGAAAACTCTGCTTGTTCCTAGCAACATCAACTGAATTTATTTAAGTTCTCCCTCCATCGATTTATTGAAAAAATTCAAAGTAAAAATCTATCGGCCAATCAATTTCTTCGATAAGTGAAAAAGATGCTATTCTCAGCAAGAATCGATTTAAGGGGAAAAGTGATTAAATCGTATGAGTTCAAGTACTTTGAACTCATCACAAAAAACGTAAATCGCTTGCGTCGGCATTATTGGTTTTCGTGACAAAAATATTTTAAAATCGCATAATTCATATGCGTTCAAGTACTTTAAACTCATCGCGAGGAAATTGTTTACGTTGGCGTAAGTAATTTAGAAGGTGAAATCCGAGATACTAACATTTGCTTTGGAGAAATTTTGTGAGAAAAAGTAACCAAGGCATAAATGAACTGCATGAAGATAATTTAGGAAAGAAATTTATTGGTTTCATGCTAGTGCGATGCATGTTTTAGGATTTTAATGCTAGTGAGATGAAAATGTTTTGAATTTCAGGGTAATTTACAGATAACGCCAACGAGGGATGCTAATGATGTCACGTGAAGTAACTAGGGTGTAAGGTGACGCGTATAGCGAGCACTTACAACACAACTCAACCTGGCAGATTCCAGATATTCTCAAAATCCTCGGCTATTTGCTTCCATTCGTGGGTGTTTGGTGTTGACAAGCATATGTCACAGAACTCTTCCCATATATCACCACAAGTTTGATAAAAAAATTTCTTACACTCGTTAAACCTATTTTGAATGCCATAGACAAATATTGTTTACTACCAGCTTGTCAAAAATTATGTATTTGGTGATATGCGTGTTCTTATGTTTGTTTTGGTTAATCGGGCTTTTAGAAAATTTGACAATACATCGAAGGTTGCAGGCATCATTCTAGTAGCTATATAGAACTTTTCTGTATCAAATTGCTTTAAATGATGTAACGATCGTTGAAAGAATCCATTTACCCTTCGATCGGCATACAATTCCCTAATCCAAAATCGCCTTCTCCTTTTAATTTTTTAAACTGTTTATTTGCTTCCTAAGCTGCAAACACAAACTGTTTTGTAATGTAGCGGTAATTGAACACTACAGCTACATATATTACTGCATTTTGGGTGGGTTAGTGTAGCGGTATGTTAAAATGACAAGATATGTGAGCTTGTGTTTACTGTTACTTTATTGAGCAAAAATTCCTTATTTTACGTTAGTCTGAATTCTATTTTATTTTTTCACTTCAATTGTAATTAATTAATTTAATTAATTATCTGTAGGTATGTATTCTTAAGGTGTCGTAACGTGACACGTGCTCAATGTTATACCTCAGATTTTCACCAATTTCACTTATATTCGAAAATTCACTGTCTATTATTATTAGTTCTTCATTAATATAATTCACATCACTCTTAATATTAATTAATTCTACTTTGTTTTTTCACATGAAACGTCTAATATGCTTAGCTTGCATGAGTTAAACGCTATGTGAAAAAACCTAAAATTAAAATGTCTGCCACCAAATATATTTTGAAAATGTATAAAAATACTTAGCCTATATTTCCACCAAAACCCTGTAACACCACAGAAGTTAAAATTGCTGCTGCAATCTTTACGTAGCATGTAAATACTGTACCTTGCTTGGCACGTTGATCTATGCTAGAAAGATTCGAAGTAATTTGCACTATTTAATATTTTTCCACTTTAGATTTTTTAGAGAACACTGGATCTATGCGAAGTTGCATTTGCGATCGCTGTCAAACTAATGAGAGTTTAATTAGGGAGCACCTCCTTTTTATAATGTCCGAGCCGCCATTTTCGGACAAGTTCCACATGAAAAAATGCAATTTTCATATATTTTTTGCACATTATAAGTCCATGCTGTAATGTCAAAACTTTCCAAATTATGTGAATTAATTTATTTTTAATTATCCATAATTTTTCCTAATTAATTTATTGAAATATTTCAATTTTTCTAAAATTTATCAATATGGCCGCTCCCTATCATACTATGTTAATTTCCGGTGTGGAACATAAATTCTCTCACGAATTTTCTTCTGTCTCGTTTCCACATCATTCTCTTTCCCACTCATTATGGGAATTGGAATTACCTTTTTATTGCAAATATTTCCTTACCTGGGCAATTTCGCGTTTTTTAACTATTGCCAACAGGTAGAGCGCGGCCAACTTCGTAAAATTGATTATTTACGTTGTCGCAGTGACAGTTCGTTTCGCGGTTTTTAAGTCGTAAAGTGCAGTGTTTTGTGGGTTGATTTCTCGTCACTAAATGGATTAATTGTTAAGGTAAGTTGATTAATCTATTCTATAAGTGTTAATTAGTGATTTGCCAGTGCATAATTTGCAAGAATCATGCAAATTATGCGAAAATTTTGTATTGAAAAAATTGTTAGTGAAATGTCAACAATGGCAACAATTGTTGAATTTCACTAATAATAGTGTGTATGGATTCTGCGAATTCATGTAATTTGCACATTTAAGCATAAATGCAAGTTTTGCAAATGTTTATTGTGCAGAAAACATGAATTTCGCTAAGAAATTCCAATGTTTATGTTTGCATGTAGTGTTGTTGTTGTACTGCCAAGAAATTTGTTTCTTGGCAGTTTGCATGTAACTATATATTTTTGTTTGTAATTTTTTGTGATATCTTTGCTCCAGTTAATTATATTGGACTAATTTATATGCTTCTTCTTATTTCAGATGCTTCATAGACGTAGGAAGGGCGTATGAGGACACTGGAGACTAGGATTTTAAAGGAAAGTACTGAGTAATGATCCCTATAATTTAATATCAATTTATTTATTTTCAGCTGTGTTCAACACAAACACTGCCACATCTAATAACTCTGAAATATCCATTATTTCACTTTTAATTAACAACTCAAACTTTTCCTTCACTATTTCTTTTTATAAACAAACCTCCAGAGTACGAACCGTCAAAATGACGCCACACGTTCATTGGGTCTTGATCAAATCCTGCGCGCGTCTGCCGCGGAGAACTGTCGAAGCGACGCGACGCCTGCCGCGTTCATTGACCATATCAATTCAATTTTTTCAATTTCAATTTATTAATCTTTTGCCTGTATCGAACAATATTGCGGAGAAAGGCTACTACTAATATTAATACTAATACTAATATATAATTAGAATAGAAAAATAGAATACAAAGATGAAACATTTGATAGCTAATTCAAAATTAAAGGTTAATGATAAAGAAAGAGAACAGAAAAAAAAATAATAAAAGAAGAAAATGCATTAAAAATTGGTAGAAAATTGTAAAAAGAGAATTGTTGTAGAGTCGAGATCGGAGGAAAAGTTACATATAAAGTATATGCGGTTCATGAATTTAAATTGTCGAGAGGGATACATTGGGTAATAAGCCTCCGAAAGACACCCATCGAGCGCGTTCCCTGCAAATCAGCAGGAGGTGAGTTCCACACACGAACTGTTCGAACGATGAAGCAGCTCTCCAGAATGAAGTGCCTGTGTCGAGGTATCAAAATGTTCACATTTCTAGAAGATTGCATGAATACAAGTTCACTATACAAGTAGGTGGGATTTTTTGAATAAATAAGTTTATGGAGGAATATTAAAGCCTTGCGAACCAAATGAACATTCAAAGAGCAACTGTAATGCTTTAATCACATTTCTCCACATCGGCATGCTCTACTGTCGATGTGGAGAAATATGATTAAAGCATTACAGCCCGAAAACAAATCGCGTACAGTCGTTGAAAGCAACATTGATCTTTTTTCGACAGACTGCGTCTAACTAAGGAAAAATTACGCTTCCACTGGTAAAATAAGGCATGAGCAGTGTTTTGACAAGCTTCAAGCGTAACGGCCTTGAGAGAATACTAGCCGATAGCCAGAGTCTGCGGAGACCAGCATAAATACGACGAACGATATTATTGATATGGCTACAGCACGTCATCGAGGCATTGAAATTAACTCCCAGGTTCCTCACCGCATCAGTATATCGCAAAATCTTCGAATCTAAAAAGACTGGAGGAAGATCATTAGCATCCACAGTCCCCTTAAATATCGCGATCGACTGCGATTAATCAGGATTAAGTACCTAATGATTCTCCATGGCCCAATTTGAAACTTTAACTAAATCGGAATTGACGCGGTCTGCACAATCGTCCATGAGGCCTATTGAACATCATCCGCATACAAGTGAATACTGCAATCCTCAATAACATGAGGGAGGTCATTAATGTAAGTACAGAACAATACTGGACCAAGTATGGATTGCTGGGGGATGCCACATGTTAACGACAGCGCATTAGATATAGAGCCGCCGACTTTGACCTGCTGGGATCTATTAGACAGGAAAGAATAAATTAATCCAACGGCAGACGAAGAAAAACTTAACTTATCTGACAACTTAGACAGCAATTTAGCATGGCTAACACTATCAAAAGCCTTAACGAAGTCCAGCAAGGCTAACAGTAACAAGTTATTATCCTCCAAAGCCCTGCGAATATCAGTCGATACTTTTATGAGAGCAGTTTCACAACTATGAGCGGCGCGAAGCCCTGATTGACAGCTGGTTAAGTAATTATTACTCTGAAGATATTCGATTATCTGAAGATATTCGATTATCTGAAGGGACATGAATTTGTCAAAAACCTTAGAAAGGAAGCATAATAGACTAAATGGCCTGAAGTCATTTAAATCGGCAGGGGAACTTTTCTTAGCTATCGGAATCACAGTTGCTATTTTCCAGAGAGAGGGAAACTCAGAAGTGGTAAGACAAGTGTTAAATAGATGTAAGAGCGGAGTGAGAATCCAGGGCAGAATATATTTTATGAATTTGCGGGGGGGGGGCTTTCATCCGGTCCGATAGCAGATTTAATGGAAAGAAAAGCCTTCATAATCTCGTCGGCACCAATACAGTTAAAGCTGAAGCCACCTGACCTTGTCTGAGAACTGCCAGGTGTATCACAGACTGATGAAATCTGAGCGTTGGAGGACTGCGATGAAGCGAATTGAGTATTTAATGCATCTGGATTAACATCGCAATCAGCATATTTTTTCACAAAAACAGCAGCCTTTTTCAAATTATTCCATAGTTTTTTGGGCGGGAGATCCACATTAAACTTTGAAGGGAAGTAATGACGTTTAGCAGCTCGAATCCTAGAGTTTACTTTATTTCGCATAGATTTATAGCGTCTGTGATTATCATCAGTTCTGAGACGTAAGTATTTATGATAAAAGAAATTTCGCTCATTTATAATTATGTTGATGTCGTGAGAGAACCATGGGCAGCCAAGATGTTGAGTAGGACGAATGCGAACCGGTGCATATTTGCCAAGTAAATCGACGATGATTGAATTAAAAGAGCATAATTTGTGGCTGGAGAAAAAATTCATCCCAAGATAAAAATGAGCACTCCTATTGCAAACCGTCCACATTAATGTTATCGAAGCAAAAGTCTTGCCAGCTCTCCTTGCGCAATGCGAAAATTCGTAACTGATAAAGCATATCGTGATCGAGTATTGATGGAGGCGTAATCTGTTGATGCAAAAGAACCAATTTACTATCCGAAACAAGGAACAATCTGACAGTCGAGATCGCGGTTTGCAAGTTCGTTTAGTGTTGTGCTGTTTTTTTTTCGCAATTTGATGGATTGATTACCTAGGTAAGTTTATAATAATATTATTTTAAGTGTTTAATTATGTTTTTCAGAATAAATAATATAAGAATTGTATAAAATGTGTAAAATTGTTCGTGCTAAAAGTGCTTGTCACATGTCAACAATGACCATGACATGTATACACATGCTGTGAGTTTATGCATTTTCCATATTTTAAAATATTTGCACATTTAGCAAATGTTTATTATGCAGAGTGCATGAATTTCGCTTAGAAATCACTACGTTTATGTTTACATAGTGTTGTTGTTGTTGTACTGCCAAGAAATTCGGTTTCTTAGCAGTATAGCGCTGGATGTTGTAATCCTGTAGTTTTTTGTTTACCATTTCATTAAATAAGTTAATTATAACTAATTGATGTATTTCTTTTATATTTCAGTCAGTTCCTGAAGTTACAGGATGTACATTGACATGAAGCACTGGAGGGAGCACATAGGGACTTAGAAAATACTTTTTCTTAGCGCATACTAATGTTTTTGTTTATTTCTTTTCAGCTGTGCTCAACATCAGGCAAACCAGAGTATGTCAGAAATCGCAACATCTGGCGCAATAGGAACATAATAACTCCTCGTTTTTATAAGACGATTACGGAAAATTCTTATCTGGACCAGATCTCGCGCCTATGGAATAATCTTTCTATGAACATCCAAACTGCCAACTCCTTGATCGCTCCTTCATGGCATTTAACAGGCTCATTAGTTTACAAGTAATATAGTTGTTGATAATCGTTCCATTAAATTTAGCTATATTTTCTTCTTAGCCGCAGAACGTAAATTCTATTTCACCTTACTTAGCGCACTTAAAAAGTTTCTGTAATCTTGATAATTTGACCTTTCTTCTTTTTTTCTGTTTTCTTCTAAATTCGCAGAGTTTAGCTTATCATATTTTTTTTTTTCATAGAATTATGTATATAGTATCATACCTACTACTCATTGTACAAAACAAGATGTCTACCCTTGTGTACGACTGGAATAAATGATATGTTTTGTTATGGTATGTTATTAGCGAAATATATGAAGAAACGGTTGTGTACTCTCTTCATCGAGCACGGTACACAAAACGGAAAGTGTAATTAACTTCATTGACGTAAATCGTTCTTGTGGTGTTGAATTTTCTTGCTCCTCATCGCCAACGATTGATAGCGATCCGAACGTAGTTACTTCTATTCAAGGCAGGGGCCATGCTAATCTTTGGAAGTTGTGCCTAATATTCACGTACAGGTTATGTTGAGACCTACTAGGTTAGAGAAACACTTCTTTGTCTCTACGATCCATCCTGATACGACCGAATAGGATACTATCACACGCCTATCTACGAGAATTTGATTGGTGGTCTCTCTCGTATTACTTACATATTCGCAATAGCCGCCCCTCCACTGCATCCTTCAAGGTCCTTATTCCCGATGACTGGTACCCTGCACCGATTTCTTCTAATATTTGTCTACTAACTCTATTGTTAGAGGGCTCACTCCTAATAAGAGGCGTATCACTGTAGCGTCCTAAATACATACGTACTTATATATGCAGGGTGTCCCGTAAGTCGACGTCAAGCCGGAATTGGGTGATAGACCAAATCATAACAGTTACCAGAAAAATATTTAAAAAATCTAAGTCATGTATTTTTCAAATTATAGACATTTCTTTTGTTTTCGAGAAAATGTACACCCTGTGATGGTTTTTTAGCTCCTGTTGCTACAAGTCTCTACTTTTTTTCAATTTTATTTTTCTTAGGTAATCCCGAATAGTGCTTATGTAACCTATTGCTTTAAGTTCTAAGCCAACTGTTCCAGCTTGGAAGAAAATGTCACATTTTGCCGAACCATAAATGGAAAATTAATATTTCACCCAACTTTAACCGACTGTAATGAAAAAAAATGTACTACGCAAGTTTGACAAGTAACTTTAAAAGTTGACACATTTAATCAGGATTTTGAAATGGTATTATAACACTTGCTACAATATTTCTTAGATTACGAAAAAAAAAATATTTTTCAAGAAACCCAGTTTCGAAAAATTTCTTTTCACCTACTAAAAATGATTCTAGTGTAGGTACCCAAAGCTTGACGTAAGACCGTAACTTTAAGATTCTAGTTTGAGTGAGACGGAGAGTCATTACATGAAGTATGAGTGAGACAGATAGTGTTATGATTTGGTATATCGCCCGATTCATCTTGATGTCGACCTACGGGATACCCTGTATATATATATATATATATATATATATCGATATTATTACGAGCGTGGCCTTACTTCGATATTTAAAACAGAATATTTTAGATATAATTCAAAAGATCTTTCTTTATTTAACTTTACTGTAAACTCTCCCAAATTCACAAACGATTATCAAATCATCTCTTTAGTTATCGCTAGTACTGTACTTCTAATTATCACAATCCAAAATAGTTTACTTCGTTCTCTTCACTGCATAAAATAAGACTCGCCTCCTGGATGTGAGTAGCGCCGTATTTGTACTCTACAAATTATCTTAGAACCTTGCTGAATATTACGTTCTCTAAACCCAAAGTTACATCTTAACTAACCTAAAGCTGTTTCCATTTCCAACAGATGTCGCTTGTATCACTTTGTTTCTGGTAATACTGCCCCCTTCTTAAATATTTTCGCCCCGAACAACAGATGGTTCACGGTCTCGATGCTCGCAGTATTGACACAAACGATCCAGGTGAACGATTTTCGGTTTGCCTGTTGTACCACGCTGAACCCTGTATACTACGTCATTAATTCTAGTCACTACTGAATACGGCCCTTCCCAGTATTGTTGTAACTTTCGAGAGCGGCGGTTGTACAGCCAAACAAGGTCACCTTCATTAAATCCTGATGAGTTAGCACGTAAGTCAAAGCGGGTCTTCATCCGATCGGTATTTACTGCTAATTTTACTCTCGTTTCGTCGTGAACATCAGCAAATCATTTCTTAAGCTCCGATACATAGTCGTATGGTAACTTTTGCTCACCTCTGGGGGTACCAAACTTGAGGTCGATTGGTAGACGCATCGCCCTTCCAAATATGACTTTAGCTGGAGTTTGGCCGGTCGTGCTGTGAACAGCTGATCGATATGCCATTAGGATCATTGGACTATTTCGATCCCAATCGCGTTGATGATAGTTACCTACTTTTTTTTTGATCCTCGACGAATGCTCTGTTGAAGCGCTCTACCATGCCATCACATTGTGGATGCAGAGCAGTTGTTCTGGTTTTCTTATTCCCAGCATCTTACACATCTCTTGAAAAGTTCGTGATATGAAGTTCCGTCCTTGGTTCGAATGAAGTTCCTGAAGAACATCAAACCTACTGGCCCAATTCATTATTACTTGTTCCGCAACTGTGGTTGCCTCTTGATCGAGGATTGCATAAGCTTCAAGCAACCGTCGATTGTTTTGCTGTTTAGCCCAACAGCTGTTGATGAGCGCTAGTGGAGCAATCGACAATTACGATCATAATTTACCTCGCATGATCATTATTATGTAAGGCGATTGTTCACAACTAAGCAACTCAGGTGCTGCAACCGGTAGAGCAAACAACAAGGTTGTGCCGTTTGTTTACATATCCGCGTTGTGAGCATAGTTTGCTTCGGAATATGGGGGCACAAAAACCAATGACTGATCTGGGGAGTGCCAGTTAGTTTCAGACATCGTCATAGTGGAGTCAAGTTCCAGTTCAGATTATTCGCCGTGTTATTAAGATAGGTCAGTGCATTTTAATAAATAAAGATTCGTGTATACGTTCTAAAGTATTTGAGTATTGTTTTATTCGAAGAAATTGATCGTAGTTCATTCGTGGTTTTTTCGTTATTTGATTGCTTTTGGGACACGACAAAGGCTCAGTGATGTCCACGGTCATCATTTCATATGGATCTTTCATGATGCTTATGCATTTCTTTTCTGCTTCTGTATGGCGGCCCTTTGCAAGACGCGTAGAGAGTAGTGCATCTACGGCACCACTTCCCCACATCCTCTCGCATATGTAACCAATAAAACCTTTCTCGTATTTTGGAAATTGTTTTATTTACCCCCAAATGTCCTTCAGAGAATCCACTGTGCATTTCTTCAAGAATATTGTTAACCTTTGATGCTGGCACAACAATTTGCATTCAAAAGGACTTGCCGTTGGTTGTCTCTCACTTGCGTTTTAATAGTCAGCCTAATAAAGACGAAAAATTGCCAGCTTAAACTTTTACTTGGGTTATCCGAGTGCCATACGGCAAAGAGGAGAATAATCACCTCATTTATAAATTGCAATGAGAAATCTTGCTACCAAATAATTTATACTTGCTTTTGTTAAAAAGTATTTATATGGGCAATGGGGTGACCTCTATCATCGAAATTCTCTGGTAGGCGATCAGAGATAACCACACTGATGAGAGCGCGTTGATCACTGGGTGGAAAAGATCAATATTTTTTTTTGCATCTCAATGCATTTTGTAAGTTCATTGGAAAAAAAATTGTCCAATGGATTTCAGTCTAATAAAGGCGAAAAATTTCCAGCTTAAAATTTTAATATACCGCATTCAACGTGAAGAGTGTTCCATTGAGCCCATTAACTTTTCAGCTTCAAAATATCCTTCCATTATGACCTTCTCATGTCTTCTTTCCAAGCAAGGATATGTCCGGATATTGCGGGTCTTCTCGTTGCGATTTCCGAATCCCTCCGTCTCAGCCTGTCGATGGTTCTACCATTATCTTCCATCCGGACGCCATGTTTGCATTCAAGTTTCGACAGACGTCGTGAAAGGGCATCTGTATTCCCTTGGATACGTCCTTTCCGATGTTGGATTTCGAAGTCATAAGCTTAGAGTCGCTCTATCCTATCCATCTCGTCACCTGTCCCTCAGTGTTCTTAGACTGCTAAAGCAATTTAAGCACTGCATAATGGGTGGGAAGGATGAAGTTCTACACGTAGAGATATTTATGAAAATGCTTTGTTGAGTTTACAATAGCAAGTACCTCTTTCCTTATAGTACAGTAATTTCTCTGATTTTGAAAGTGATTTGCTATAATAAGCTACTGGCATCTTGGCCATCTTCCTCCTGTGAAAGTACTGCACCAATACCTTCATTGCTGGCATCCGTTTTCAACATAAAAAATTTTCTCAGCTTGGGATAGTGAAATACTGGAGTTTCACAGAGCTGCTGCTTCAAATTTTCGAAATCCTCGCTAAATTTATCCGATTTATCCTTGATATATCTACAAAACCTCTTTCGAATCGCATGTAGTAGACAGCCAAACCAAGAAAACTCCTTAATTAATGTTTGTCCTTTTAACTGGCTAATATATGGCGACTTCTGTCTTCTCCCGATCAGTTCTTACTCCTTGTGATGAGACTATGTGCCCCAAATATTTAACTTCATGCTTGAATAGAGCACATTTACTCATATTGAGCTTCAGTTTCGCATCTTCCATTTTTTTAAGTACTTCCCGTAAGTGGTATGCACCCCGAATGTCCTTCCGATTACTACTATGTCATCTAAGTAGGCCAGGCATGTTTTCCAGGTTAATCTACGTAAAACACATTCCATGAGTCATTCGAATGTGGCCGGGGCATTACATAATCCAAATGACATAATTTTGAATTCACATAAGCCACTGCCAACTGAGAAAACAGTTTCTATCGGTCCTCAGGATGTATTTCCACTTGCCAGTAGCCACTCTTCAAGTCCAGCGTGGAAAACCAATACGCTCCCGCAAGGGTATCCAACCGGCCATGAATCCTTGGTAACGTATAGCTTTCGCGTTACATTTCTTAGTGGCGGTAGTCCACACAGAATCGGGAGCTGTCATCCTTTTTGTTGACCAAAAGAACTGCCGATGTGCAAGGGCTGTTTGACTCCCCCATTATGACTTGTTCCTTCATGGAGTTCATCATATCTGGAACTTTTGGTTGTTTGGCTAATGGTAGACTTCGTAGTGTCTGCAGAATGGGCCTCGAATCTCCCGTATCTATTCGATGCTGAACAAGATTTTTTTGCCGTAATCATCATCATTCATTGCAAATAATTCCGAAAATTCATCGATAACCTCTTTAGCATCGTTGTATTGTTGTTCACTTAAGGTAATGGATGAAAGAAACTTCTGAGCCTGTTGAGTAGTAGCTGATATAGGTCTTATCTCCTTGGTATCAATACCATTATCCAAATTAATAATCTGATAAACGGGTGCACAATTTCCAATTATAGTACCTTTTTTTACTTGCACCTCCTTTTCGTATGTGTTGAGCACTGTGAGTGGAATCAATGTTGCACCTTCTGCGTTCACTAAAATCTTACCAATGATGATATTCGATGTAACTTGTGTAGGGATATGCTCCACTAGATAGAATCGACAGGTTCCGATGTCATCAGTAAGCTTCGTCCATGCTAGCGCCTCGGAGCATGCAGACAGAGTAATATTTTCTCAGACCATCGTCCTTATTTTCTCAGAATAATCTCCTCCTACTTCTAGTCTTATAGGGATTTCTATGTTGCCATATTTGAGAATTCTTTCTCCGGCATTGAGATATTTGTGTATGTGATCATGAAATCTACTCCAAGTATACATTCGTCCATTATGTCTGAAACCAGGAAAGTGTGAGGAAATAGAGGTTCGCCTAGTTGGACATCCAAAGTTATCTCTCCAAAAACTGTGCTGCTGCTTCAGTTGCTGTTCTTAGTAAATAATTGGTGGTTTCATGAAGCCATTTGTATTTGACGAGATCTGCTCTAATAGCTGATCTGGAAACCTCAGACTGTGCAGTAATTTTTTTCTACACTTCCATATATGACAAGACTGCAACTGGGCTACCTGCACGATGACTTCGAGGCTGTCGACTCCACCAACCATTTATTTAAAACACTGTATTTCAAATATAATTCAGAAGTTCTTTCTTTATTAAACTTCATTCTTTATCCTCACAAATTCGCAAACGATTATCAAATCAACTCTTTAGTTATCGCTAGTACTGTACTTCTAATTATCACAATCTAAAATTATTTACTTCGTTCACTTCACTGTCTGAAATAAGACTCGCCTCCTGGACGTGAGTAGCGCCGTATTTATACTCTACAAATTATCCTAGAACCTTCATGAATATTTCGTTCTCCAAACCCAAAGTTTACTAAGATGTCACTAACCTAAAGCTGTTTCCACTTCCAACAGATGTCGCTTGTGTCACTTTGTTGCTCGTAACAATATAATAAAATTATTAAAAAACATTAAAAATCATATTGCGTGTACATACGTGCAGCAAAAACTTTAAAAAGAATTCATATGTAGCCCTTATTGGACATCATTTTATGAAGGTAACCCTTTAGTTTAAAATGATAGTTCTTGGTAGTAGTTCGTTATCAATAATGTCGACCAACTTCATCCTAAATCTGAAATGTCAAAGCTGAAACTTACCGTGTGTGTGCAGGGCGATGCTAGTTCGAGCTAATTATAATCTGATTATATCTACATTAACTTATGTACAACTACGAAATGGAGCGCTTTTTTTATGAAAGTAAGTGTACAAATAACGATTACTGATATAGTATAATTTTGTAGCTTGTAGCAAGTAACACCCATAATAAAAATCATGAAAATGTCCCTGAGAATGAAGCAAAAGAAGAACCCACTACATGGATAAACTTATTTACTTAATTTCAAAATAAACTAATAATAATAAAAGTGATGAAAATCTCCCAGAGAATGAAGCAAAAGAAGAACCCAATACATGGGTGAACTCATTTACTTGAAAAATAAACTAATTTAAGTTGTCTTTTTATCCTCCATAGAAAAAAAGAAAATGCCAAGCTTTCGGATTGCAGAAATTCTGTGTTACATGGCTAAGTGATGAAGAGTTATAGAACTGGATTAGTGAATACCAAGGAAAACCAAGCGATCATTATGTGGCATATTGCAAAGTTTGTGGGGGTGACTTAAAGGCTTTCTGGCAGGTAAATAAGATTTATATAATCACGCATAAACTGAAAAGTATAAAATCAATATGCAAACCTTTAAAGTGCAGCCAACAATAAATGTGTCATTTCGTTCGTCTGAAGTAATGGTATCTGAGTAAAAATGACAGCCTTTTGTGTGGAACACAATATTTCATTTAGTAAGTTTTCAAAAAAAAAAAGTATTTTCCCAGAGTCAGATATTGCTAAAAATTTTAGTTGCAATATAACAAAAACCACTCAATAGTTAAAAAGGTTATTGCTGCTCAACAATTCGAAAATATTTGGGGACTTTTACGAAATAATGTATTTTCGCTATATATTGATGAAACGACAAAAGTATAGTCGTTCGTATTTATGATGACTTCCGTGTACGGGACTATTGTTTTAGTTTAATGAAAGTGGAAAAAGCAGATGCTAGGTCTTTATATACTGCAGTGGTTAAAATTTTTAATAACAACGGCATTAATTACAAGGAAAATTTGATTGGGTTTGCCGCAGATGGCGCGAGTGTAATTAATTACAGGAGCCAAACACTCAGTTGCTGCACTTTTCCTTCATGATTGCCCAAATGATTTTATTTTTAAATGTATTTGTCATTCGTTTATACGTTGTGCATCAGCTTCATGCAAGAAGCTTCCGTCATCAGTTGAAAATATGGCAAGAGACATATATTATTATATATAAAATAGTCCTAAACGTATAGATCAATTGGTAAAACTTAAAAAAAAAATTGGAAATAAAACAACAAAAAAAAACTTTACACGCATGTCAAACTCGACGCCTGTCTTTGAGGCGGTCGTAATTAGATTATTGGATTTATCTAAAACTATTTTTTAATTTTGCAGTAAACTTTGATAATATTCAAAATCCATAAGCTATTTTCTTGAATTTAAATAATCCCACCATAGAACTGTATTTAAAATTCTTGAAGTTTGTTTTGCCTATAATAAATATTAATATTACAAAGATCCAGAATAGCAATGCTCTTTAGATAAGATACATTGAGACGTATCTGTAGCCTGTCAGTTAGATTTAAAAAAAAAATATACCTCCAGCTTATATTGAAAAATTTAAGGGCACTTGCCTAGAGTTTTACATACAATTAGTTTCTGAAATATTTCAAAGATTTGATTTTAATAATAAAGTGTTAAAACAGTTATCACTAATAGACCCCAAATGTGTTCTTTCGGGAAAATTGCATCCATATGTAAACTCGCAAAACTATTTCCAATTTTGAAGTTTGAAAATGTTATTCAGAAATATTATTTTCAAGCAACTATTCACAAATGAGGATTTAGAATCGATTGAAGTAGAAATTTTTGGAATACTATCTTTAATGAACTGAGCAAGAGGAACAAAAAACGCGCATTTCCCTTGATGGAAAAAAGTAGTGTCTTATATTTTGATATTACCTCTCTCATCTGCCTGCGGTGAGCGCATATTTTCAGAAGTAAACGCAAATAAAACAAAAGTTAGAAATCGTTAAGAATCAGATACACTTTCTGGTATTATACTAACTACTAAGAATATTTGAATAAAAATAATTGGACATGTCATTCTTTTTCTCCCGAAAATGAAACGTTAAAAAAATTAAGCGCAAATATGTCTAAGGAAAAAGAAGAACTCTAAACAAATTTTTTTATAACATTATTTTATTGCTTAACTGCCTATCAGTGTTATAGATTTATGCATAATTTATTACAAGTATGTTTCTTATAAAACTTGGTGTTTTTTTTTTTGTACGGAGCGATATATGATAGATTAGTAGATATCATTTTACCATTTTAATATTAAAAAACTTCAATGGAGTATAGTCGTCTGGCTACGCTGACTGAGACTGGATTACTCGATAATACTGCCACTATTAGCATCCCAGGGAGCTCTGTAGAAGCTAGCAGAAGCAAATGTCGAATGGAGAAAGTATCGCACTCAAGTAGAGGTAGCTAGTGGTGCCATGATGAATGTTCATGGTCATGTGGACGTGGACCTCACTTTTCGCGGTGAGACCAAGAACGTGCGCTTTTACGTCGTGGGATCACTAAGGCATTGTATCTGGAAGTAAACTTCTGGCGTCTCTTTATGTTGACTCCAGATTTGCTAGGTGCAATTGCGGAAGTTAAACCAAGTCTGCTGGCTACGTCTGACACTGACCGCCATGCTCTTTCCAGTCAGGAAAATCGACGGCTTGGAGCCACTAAACAGCTCATTCCTTCTTTTCCCTCTTTGGGCTTAGGAAAGTGATTGGGTACTTGCCATGTTAAAAACATCAGGCCTTGAGAAAAACTAAGCCTAGATAAAGTAATTGCTATGCCTACCTTTGAAGAGTGTCCTCCAATGCTGTGGTCGCTGATGATGCGCATAACCTGGCATTCTACGAATAGTACCTTCAGCTCGGACATTTATTGAGAAAGTTGAACAATTTCACGAGGCATTCGTTTTTACTTCCCTGTGAGAGGGGAAACGAATGCTCTCACGTTATGCATCCTTATCCTTGACTGGAGCTATACTGCAGCATTCGGGGCGAGTTCCAGTGAAGGCCTGCAAGGTGTTCAGGACTTTGTAGGCAGGGTTGCGGGCGGATAAGCTCGTGACAGAGCCAATGGTGGCACCCACAACAAATAGGGAACTGACCACGAATCCTTCACTGGAGCTATACTGAGATACTCGGGGCGAGGTCCCGTGAAGGTCTGAGAGGTGTTCAGGACCTTGAAGGTAGGGCTGGACACGGATGAGGTCGAGAGGGAGCCAACAGCGGCAGCTGCATCTCTTCGAAGGGGGAACTGACTTTCACCCTTGTTGTCTAATTTATCACCCTCGACCGAGTGTTGATCTGCGGTCTGAGTGAGATGCTACTGATTGTAGAGGCTTCTCTGATTCATCTCGGTATGGGAAGGCAGAGCGGTGCTGGCATTTTAGGTTACTGATTGTAGAGGCTTCTCTGATTCATCTCGGTATGGGAAGGCAGAGCGGTGCTGGCATTTTAGGTTGCTAGCCTGTGAGTACTCTTCTGACTTTTGATATCGGGTCATACATTGGGCTACAGCAAGGATGAGGCCTATTTTTAAGACCGGCTAACTCAGTCGGCCATTTCTCAGAGTCATCTGGTTCAGAGGTGAAGCATACGACTCTGCCCTGTGATGGCAAGGACCACACGAGGCAGTATGCTGCATCGCGTGGCTCAGTCCTCTACCGACGACTTGGTCAAACCCAAACGACGAATATGCTGGCACTTGTCGCACGACCGCATGAATAAACTCTGGCTCTCACTTTATTTATCGGGCTATACACTGTTAGATTCAACGAAATGGATATTCGCAGAAATGCAAATTGCACAATGTTTCGTGGTAAAATCACAAAATTTACTAAAAGTGCCATCGATTACTTCAATTCGCAGAAATGGCAAGCTAATGAAGAAAATTCTGAGCATTTTGATGAAGTGGTGGATGAGGAGTTGACCGCTATGTTGTCCCGGTTGAGGGCGACCCACGATAATCTGAGAAAAGCCAACGAAAATGTGCGCCCTTTAATGGAAGCGGAGGATTTCGAAAAAGGATGTGGAGCTAATAATTTAATTTGACGATAAAGTTATCAATTGTGTCTCTAGGATGAAGTGTAGACTGGAATGTATTATTGTGATTAGAGATAAAATTTTATCGGCCTGAAACTTACAACTGGCACCTATGAAAAACAATGCGCAGTTAAACTGCCTAAATTGGACTTAAAAAATTTTCAGGTGATTATAAGGAATGGCTACCTTTCTGGGAGCAGTACAAGAATCTCATACATCGAAACAATCATTTAAGTTTATCCGATTAGTTTAATTACTTGCAATCAGCGATAAAGTTATCAATTGTGTCTCTAGGATGAAGTGTAGACTGGAATGTATTATTGTGATCAGAGATAAAATTTCATCGGCCTGAAACTTACAACTGGCACCTATGAAAAACAATGCGCAGTTAAACAGCCTAAATTGGACTTAAAAAATTTTCAGGTGATTATAAGGAATGGCTACCTTTCTGGGAGCAGTACAAGATTCTCATACATCGAAACAATCATTTAAGTTTATCCGATAAGTTTAATTACTTGCAATCAGCGTTATATGGAAAGGCAGTTACTTGAATAGCGGGATTCCTCCCAAAAAAAAAGTGCTACGATACCGCAATAGCATTGTTGAAAGAAGAATTTGGCGATACCGAAAGATTGATGGAAAAAAACATGCAGCAGTTAATGACGTTGTCGAAGTGCTTATATAACACTGTCGTCACTAACACTAGAACACTCACTACTCTCGCAGTTTCATCAAATAATTATTATTATGTTTTGAAATCCATTTTGCTCAAATATAAGCAGTGTTGTGGAAAAAGCAGTTTTAGATGATAGCAAAGATCACACTGTAGGCGTTGACGATGCTCATTCTCTATCCTCAGTTGCTACTCCTACTTCTGACAGTATATGTATCACTGGACATTGATAGCGGCGTTAAGCATTTCTTGAAATTTATTAAGCGAGAAATTGAATCTATCTAGAAGGCTGGTTCTACTGTGAAAAGCTCAAACACATACTCCTCTTCGAATGTCAAACTAGTTAAAACTGCAGCAGGGCTGCTTTTAGTATAAAGTGAAGGTAAACAATTTTGTATATTTTGTAAATCTAGTGGTCACTAGTGGTACAACTAGAAACATACGATGTAGCAAATGTATTGGTCGACATGTACCACCTATGTGTGATTCACATTTTTCTAGAAGGTCAGATGCCGTTTGTCAAAAGGATCCAGCCGTTCAGCCATCTACTAATCTTTATTCTTCTACTGCGCATTTTCCGATTATTTACCTTCAGACTGCCTGCGCTTATATATCTGCTTTAACAAATAAAGTAGAGAGCTCTATTTAAGGGAGAATTTTGCTGGATAGTGGTAGTTAACTTCCATTCATAAGGCAGAACGTAGCTAAAAAACTGAATTTAATGATTGTAGACACAGAAAAATTCGAATTTTATCTTTTGGTTGCTCTGACACTACCCCAATAATAAGTTGTGATCGAGTAAAAGTATTACCCCGACGCATCCATGAGGATAAGGTTGTGATAATAACAGCTGTTGTTGTTCCAGAAATCTGTTTGGGTACGTTATCGGTATCTGATATAAGTAAACTAAAAAGTTCAAAATATATTCTTGCAGATTCAGGTCAATTTGGGTCCCCAGAAGAAGAAATACTAATTCTAATTGGTTCCGATATTTATTGGAATGCTGTGTTGGGAGAATTCGAAAGGATAAAGGCTAATCTAACAGCTGTGAAGACAAACTTAGGGTGGATAATACAAGCCTCAGAGGCAGAGCAGCAAGACAACAATATATTTGATCCAGTCAAAGAGCAAAGGATGCGAGATATATTGGCCATCTACCATTTAGAGAAATTTCAGGAGAGCTTGGACACTCTAAGGACAGAGCTACAGCTCTCTTATTACAAATGGAGGAAAAGTTGAAAAAATCTCCCAACTTTATGACCGAATACAACAAATTCCTAATGGAATATTTGATCCTTGGTCACATGTGTCCAGGAGAACCATATACTGGATATAAAGCCAATGTATATTATTTGCCTCACCACGTAGTATTTAAGGAGGACAGCACAACTACAAAATTGCGTATGGTGTTCGACACATCTTGCAAAACATCATCTGGAGTAAGCATTAACGATTTATTGCATAGCGGGTCAAAAATACAACAAGATCTCAACCAAATTCTGCTAAGGTGACGAAAGCACCGATATGTATTTACAGCAGGCATTGGAAAATGTTTAGACAGATAGAAACTATCAGCGTATACTATGGCGCCAGCAACCAACAGAGCATGTCCAAGAATATGTGTTGAACACTGTCACTTATGGCACAGCACCTGCAACATACCTCGCAGTCAAGGCCCTAAATCAACTCGCGAAAGAAGAAGGCAATCAATTACCAGCAGCGAAAAGCGTGCTGGTTTATGGTTTCTATATATATGATATGCTAACAAGTAAGGACACCAAAGCCGAGGCATACCAGCTACAAAAACAATTAGATTCCTTGTTAAAGAAAGGACGTTTGAATCTCCGGAAAAGGACATCGAAAGCCAAGAACTGTTGAAAATAATTCCAGGGGACATAGTAGAAAAAGAGATTCTAGATCTCGGCGACAAGGACACATTAAAAATGCTGGGGATACACCGGAACCCCAAACGAGACGAATTCCAGTTTAAGTTAAGAATCAATACCACCGATGCCAAGCTAACGAAATGGGTATTATTGTCGAGAATTGCGACAATTTTCGACCCCATAGGTTGGCTAGCTCCAGTAACCGTAACCACAAAACTCATTATTCAGTCTCTTTGGAAAACAGAAACAGGCTGAAATTAACTGCCTCCTGACGAAACTATAAACTCCTGGAAAAAGTTAGAAGCAGAAATGCAACAATTGCAATCAATAAGAAGTCCTAGGTGGTTCAGATCAAGTAATTCAACTGCATGGCATTTGCAGCCGTAATATACACCCGTACAATTGATTGCTTCGGAAAAATACATAATACGCTATTAACCGTTAGAACCAAGGTAGCACCTATGATACAAAAAATCACTCTACCACGATTAGAATTCTGTGGCGCTGTGCTGCTTGCTCAGCTCCTAAACTCCACCATCGACACTTTGGGAATAAATTCTCCTAAAATATCCGCTTGGTGTGATTCAGAAATTGCAATAGCATGGATAGCTAAAAATCCGAACAACTGGAAAACCTTTGTAGCTAACAGAGTCAGTGAAATAAAAAGCTCCCTTGACAAAAGCATATGAAGACACATATAATCTCATGCAAACCTGCACAAAATTGGCGCAGCCGGTAGGATCAAGAGAGCTTGGTCAAAGTTAAAGATCGTGAACGCTCGAAAAGCCTTGGTCCTACACGAATCTGCGGGCAACCTGTGACACTAGCCAAGCTATAAGGCCACGTCACCCACAACGCTCGGGGTAGATATCATCCGTAGGCTTCAGGCGAGCAAGCCTTCACCCCATTAAGAGTGATAAGACAGAATTAAGAGACTTAGACCACCAGATTGGAATTCATCACCAAACACCAGAAGGTCTTTTCCAGCACCGAGAAGAAGTCAGAGACAACGGACACCTATTCGAAACCAACTCCAGAAGGAGGACACCATCCTTCCTGGGTTGAAGGGAATTTAAGCCCCCCTTTCAACCATATCTAGGGAAAATAAGTAGGCCTAGGGCCCCCCGTAAGCAAACAGAAGCACCGGAAATAGAAACTTCATTCCAGGATTGAAAGGGATCTCGAAGTCGGCAAAAGCCCCCCTTTCAATATCAGCCAAGGGAATTAAGACGGCAGGAGCCCCTAGTAGCAAAAAACCATTCCAGAAGGGAACACCATAAGAATGCCGGAAGCCCCCCTTTGGACAGCGCGGGACGCATATGTCAGAAAGAGACTCGAAACCGGCACCCGAGACAGGCACGAGATTAGACTCCATACCTTCATCCGACGCGGAGAAATCCCCAGGTGAAAATCTTCATCACCTCCGGGAAAGTACAGGCAACACCCCAGAGGTCGACCAAACACAATCAGGTAGACAGCACAACTCATCTTTACACCAGCAGCAAGATACAACAGGAGTTAGCCTTCGAAGTGGTACCATTTTAACTGGTCCCACCGTAGCAAATAAAGTAAGTCTAGATAATTTTTTAGATAAGTTGTTAGAAAAGGCACGTGAATCCGACAAGCTCACTGTCACGCACTGCGACGTTCTTGACAACAGGTTAAGTCAAGGCAGAGAGCAGAGGCTGACACAAATCGAAAAATTCAAAAAAGATACAGAGCGATTCAAACAGGAGCTTATCTAATTCGCCGGGCTTTCACGTTCATTAGGTATAGATAAGACCACAGCCAGTTTACTTGTAAGTGCTAAAGGAGAAGAAAGTGTCAGTGATATTAGTGGTGACGCCTCTGACCAAGCAACCGCCGAAAACCTCCTCAGCGGCTGGCTAGAAGTATCCTTCACGGGTTCTAGTCCAGAACAACGCCCTGAAACCCAAAAAGGTAACATTAGACTACCCTACAAGAGTTTAACAAAAACAATAATCACAATGGCAGACTATGCAAAGGTGGCCAAGCTCACGGCACAACTAGTTCCTCTGCTTTCGGGTGAAAATGCCGCACAGTTAGGTCGTGAGCTGCAAACATTTATTGGCTGTTGCAAACAGGCCCTACACTGTTTAAGTGAGGAAGAAAAAGCAGCCTTCTTACACATTTTGTCCACAAGACTTCGTGGCGATGCCTATCAGCTGTTTGCTTCGGACGTTCCAACTACTTTCAGTGAGGTGGAGCAACGTCTGAACAGAACCTATCTACCACGAGAGTCCTACCAAGAATTGGTCAACAAACTAATCACAATGAGGCAAAACCCGTTGGAAACTCTCATTTCCTTCACAACAAGAGTGAAGCAGTTGCTGATGCTTTGCAACGAGGTAGCGATACTGAAGTACGGAGCAACGGCAGCCCCAGCTGTGAAGACACAATTGGCGGAATTCGCCAAGAATGCCCTCAAAAGTGGAGTGAACCATCCCCGCCTATGCCAGTACCTCCTCACTCTGGTAGAAAATGATGTAGAGCAGCTGATACAAAAGGCTTTAGATATAGAAAAGCTACTAGCAGGCACAGTTTTCGTCGCCATTAACACAACAGCCATATCCAATGGAACCAATAGAGTCTAGTCTTCGAGTCCTTAAAATCAAGCACTACAGCCGCCCATGTACGCACCACCACGAGCACAAGAGCCCAGGCAGTTTAATAATCCCCCTTATGTACACGGTCAACCACTACGCCCGCCATTTCCACGAAGGGATTCTAGACAACCGGATACACAAATTCTGATACAAAACATCACCTGTAATTTCAGCTAGAAACGGGGACACACCTACACGGAGTGTTTAAAACCCAAAAGCACCCCTTCTTCTCTAACTGTAGAAGTTACGGGCATGACATTCGCGACTGTTGAAACAACCAAGCACAGTCTGCAACTCGTTTCACACGAGGATCACCTAACAATCCACAACAGTCAGACCCGAACAATACAAAAGGCCCCAGAGTCTTTAATATAAGACAAAAATGTGATCTTTGTGGGCGCCGCGGACACAAGATCGACGAATGTCGACAAAAACAAAAATGGGAGGATAAAAAGCAGGGAAACGACAAAGAGTCGACCCAAAACTCCCCGGCTCGACTATAAACACTACCAGCAATAAACCATGGCCTTCTCAGTCGCCCGACTTCAGTGTGCCCACCGCCAGACTTCCTCTAGACATAGGTCTAAATGGTCAGGCCCAGCTAATAGTGGACACCGGCGCTGAGATCAGTATCATTAAGAAAAAAGCTCTCAAATCTCGCGAGCAAATAAATCCCAACAGGAGACTAACGCTTCAAAGCCCTTTGGCACCAGAAACCAACTAGGAAGTTGCCAAGGAAACTTCATGCTAAAAGCAACTTACCTTGCAACTTTCAGGTGGTAAAGAAGAGAGAGAGAGTGGTAAAAAGAGCTTTCTCTTCCATTATAAACTGCATCGGATAACCCGTGTTCACAAAACACAGTCAATAAGGAGACACTGGTAGAAGATATTAAACCCGACGGGGATACACCTTCTCCGCGAAGTGTTCTCAAAGCTTCTCAGTCAGAGGAAGTCGGCTGTGACTTACAAGAACGCGATAAGGGTGACTTGATTACCTAAGATCCGGCCTGTAAGACTGGACAGCATCAGGTGAATTTAAATGAACCTGTGTGCGTACCAGCAAGGTCTCAGATCGTAGTCAAAGTTCCGTTGCAGTTGCAGGAAGAAATGCTCAGTCTGTCAAAAGAAATAGACGACGGAGTCTTCCTAGCAAACAGCTTACTCTCAGCTGGGTTAAAGGCAGTCCCCATAGAAATCCTCAACACACGCAGTTCACATGTAGTGCTAAACAGCGTGAGCCTAAATCTGGTTCCCATTAAAGACTACACTGTCGTTCCCATAAAAAGGGAGCCAGACAAAGATATTACAACAGCCCATCCGTCGAATCCAATGAGTCGAAATAACGACGATGTTGAGCATCATAATATAATTAAGTCTAAGATTAAGAAAATAGGGCATAAGAGCCCCAGAACTAAGCAGTAATAAGAAACTGCTCCAAGATGCTTGCGGGTCCCTCATGAAAACCCCAACGTCAGGCGCTGGCCAGCATACAAATGGTCTGCCGTTAGCAACAATATATACGATATCTGTTCCAAAACGATGTCGAACAAGAAGACGCCAGTATTCAGCCCCGCCTCACCCGATTAGAGCAAGAACTCAGTCTGGATGGAACTTTAAGCACTGAGAAAAAAGCCTCAATAACAAATCACTGTTACTAATATGATGACATATTCTTTTTAAAAGGTGACAGGCTTACACATACTAATGCCATCACCCACAACATCCCCCTGATGCAAGACCAAGCACCTATTAACCAAAAGATGTACCGGTTACCAGAGACACAGCGAAATGTCATAAATGAGCAACTCAGAGAAATGGTGGACAACGATATTGTCCAGTCCAGCAAAAGCCCATGGAACTCTCTACTGCTAGTCCCCCAAAAAATCGGGACCAGATGGTAAGAAAAGGTGGCGCGTCATCGTTGACTTCCGTAAATTGAACGAAAAAACTATTGGCGACGCCTTCCCGCTACCACGTATTGAGGACATCCTCGATCAACTGGGCCATTCAAGATACTTCACCACCCTAGACCTAGCCAATGGCTATCATCAGGTACTCGTCGATCCGAAGGATCTAGCATAAACGGCTTTTAGTACCAACTATGGGCATTAGGAATTCAAACGCATGCCGTTCGGGCTCAAAGGAGCCCCGGCCACATTTCAGCGTTTAATGAATTTCATATTAACTGGCCTACAAGGTCTAGAATGTTTCGTCTAATTAGATGATATTTCATCTATGGAAAAGGTCTGGCAGACCACAACGAAAAGCTTCGCAACGTCTTTGACAGGTTAAGAGAGAATAACCTGAAGCTTCAACCAGAGAAATGTCAATTTCTCAGGGGTGAGGTAGTGTATGTAAGACATAAATGTTCTAACCAAGGAGCAATACCTGACAATAGCAAAACGGCATGCATCCAAACTTTCCCCATTCCTAAGACAGCAACACAAGTGCAATCATTTTTGGGCCTTGCCAATCACTACAGAAAATTCATACCCGACTTTTCAAAAACAGTACGTCCTCTAACACACTTACTCCGAAATTATGTAAAGTTTAAGTGGACTGAGGCATTTCAAATCATTAAGAACGCTTTAATTTCCCCTCCACTCTTAATATATCCCGATTTTGTAAAACCCTTTAACCTTACCACAGACGCCAGCAGCGAGGCTCTTGGAACAGTTCTATCTCAAGGAGAGGTAGGAAGTGACCAGCCAATTGCCTACGCCAGCCGTACCCTGAACAAAGCCGAACGTAACTATTCCACGATTGAGGAAAAGTTACTGGCTATAGTTTGGGCGACTAGAAATTTCAGGTGTTATCTGCAAGGCCGAGAGTTCACGGTCTATACAGATCACAAACCGCTCAAGGGGGTCTGCAATGTTAAGGACCCCACTTCCCCTCTGGTGAGATTTCTCCATAAACTTTCCGAGTTCAATTATAAAATTGAGTATAAGCCCGGAAAGTACAACACGAATGCCGACGCTTTAAGCCGCATTCCACGAGATAATGGCAAAGACAAGGAAACTACAACCTTCACGGTAGAAGCTATAGTCCACCATCAAATGGACTCAGATATAGAGGAGGAAAAACACTCATCGGAAAGAAAGGAGTGTCTGCAATGCTATGCAGTAACAAGAGCCCAGACACGAAACATTCAGGTAAGTGGATCAAATTCCGGCAGCTAGGCCAAACCCATACAACAAAAAGAGCAAACTCATCATCCAGAAGAGGCCGGAGATCTCGAAGTCCCACCTAGTGCCAATCTACCAATCATAGACGAAACTCGTCACCCTGAAGTAGTCACGAGCACAGAGGAGATTCAATTAATCTTAAAAGATTATCATGATATAGACATAGCGGAACAACCATTAGATAAAATTTAACTAGATATAGTCGGCCCACTAGAGGAGACTGAATACAGAAACAAATATATATTAACGTTTCAGGATAACCTCACGAAGTTTGTAGATTGGTATGCCATACCGAATGAGGAAGCTATAACGGTAGCGCAAATTTTCTTTGACGAAGTTGTCACGCGCTACCGCATTCCCAAAAGAATAGTCACCGATCAGGGAAGTAGTTTCCTGAGTGACCTATTCAAAAAGGTATGCAACCTCCTAAGGAAAAATAAGCCGCAAACCTCAGCTTATCATCCCCAATCAAATGGAGCACCTGAACGTGCACATAGACCATTGATTGAATATCTACGAACTATAGTAGTGTTGTATGACGCGTGCTCCGTGCTCCAAGGAAGAGAGCGCGCGTAAGAGTTTAGATGAAAAAAGAAAAACACACATATGCTTTCATGTTTAATATGAGTTTATTGGACACCTTTATTTCTTGTTGTACATCCTTCTTTATTTAACAGATCTTATGAAACTCTCGATTCTAAATTATTTCATTCAAATTTACTTATAAATCATTTTCTTTATTTTAAATTTTTTAAACTCGACTTTTTCTTTATTTAAATGAACGCCCCCGTTTTGCAAATCTAGATTTTAGAATTTTTACATTCATCTTTAAATATAAATCACTTTCTTTATTTAAAATTTTTTGAACTCAACTTTTTCTTTATTTTTGGAGAACGTTTCCTATTGGAACTGCCGATTTTTAAAACGTTACCTTCATGTCCGGCGATTGAAAAACAGACTCCCCGAGGTTTGGGCGAATTGCACCCAGGTACCCACGATATCTTCACAAAAAGCTTTTTTGTTATTTTACTGTTTTTTCACGACGTTGAAAAAACGTATGTGAGAGAATGCAAAAGTTTTTGATGAAAGCTATATGCATCTATACAAAACTGCAATACGATATGCACTTGTGCGCCCGCCTTGAAATATTAATTTTTAAGAGGGCCCGAATAATTTTGATAATTGTATGTATGTATGTACATACAATTAGATTGGATTAAGTAGGTAATGTACGTATGTACATAGTACATACGGAAAAAAAAGTAAGAAGGCACTGTATGTAGGTAAGTGTGCATATCGTGTGAGTGAAATGTGTGCCTGATAACAAAATGCAATTTATGCTAAATTGCATTTTGAATTTTTATATGAAATCTTGAATGAGATTTAAATTGGAATGTTTTTTCAGGGACGATTAATGGTACATCAATATATCGTATTGGACGATATATTGATGTATTGGTATTATGGTTGTGATTCGGGGCATTGGGCACCTGAATCACAACATTCCTCCACCCTGGGGGAAAAGAAAGTTTTATTCTTTTTAGAAGAAAACTTTCTTTCTCAACAATGACGGAGTTTCTTAAACAAAATTGTAAGCTCCTATTTGTATATGCAAATTATATATGTATACCTATTTACATATTATTATAAGATTTTGTTCAAGAAAGAACTTCTTAAACGTAATCTTTTTATTATTATAAGAGTTAAGTTACATACATATTATATTTTTTCTGTTATTTATTTATTCTCATCTACTGAAGTTATTTTAATATTTATATTTTCTTTATGCAAAAACAAGAAAAATGTAGATTATCATATAATTTTATATATATATATATACTATTTATAAATAAAAAAAGGGTATTATTATTCTATAAGCATAGTTACAATGGTAAGGAATATACATGACTAATAACGTGGTTACATGAAAAAAAAAGAATCTATAGTTTTAGTATCCAGGATTCTAAAAACGCGTTTATAAAGTGGATAGTAGCTAATAATAATTATATAGATATATACACATATGTATACAGGGTGATTCAGATCAAGATACCTTCCGGTATACCACGTGATTCCTTGAGGTAAGTTGACCAAAAAATTGTTCCACATACCCCCCCCCCCCCCCCCCCCCCGTAGAAACCTTCCTTTAGGAGTTGTGGCCAGTTATATATATTCGTGAACCCTGATGGGAATAAATGAGTATAACTTTTGAATCACACTATAGATTTTGGTTATTGTTGGCTTATTACATAGCCAAGAATAGCAGCTGTCGAAAAGTGTATTACTATGTATTTGCTAATTAAGCATGAAGTGAAGTCTTTCGCTGATGTCTTAGACTCGGTGTCGACTATGGGAATAGCCTCAGAAAATTTTGAGAGATCGTCTTGGAACGTAAGGAGATATTTGTTTCCAGAATGAGAAATTGGGAGAGGTCCTACAACATCTAGGTACACTATTTCGAAAGGTTTGGATCTAATGCTCGAGATTTTCCTTGTAATTTTAGGGTTTCTGGATACTTTGTTCACCTGACAAAGTTTACATTTCCTTACGTATTTTATAATATCGTCTGACATGCCAGGCCAGTAGAATTGCTTTTCGATTCTTTTAATTGTGCGGGAAACTCCTGGATGGCCTCCCATCGGTAGTGAATTAAAATCTTTTAAAACCTGTTTGATGTCATTAATGTCGGATAAGTATTTAATCGAATCTTGATGGAGTTTGATGTTTATTTGTTTATTAGCGAAGATCTGGGTAAAAGCGTTTCTAATAATTATTAAATTCTGTGGATCTAAAATTGGGAAGGAGATATTTAATTTGTTTAACTGATTTGCTTCTGTGTATGAGCAGATCTCAGTTAAAATCTTTTCGAGGTCTGATCTATTTTGCGATCGACAAGGTAAATTAATTTTTGATATGATTATTGTGGAGTCTTTTTTCTTGAAGAAGTTCAGTTCCTTTTCTAAAGATGAAGATTTATCAGAAAATTTGAGTTTCGAATCCAACGCTCTTTCAAGTTCAGTATCTTGCATGGGCAAGTAAAAGAAGAAAATTAGTCTCAGTTATTATGACTAAGGAATTGTTTGATGACGATGGAGTTGAGTTTGGAGTAATGCTTGCATTGGGAGTATCCGAATTGGCCTGAGCTCTGGCTTGATTCCTAGTTACCACATTTACGCAGCTGATAGGTTCTGCAAAATTTTCGCTACTATCTGGAATAGCTCTACTGAGAGCGTCCGCATTTGTGTTGAGCTTGCCTAATTTATGGACTATCTTGTAGTCATATTCCTCAAGACATATTCTCCATCTCATCAGTCTTGAGGAGTGATCTTTCAGATTCATGAGCCATACTAATGGTTTATGGTCAGTTATAATTGTAAACTGTCTGCCATAAACGTATGGTCTGAATTGCTCAACTGCGAAAACGATAGCTAAGAGCTCTTTCCCTATAGTTGAGTAACGAGTCTCTGCACAATTGAGAACTCGGCTCACATAGGCGATTGAATGATCTCCTTAGTCATAAAACTTGTGAAAGAACAGCTCCGATGGCGTAGTCACTGGCATCGGAGGTGACAAAAAATTCTTTGTCAAAATCGGGATATGATAGAATTTGTGCTGAAATAAGTTTATTGCGTAATTCGCAAAATGCCTCGTCGCAGATTGCGTCGAACTTGAAAGGGATATCTTTTTTCAAAAGATTTGTAAGTGGTTTTTGCAATTTTGGAAAAATTTGGTACAAAGCGGCGATAGTAGCCGACAAAACCAAGGAAAGTTTTTATATCTTTTTCCTACAGATGTTTCGAATACTCTCAGATTCCTCTGAATTACAGTGATCCAATTTGATAAGGTTTTGCAGTTTAATTATTCTGCCCTTAATTGGATCTCTGTCAGAGTCATTGGAGATGACCATAAAGTCGTCCAAGTCTTGGTAAACTGGGTTCACCTCGTGAGGTGCCAGAAAAAAAAAATGTAATGATCGTTGAGAAGTATGCATATCGTTTTGGCTGCTCTCAATTAAAATCGTAATATTATCGGTTTATTAAATACAAAAGAAAAATTTTGCGATACAAAGTTTCTGAGGAAATTCGGTTTTGTGTAAAACAAAATTATATTAGCTTTGCGATTTATATATAATTTTTTGTAAAATTTTATTACTAGCGAACGGTTTTTGAATAATAAAACAATGCGAGTGTGAAAAGATGAATTCAAGCTGCAGTACTTGTGATAAACCTACAAGGTCAACGGATTCTGTGTTATGCAAAGGTGGCTGTGGCTGTGTATTCCATATGAAATATTTGGCATTAACTGATTACGATGTGTCAACAATTGCAAAAAAAAATTTTGGTGATTTTGTGCGATAACTGCCAATTAAAATTAAGAACCTTGCAGCATATTGAAAAAAGTGTTACAGAGATTAAAGAAAATTTAATGAGTTATGAAAGAAAAGTTGAAGAAGTTTTAAAAAATGAAAAGAGAAATGGTGTTCAGGAGAGAAGTGTTATTACTGAAATTAAAAAAGCAATTGGTAATAGTTTACAGGAAAAAGATTCATATGCGTATGTAGTGAGAAAGACAAAGTAGTACAAAGTGCATATAAAACAAAAGAAGAAATCAAGGCGAACTTAAATCCTGGAAACTCAGGTATTCAGGTAACTGGTATAAAGAAACTAAATAACGGTGCTATTGTTGTGGGATGTGATAATGATAAATCATTGGAAAAATTTAAGGGTGAAGTGGAAAATAAATTAGGTGAAAATTATAGCGTTAAAGTAGTGGATGGTAGAAAATTAAGAATTCGTATAAATAACTTGAGCGAGAAAATTGATGAAAAGAAGATCATTAATTGTTTAAGAAAACAAAATGAAAGTTTAAAAAAAGGGATATCTTTTTTCAAAAGATTTGTAAGTGGTTTTTGCAATTTTGGAAAAATTTGGTACAAAGCGGCGATAGTAGCCGACAAAACCAAGGAAAGCTTTTATATCTTTTTCCTTGTTCGGTCTGGGATAGGACTGAACTGACTTAATCTTCGCTGGGTCTGGTTTAACTCCATTTTCTGTAATAATGTGCCCTAAATACATAATTTCCTTTCTTAGTAAATGGCACTTGTCGGGTTGAAGTTTGAGGTTGAAATTGCGGAGGCGGCTGAATACTGCTGTGAGTCCGGAATTGTTGTCTTTGAGATTGTATCCATGGACTACAATATCGTCCATGTATACGAAGCAATAGATGCCTTGAAGGCCAGATAAGACATTATTCATGGCTCGTTGAAAAGTAGCAGGGGCTCCTTTTAAACCAAATGGCATACGATTATATTCGTAGTGGCCATAGGGTGTGCTAAAGGCAGTTTTCTCCCTGTCCTTCGAGTCCATTTTTATCTGGTGGAATCCACTGGCTAGGTCGAGTGTGGTAAAATATTTCGACTTCCCCAACTGGTCCAATATATCAGTGATATTAGGCAGTGGGTACGCGGCGCCAATTGTGATGTCATGAATACGACGAAAGTCTACCACTACTCGCCACTTTTTCTTTCCATTCTCATCTAGTTTTTTAGGAACCAGGAGAAGTGGAGAATTCCAGGGACTATGTGAAGGTCTGATGATGTCTGACTCAAGCATTTCTTGTATTTGGCTATTTATTTCCGTTCGGCTTGCCTCAGGAAGTCTATAAGGCTTGGTATAGATGGGCGGTTTGTTTTGGAGTGTCTCGATTTTGTGGGAATCGCATCTGTATATGAAAGGAAATCCCCTTCTATGAAGAATAGATCGTTGAATTCCCTACAGATGTTTCGAATACTCTCAGATTCCTCTGAATTACAGTGATCCAATTTTATAAGGTTTTGCAGTTTAATTATTCTGCCCTTAATTGGATCTCTGTCAGAGTCTGTGGAGATGACCACAAAGTCGTCCAAGTCTTGGTAAACTGGGTTCACCTCGTGAGGTGCCAGAAAAAAAAAATGTAATGATCGTTGAGAAGTATGCACATCGTTTTGGCTGCTCTCAATTAAAATCGTAATATTATCGGTTTATTAAATACAAAAGAAAAATTTTGCGATACAAAGTTTCTGAGGAAATTCGGTTTTGTGTAAAACAAAATTATATTAGCTTTGCGATTTATATATAATTTTTTGTAAAATTTTATTACTAGCGAACAGTTTTTGAATAATAAAACAATGCGAGTGTGAAAAGATGAATTCAAGCTGCAGTACTTGTGATAAACCTACAAGGTCAACGGATTCTGTGTTATGCAAAGGTGGCTGTGGGTGTGTATTCCATATGAAATGTTTGGCATTAACTGATTACGATGTGTCAACAATTGCAAAAAAAAATTTTGGTGATTTTGTGCGATAACTGCCAATTAAAATTAAGAACCTTGCAGCAAAGTGTTACAGAGATTAAAGAAAATTTAATGGGTTATGAAAGAAAAGTTGAAGAAGTTTTAAAAAATGAAAAGAGAAATGGTGTTCAGGAGAGAAGTGTTATTACTGAAATTAAAAAAGCAATTGGTAATAGTTTACAGGAAAAAGATTCATATGCGTATGTAGTGAGAAAGACTACCGCGGTAGTTGTTAAACCAAAGATAGTACAAAGTGCATATAAAACAAAAGAAGAAATCAAGGCGAACTTAAATCCTGGAAACTCAGGTATTCAGGTAACTGGTATAAAGAAACTAAATAACGGTGCTATTGTTGTGGGATGTGATAATGATAAATCATTTTTTTTCTTGAAGAAGTTCAGTTCCTTTTCTAAAGATGAAGATTTATCAGAAAATTTGAGTTTCGAATCCAACGCTCTTTCAAGTTCAGTATCTTGCATGGGCAAGTAAAAGAAGAAAATTAGTCTCAGTTATTATGACTAAGGAATTGTTTGATGACGATGGAGTTGAGTTTGGAGTAATGCTTGCATTGGGAGTATCCGAATTGGCCTGAGCTCTGGCTTGATTCCTAGTTACCACATTTACGCAGCTGATAGGTTCTGCAAAATTTTCGCTACTATCTGGAATAGCTCTACTGAGAGCGTCCGCATTTGTGTTGAGCTTGCCTAATTTATGGACTATCTTGTAGTCATATTCCTCAAGACGTATTCTCCATCTCATCAGTCTTGAGGAGTGATCTTTCAGATTCATGAGCCATACTAATGGTTTATGGTCAGTTATAATTGTAAACTGTCTGCCATAAACGTATGGTCTGAATTGCTCAACTGCGAAAACGATAGCTAAGAGCTCTTTCCCTATAGTTGAGTAACGAGTCTCTGCACAATTGAGAACTCGGCTCACATAGGCGATTGAATGATCTCCTTGGTCATAAAACTTGTGAAAGAACAGCTCCGATGGCGTAGTCACTGGCATCGGAGGTGACAAAAAATTCTTTGTCAAAATCGGGATATGATAGAATTTGTGCTGAAATAAGTTTATTGCGTAATTCGCAAAATGCCTCGTCGCAGATTGCGTCGAACTTGAAAGGGATATCTTTTTTCAAAAGATTTGTAAGTGGTTTTTGCAATTTTGGAAAAATTTGGTACAAAGCGGCGATAGTAGCCGACAAAACCAAGGAAAGTTTTTATATCTTTTTCCTACAGATGTTTCGAATACTCTCAGATTCCTCTGAATTACAGTGATCCAATTTGATAAGGTTTTGCAGTTTAATTATTCTGCCCTTAATTGGATCTCTGTCAGAGTCTGTGGAGATGACCAAAAAGTCGTCCAAGTCTTGGTAAACTGGGTTCACCTCGTGAGGTGCCAGAAAAAAAAATGTAATGATCGTTGAGAAGTATGCATATCGTTTTGGCTGCTCTCAATTAAAATCGTAATATTATCGGTTTATTAAATCCAAAAGAAAAATTTTGCGATACAAAGTTTCTGAGGAAATTCGGTTTTGTGTAAAACAAAATTATATTAGCTTTGCGATTTATATATAATTTTTTGTAAAATTTTATTACTAGCGAACGGTTTTTGAATAATAAAACAATGCGAGTGTGAAAAGATGAATTCAAGCTGCAGTACTTGTGATAAACCTACAAGGTCAACGGATTCTGTGTTATGCAAAGGTGGCTGTGGCTGTGTATTCCATATGAAATGTTTGGCATTAACTGATTACGATGTGTCAACAATTGCAAAAAAAAATTTTGGTGATTTTGTGCGATAACTGCCAATTAAAATTAAGAACCTTGCAGCAAAGTGTTACAGAGATTAAAGAAAATTTAATGGGTTATGAAAGAAAAGTTGAAGAAGTTTTAAAAAATGAAAAGAGAAATGGTGTTCAGGAGAGAAGTGTTATTACTGAAATTAAAAAAGCAATTGGTAATAGTTTACAGGAAAAAGATTCATATGCGTATGTAGTGAGAAAGACTACCGCGGTAGTTGTTAAACCAAAGATAGTACAAAGTGCATATAAAACAAAAGAAGAAATCAAGGCGAACTTAAATCCTGGAAACTCAGGTATTCAGGTAACTGGTATAAAGAAACTAAATAACGGTGCTATTGTTGTGGGATGTGATAATGATAAATCATTGGAAAAATTTAAGGGTGAAGTGGAAAATAAATTAGGTGAAAATTATACCGTTAAAGTAGTGGATGGTAGAAAATTAAGAATTCGTATAAATAACTTGAGCGAGAAAATTGATGAAAAGAAGATCATTAATTGTTTAAGAAAACAAAATGAAAGTTTAAAAAAAGCTGATTTAACGTTTATAACTATGTGGAAAAACAATCTTATTAGATATCGGGATTCATATTGTGTAGTGATAGAACTAGATGTAGAAAGCTTTAATATGGTGATGAAAGAAGGAATAGTTAGTATTGACTGGGACAAATGTAATGTCGGAGATGCAGTTTATGTTAAAAGATGCTACAGGTGTCTAGGGTTCAATCATATAAGTAAAGATTGTAAGTTTGAAAAGAAAGAATGCTATAAATGTGGCGAAGAGAATTATGGTAAAGATTGCAAAGCTCTATCCTTTCGTTGTGTAAACTGCGTCAGAATCAACGAGGAATTGAAATTGAGTTTAGATGTTAGTCATCACGCGTATGATTCAGAATGCAAAGTGTTTAAAAGGAAGTTGAATGTTGAAAGGAAAAGGTGGTTGTAGCAGCTAGTTGATGGAAATAACGAAAAAGCAGTGGTATTATACTATCTTAACATACAAGGTCTAATATCGGATAAAACGGAGTTGGAGTTATTAATAAAAAAGCGTAAACCAACTTTATTGTTATTGTCAGAAACGCATATCACAAGTGAGATAGAAGAATCGGAAATTAAGATTTCTAATTATGTGCCTATAAGCTGTAACTCGTGTTCAAAACATACCGGGGTGTGTTAATTTATGTGAAAAAAGGAATTCAATACACAGTAAAAAACGTTACGGGTCAAGGAAAACAGGTGTGGATTTTGAAAATATATGTGTGGATAGGAAATGAAAAATGGACAGTCGTAGTTTTATATAGGTCCCCTAGTAAGCCGGTGAGTGAATTTAAGTCATTTATTTATAACTGGTTTTTGGAGCATATGAGTAATGAAAAAAATGTTATTGTGGCCGGAGATTTCAATATTATTAACTGGATGCAAAGGGACTATAATCAAACAAATATGAAAAATTTTATATCTGATCAGGGGTTAAAACAATTAGTAATGCAGTCAACGAGAATCACGGATAATTCCCGGACTTTAATTGACTATGTACTTGTAGGAGTGGAATCAAGAAATATACGCGTAGAAATTGACTGTGATTTTAAGATATCAGATCATGAAACAATTAAAGTAGAATTAATATCTAAAGGGCAAAGGAAGAACACGGTTAAGACCATCAAAGTCTTAAAGTATAATAAAGCTAGATTTGATGAGCTCTTGTATGAGGTCAATATAGCAAACCTTTACTTTTTGGAAGAGATAAATGATTTATCGACACTTTTTCACGCAAAATTAAAAGAATGTGTGGATAAGAGTACAATCAACAAGGTACTCCAGCGAAGTGGGAATTGTATACTCCTGAGTCGGAGCGAAAAAAGAGGGAAAAAGTAAATGCCTACAGGGAAGCTGTTTATAGTGGGAATGAGATTCAGTGGAGTCGTTACAGACACCTACAAAATTGTTATAAGAGTGCGATATATAAGGAAAAAAATAATTTTATAGAGAGGCAGATAGATGCTAGGTCAGGTGATCAAAGAAGTTTATGGAAAGTTATTAAAGATCTAGTACTTAATGCGCATAAGCCAAATAAAATTTCAGCCATGAAATTTGCCCAGGAGTACGTGTACGACTCATTTGATATAGCAAATAAGTTAAATTGCTATTTTGAGAACAGCATCAAAGATTTGCACGGTTCCATTTCTTCTACGCAATGTTCGTTATCGACTATCACATTAACTGCTATATTTCAAATACATTACTGTGATGAATTTACAATCTGTGATATAATTAAAAGGTGCAATAATAAAAAAAGATGCGAGTGGTTTGAGCTGTGATATAATTTTTAAGTCGATAGAGATAATAGGCCCTATCCTAATGAAAATCATAAACCTATCTATACAAACAGGGATTTTTCCTAGATGTTGGAAAGAGTCGACAGTTATTCCAATTGAGAAAGTGAATAATACAATAAGCTGCGAAGAGTTTCGACCAATTAATATGCTTCCTGTGGGTGAAAAGATTATGGAACGCCATGTGGCGAATCAACTAGTAGAGTACATAGAAGCTAACCAATTGCTGATAGAGGAGCAGTCGGGATTCAGGGGTGGACATTCATGCGAAACAGCGTTCCATTGGCTAATATTTGAATGGAAAAAGGAAATATATGATGGAAATGCTGTGGTGGCTATATTCCTAGATTTTAAACGCACTTTTGAAACTGTGGACTGAGGAATTATATTAAAAAAGTTACATATGTACGGTGAGCGAGGAGTGGAACTTAAATGGTTTAGATCGTATTTGGAGGAAAGGTCGCAGAGAACAAAAGTTAATAACATATTATCAGACCCATTGACAGTGGGTATTGGTGTACCACAAGGATCAGTGTTAGGAGTCATTCTCTTTCTTATCTACATTAATGATATTAAAAGTGCAATTAAGTTCAGTAAAGTGGCGTTGTTTGCTGACGATACTTTAATATATGTAAGTGGAAGGGATATGAAAATTATGTGTGAACAGTTGAATGAGGACCTTGGAAACATGAGTAAATGGTTGAAAGCAAACAAATTAAAATTAAATCAATCTAAGACCAAGTGTATGAAGTTCAACTCCGTGGACAATATAGCACAGTATTGAGTGCGTGGAAAGCCTTAAATTTCTCGGGGTGATAATAGATAGTAAACTAAAGTTTAAAGAGCATTCGGACTATATTTGTAAAAAAATAGCTAAAAAAGCAGGATTCCTGAAAAGAATACGACCGGCTCTAAATTTCAAAAATGCCTTAATGTTATATAACGCATTAGTCTTGCCACATTTTGCATATTGTTCGACCCTCCTGTATGCAAGTTCGAACGAGATGAAGGATCGCCTTCAACTCTTACAAAATAAAGGGATGCGGGTGACTTTGAGATGCAACATATATACTCCGATTCGAGTTATGCTGGAGACCTTACAGTGGATGGATGTTAGACAAAGTCTTACGTACGAAGCAATGATGTTTATTTTTAAAATAAAGCATAATATACTACCTGAATATCTGCGAGAAAATATTGTAACTGTTGCAGAGTCACAACCATATAACTTGCGTCACAATCAGAATTTTAGACTCGCCAGATGGAATAGAAGCAGCACCCAGAATTCTTTGATGTACAAGGGATTGCAATTTTATAATAATTTATCAACAGAATTAAAATTGGAAACAAGAATTCGAGTTTTTAAGTATAAATAAATACAATTCATTCGCATAAACGATAATTAAAATAAGTATAGAGAAGTAGCCAAATGAATTATAATTATTACTATTATTAAGTTCACAAATGTATGGAAGAGTTTTTTAAAACTATTAATTAAATACAATACAATACAAAAAAATCGGCGTCCTCCTCATTTGTGTTGAGGATTAGGACTCTTGCCTTACCGTTGACTGGTTCGACGATCGAGTTTCCAAGAAATAAACCTGGCCTTATTTCCTTCTTGAAACAGACCGATTGATTTTGAATAGAAGGACTAGGAATTTCAATGACGAATTCCGATCGAGCCGGAATTTTAATTTTATTTGATAGGTCCGATTCTTTCGGATTTTTAATAGGAAGGAGATATGATTCCAACTTTTGTGGAATTTGGAAGGAGTTATTCGATGATTCCGACTCGATAGAATTTGAAGGAGATAAAACCTTATTGAAATTCTTTTGATTTTTGGATTTATTCTTGAACTTTACTAGATACAGCCTCCTGTGCGGCTATTGATGGAATTTTACATTTATGTTCTTGCTTCATATCTTGTGAAGCTTTGGATGGAGATTGATTTTTTTTAATTCAGCCTTTTTTCTGGCTATAAATGGACATAGATTTTTAGCTTTATGCTACATTTCTTGTGAAGCATTAGCTGGCGGAGATAGATGGAGATAGATTTGTATTCGTATTTATATCGGAAAATGTTATCTCCATATATAATAGACTTTTTGTTTGAGACCTCTTTTCTGGGTCTTCGCTTTTCAAATAAACATATGGATAATTTGAATAGTAATCCTCATACGGATCAAATTCATTTGAATCATTAATTTCTAGAGAAATGTATTTATTTTTATAATTGATACTAGCGTTGTATCGAGATAAAAAGTCATGACCAAGCAGGCCATCGTATGATAGGATGGAGTTATTTCCCACTATTTGAAATGGGTGTTCTAGGATGGAGTTATTATGTTCAGAATTTAAGTTTAACTTAGCAAAAATGAGTGTAGAAGTGGACTCTGTAAATAATGTGTTTATATTGCAGACAGCATCTATGTAGCAGATGCTATCTGGCTTCAAAGGATGGAGTTTAATTAAGCTGATCTCTGCTCCAGTATCAATTAAAAATGTAAGTTTTGGAGCAGAGCAGATGTCGACAGGCAAGGAAAGCGTTAGTGAATTTTTATTAATTTGGACGGGGATACGGATTAATTTCTTGCTGCCTACTTTTTCGTCGATATTGTCTCGGGATTCCTGTGGACTTGTGCTGTAGTTTGTATGTGCGAGGGGTTGCCGAATGAGACCCCCGCTGCATCCTGTTTCCCTGCCTGTATCCCGATGGACTTTTGCTGTCCTTTCTACTTGGAGACGGTGATCTAGCTGAGATATTTGCATTTTTATATCTCGGTGGAGTTCGATTCTCTTGGAATACTGGATGCTGCCAGTTCCTGTTTTGTGGCTGTCTATCAGCCGTGCTTGTTTGCGGAGCTGTGTTTACTTTTTGGAAATTATTCCGATTTCCTTGATTGTCGTTAAATCGGGAATTATTTGCAGCTCTTGTCCTGCATTATTCAATAGAATGACCCATCCGATGGCAATATCGACAACTAGGGACCTGTGACGGAGATGTAGCATTCTTAAAATCTGGAGGACGTTGTAATTGTGAATGTGTCCTTTGGATAGTGTTAAAATTTTCCATAGATCGTTGTATGACTGGGCATTTTGAAGCAGCATGCCCCAGTCTATTGCATTTGAAGCAACGCAGATTGAGATTTGTATTCTGTTGAAAGGGACTTGGGTTTACCTTGTGGTTTGTGTTAAAACTAGAACTAGATTGTCTCGGTTCTAAACGTGATGAGTGCTCTAGGATATGTGACTTTAGTGAAGTGAATGATTTATCGGACAGGACTTTTGCTAAAGTCTGTAGCTGTGGATTGGATAATCCGTCCTCTATAGCTCTCACTGCTTGACATTCATTATCTTTTAAAAGAGATGTTAAAAGAATTTTATCACTTGTATATGACTGCGTTGCCTCATTTCGTTTGGATAGGGTTGTGCTAAGTCTTTGTAGGAAATCTTTTACATCTTCTCCTGTTCTTTGCTTGCAATTATTTAATTGCGATTGTAGGGCGGATTTGAAAATTTTTTCTTCGAATGTTTGTTTTAAAATCGATTTTAGAGTAGGCCAATCTTCGATTTGATTGTACCTGAAGATATCGTAGGCCTCTGAGGATAATTTACTCCTTATTAAACTAAGGAGGGAGTGCTTTTCGCTTGCCGTTGTTGCTGTTGCGTATGAATCATCACAGCTTGAAATGAATTTGTGGAGGTCTTTCGGATTTCCATTGAAATTGGGAGTTAATGACCTCGCGTCAGATAGGAAAAAATTTGACTGGTCTCTGAAAGAGACATTGTGGTGATGCTCTGTGGAATTAATTGTAGTATTCGTTACATTTTGGAATCGAGAGTCCAATTGTTCTTGCTGCGCAATTACAGTGTCTGAGAATGATGTTTCCATGTTTATGTAAACATCATTCACGAAGTATTCGCAATCTTTGTCGTTTGGGCCAACATTCAAGATTATTTCGTTATGTGTTTCTTCGAAATCGTCCCATTATTTGTGCAACGAGTTTAATTTTTGGTTTAGATATGCCTGGGTTGCAGTTGCAAGTGAATTATTATCTATGGATTGAATAATTGGGATAACATTTTTCGTCTATCTTCTTGCAATCGAAGCCGTACTGTATTTGATTGATCTTTGTCTGTGCTGTTTTGGTTATCAGCTGCAGTCGTTTTTTGCGAAGTTTTTGGAGGTGGGACGTAAAACGCTCTGTGTGGACTGATATAGATTTCAACCTATCAGACAGAGTTGCCCTTGTAAGATTGTACCAGTCCTGCGTTTTGTCATAACATGACTGCTTAAAATAATCATGAGTTTCAGTAAAATTTTCATGATCTTGAATCAGGGTTTCCGTTTTTTCAAATGAAGAAGTAAAATCTGAAGTCCTTTTACTTTTATTCGCTCTGTGATAATCGGCCAGAATTTTTCTAATTTCTCCCATTTTTGGGACTTGTGACAAGCAAAGCTCGTCGAAAGAATTGGTTTCGTTAGTCATGTTGTCAATTATATAGGATGTATAAATTGGGAAGAAGATGCAAAATCTTTCACAGTTAAAACTTGAGAATATTCGCTAAATAAAGATAAAGACACTTGGTTGTAATTTTAAAGGTATGACTGTATATATTGCAACGCTAAACATCGAGGAGAGAAAAAAAAATTTTTCAAAGTCGCATATAGGGTGAACTTTGTTTCAAAATGTATATGTATATATCTCATCACAATTAAGAAACCAAATCAAACCAAATCAATAATTGAAAATAAAGGTACAAATCTTTTAATGACTCTTAACAACGAATACGAATGTGATATAATCTTAAGAAAAATTCACGCCAACCTTTGCTAAGTATTATAAGTATTATGACTAAATTGATAAGTCATGAAACATATATTTTATACTGTGGCTACCAAGCAGAGTAGCGAAAGGTTATTGAAATGAGTTGTTTGTATGTAAATACTTTCGTTGAAATAAAATTTGGGATTAAATATAAGGAGAGTGAAATAGGAAAATGTAGCAATATGAAACTAATAAATATGTCGATCACCAGAAAATAAAAAATATCCAGAAATTACGCAAAACAAAAAAAAAATATATTTTTTTATCAGCCTGTATCGTGGGAATTGGAATTGGGATGGATGGAAGAAAAGGAAGAATTCTGAGTATAAGCTAAGAATAAAACAATGAAAAATTATACAACAAAAAAAAGACGTAGTTAAGCCAGGGAATTTTGCACTATTTCTAAAAAAAAATTTAATTCACTTGTATATTTTTTTTTTTTTCACTTAAATGAATCTTATGGGGTATATATATTGACAATGAAAATATGTACTATATAGAGAACAGATTTTCACGCTACCTTTGCTTTTATCCAATATATTATTGCGGGATGATGATGATGGTGCTATGGTTATTTGTTTTATATTGTGGTATACGTATATATCCTGCGTCTGACGTCGTGGTTGTTGGATGTTGTTAGCGCTGAAGGATGATAACGGTGATAGCGTTGGTGATGATACTTCGCGCTTCCTGGGAGACGTTTTCTGGGTGTCTTCCTTCTTTCTAATCGTCTTGGTGAGGCAGGGATGAAGCCTCCTTAGTTCCCACGGTGAGCGCTATGGCGCTTAAACTTTTTTTTTATTTTCCTCTAAGTACTAAGTACCCTGGCTTTTTTTTTGTAATTATTTTTATTTCTTTTTTTTTTTTTTTAATTAAACATTTGCAATTTTATATATTCACTGGGCAAACTTGAAGAGTAACACTGCCATCAGTTAGTATGCGTGTCAGTTATTATTAAATAAAAATTTGTTTTGGTTAATTGAAATTATTACAGGAAAAAAAATTTTTTGGCACTGATTTTATATGGTAGGTACACCGCTACCACCAGTTGTTTTGTGTGAGGGCTTTACTATTATTTTATTTTAATTTATAACTTTTTAATTTAGATTTAGTTAATTTGTTTTTATTTTCACTGGCACTGATTTGGGGTACCGCTGCCACCAGCTTGTTGTATGACGCGACATATGCTTTCATGTTTAATATGAGTTTATTGGGCACCTTTAATTCTTGTTGTACATCGTTCTTTAATTAAGAGATCCTTTCTTATGAAACTCTCGATTCTAAATTATTTCATTCAACTTTACTTATAAATCATTTTCTTTATTTTAAATTTTTTAAACTCGACTTTTTCTTTATTTAAATGAATGCCCCCGTTTTGCAAATCTAGATTTTAGAATTTTTACATTCATCTTTAAATATAAATCACTTTCTTTATTTAAAATTTTTTGAACTCAACTTTTTCTTTATTTTTGGAGAACGTTTCCTATTGGAACTGCCGATTTTTAAAACGTTACCTTCATGTCCGGCGATTGAAAAACAGACTCCCCGAGGTTTGGGCGAATTGCACCCAGGTACCCACGATATCTTCACAAAAAGCTTTTTTGTTATTTTACTGTTTTTTCACGACGTTGAAAAAACGTATGTGAGAGAATGCAAAAGTTTTTGATGAAAGCTATATGCATCTATACAAAACTGCAATACGATATGCACTTGTGCGCCCGTCTTGAAATATTAACTTTTAAGAGGGCTCGAAAAATTTTGATAATTGTATGTATGTATGTACATACAATTAGATTGGAATAAGTAGGTAATGTACGTATGTAAAAAAAAAGTAAGAAGACACTGTATGTAGATAAGTGTGCATATCGTGTGAGTGAAATGTGTACCTGATAACAAAATACAATTTATGCTAAATTGCATTTTGTTATGATGTGGGAATGCATTTCTAAATGCATTTTGAATTTTTATATGAAATTTTGAATGAGATTTAAATTGGAATGTTTTTTCAGGGACGATTAAAAATACATCAATATATCGTATTGGACAATATATTGATGTATTGGTATTATGGTTGTGATTCGGGGCATTGGGCACCTGAGTCACAACAGTAGCCGAAAATCCCCGGTCATGGGTTAGTTATCTGCGAACCGCTGCTTTCGTGTACAATAACAGTTAACAAGAAGGGACAAAATTAACTCCAATGGACTGCCTCTATGGCTTTAAAGCAGACGTTCCGTCTAACTTAAGGCGAGACCCCGAACCCGCCTATAACCACGAGAGCTACTACCATATTCTTAGGTGAAAGCTTCAGAAGTCTTACGCCATGGCAAGGAAAAATCTGCTGATGAGTAAACAGCGCTCGAAAAATTACTATGACAAAGCTGTACGTCCCCTAACATTTCACAGAGGGGACAAGGCTCTACTCAAGGGCGAGAGTCGTAAACATAAGCTCTCCCAGAATTGGGTAGGACCCTATACGGTAACCGGCATCCCCAGTTCAGTAAACACAACAATTAAAATTCGCAAATGAGAGCTGACGGTACATAACAACCATCTAAAACCTTTCTACGAATAAAAAGGTGTCCATAGAGTCTATGTAGTGTTAAGGTACATACATACGTTAAATTAAAGAACAATAGAACATAAGAGTCAACAGAAAATCCATTTTAATATCCTATGCTATCCTCCCCTAGATGACAATGCGGTCAGTAATTTTCTACGGACTGTTCCTGATCACAAAAGAGCCCTCGCGGAAGAGCCTTACTCTTTAACGCCTCTAAATAATACGGGAGTGTTATTCGAGAACCTTGGAAGCCTATCAGCTTACCACGAAACTTGGAGCATCATCACTGAGTTTGACCTAGCTGAGTTAGAAAATCAGACGCGAGCGGAACACTAAATACACCAATTGCGTGGAAATGGGTCCTCTATACAGCACCCTTGTTCGCTGCAGACATAACATGTACACGCCCTGATGGAAAATATCAACAGGCGTACCAGTCTGATTAGGGAAGCAGTGCCTAAACCACGCAAGCCCCGATCCATCTTCGATGGAATTGGAAATGCGATGCATTATCTTTTTGGTACCATGGATAGTGGAAACGAGCAAGAGGTGTATATAAATTAGAGGTAAATACTCAAACCTTAGCTGATCTGGAAAATCAACAGATCAGCGTAATAAAAACCACGTTTGAACAAACTCAGAAACCCCTATCTTCGCTGACTGAAAGACAGCGTCAGATAACCAATCAGATTAACCATCCGCAGAACACAACGGATGATATGATAGCCCACCAAATAAGACAAGAGATCGTTTCTAGTCTGACACTACAAATGATAGAGTTGGAATTTAGACCACAAGCTCTACTGGACATAATAGTGTCCAGCAGAAATAATCAAATTCATCCCCTTTTAATTTCCCCGAATCTCTTGCTAGAAATGTATCACAAATCTCACTCCACTTGTCCCAATCTACAGGACTGTTTGTCAGTTCTGTATCAAACAGCAGATGTTAAGACAAATTTGTTACAGGAAAAATTGGTGATTCGAATCACACTTCCCATTTTTAATATACCCAAGATGAAAATCCAACAGATTATATGTTTTCCCATACGGGTGGATTCAGACCACACATTAATACCTGATATCGGATTTTCCCATGTGGCAAGTCAAATCCAGACCCAGAAATTTCTGTTGATGAAGCCAGAAAACCTGAGATATTTCAAAAAAAAAATCAAAGGGAATCGATGTGGATACATGGGTTGGTAAGCTGAATACACCAATAACCAAGGCTACAAAAACAGATGAATGTGTTATTAAACTGTTATTCATCCCACTGGGCGAACACCCACAGTGTAGCATCAGAGCTCAAATTCTCCCAAGAGACACAATAATTAAACTCAATAGACCAAATTCGTGGCTGTACTCCTTAACCGAAACTACTATAGTATATATAACTTATACTCAACAGTTACTCGTTCATCGTCTTACAGGACAAGGAATCATAACAATCAACAAACCTTGCTTCTTGCAAATAGGGCCTCATACACTTTATTATGAGGAAGAAAATCTTCATACGCTAAAAGTTTTCCAACCAACCTACTTCCCAGGCACAAACGAAACTCAGGATTAGAGGGCAGAATATATGTCCAAGATATCCGCTCCTAAAGACCTAGAGAAACAACCAACATTACTCCTCGGAGATGATACAAACCAACGTATCCACCTAGATACAAAAACTCTAGCCGAAATCCGTGCCAAAGTGAACAACATTCACTTTGGACCAAAGGCCAAGATTCCTCATATACTCTCTATCCTTATCAATCACAGGACTCTTGTTGCTAATTGCATCTGTGGTGGCAGTAGCAAAATATATCGTCCCGGCAATCATGGCATGGATTGCTAAACGCAGACAACAGCCCATAGCTGATAACATTCCTATGGAACCGGTTTACGCAACACCCCAAGACAAATTAAAACGTGTTGTTTTTACCCCGTCTCATTCTTTTGTTACTGGCGCAACATCCTATCCTTTCAATACACTGGTTTAGAAAATAAGTCGAAATAATAGTAATAAATAAGAGTTGAAGCGACAACATAAACTTAATAATACATAAGAATAAAATTCATTTAGTAGTAACTAAGAAAAAAAAATTTATAAACCTAAGTAGTACGTAGCAAACCAATAATAATAAACTAAATAAGCTACAAAATAAGATAATAAATAAAATAACGAACAAAATAATACAATCAATCAACTTAGATAGATAAGAAATTTTTACAAAAAATTATTGCAACAAACGTAACATATACCGCCAACAAAGTCTCAAAAACAATACAAAACCTCCCAAAAACCATATAGAATGCCGCAATTAAGACCAAACAGATGCCAAAACTATCAGCGCACATCAACGCTAAAAGAAAAGCCCCAAGAATCATATTTATAGGCCAAGACCTAAATAAATACCTGAGAAAGCACAAGAAATAGGAAAAGTACGGAACAACGCTTATATAATTATCGAAATTTTATTATTTTTTTATATACGGGGTGTCCCGTAAGTCGACGTCAAGCCGGAACCGGGTGATAGACCAAATAGTAACAGTTACCATAAAAATATAAAAAAAATTCTAAGTCATATATTTTTCAAATTATAGGCATTTCTTTTGTTTTCGAGAAAATGTACACCTTGTGATGGTTTTTTAGCTCCTGTTGCTACAAATCTTTACTTTTTTTCAATTTTATTTTCTTGTGTAATCCCGAATAGTGCTTATGTAACCTGTTGCTTTAAGTTATAAGCCAACTGCTCCAGCTTGGAAGAAAATGTCACATTTTGCCGAACCAACAATATAAAATTAATAATTCGTTGAACTTTAAGTGACTGTACTGAAAAAAAATGTACTACGAAAGTCTGGCAAGTAACTTTAAAAGTTGACGCATTTAATAAGGATTCTGAAATGGTACAACACTTGCTACATTATTTCTTAGATTACGGAAAAAAAAACATTTTTTTCTTCAAGAAACCCAGTTTCGAAAAATTTCTTTTCACCTACTAAAATTGATTCTAGTGTACCCAAAGCTTACCTTAAGAGCGTAACTTTAAGATTCTAGCTTGAGTGAGACGGAAAGTCATTCCATGAAGTGTGGGTGAGACAGATAGTGACGCCTTCAAATTAGAGATGCTACCTTTTTGTTATATTTAGGACAAATTTTCCTTAATTTTAAAATTAAACACCAAATATTTGGATGCTAAGATTTATTATTTACAAAAGATGTTCAAACTGCCTTCCTTCGGCTTCAATACAAGCTCGACATCTTCTTAAAAATATCGGGTTATCAGACGGGCAATTCTTCCGTTGTTGACAAATTCAACTGCTTCCGTAATTCTTTGCCGCAGCTCAGCTAAATTTTCAATTGACTTCTTATAAACTTTCTCTTTTACTGCTCCCCAGTAAAAGAAATCTAATGGACTTAGATCAGCTGGCCACGAGATCGTACCAGACCACCCTATCCATCTGTCTGGATATTCTTCATTAAGATATTCTCAAACTGAAACAGAATAGTGCGCTGGACAGCCGTCTTGCCGATACCACATCTCTCTGTAAATACTTAGTGGCATGTCTTCCAGTAATTTAGGTAAATGGTTTTTCAAAAAATCTAAATAAACTTCAGCATAAAAGACCTCTGGCAACTCAAAAAGTCCTATGACTTTTCCGTTTAAAATTCCGGTCCACATGTTTATTTTAAAACGATATTTAGATCTATTTTATCTCATTAAATTCGGATTCTCTACGTGTAACTCGTGTAAGTTGTGTAGGTTCATGTACCCGTCTTTTTTAAATGTCGATTCATCCTACCACAAAATTTTCTCGAAGAATCGCGTATCTTCCCGTTGTCTTTGTAGCATCGTTTGGCAAAACGCAACCCGAGGTTGATAATCCCGAGATAGCATGGTTTGTACTCGCTGTACATGGTATGGGTGGTGCTAATGTTTTTTTCAATATTCGGTGAGCTATACTTTTAGGCACTCCTGTGCATTCCTGGATTGCACGTACCGAACTACCTGGATCTTCTTCAACTGCTTGAAGTATTACGTCCTCGTAAGATAAGGAACTTCTTCCTTCACCATGTACTTGATTTGGCAGTCGGTCGTCTGTGGAGAGTAGACGGTGCACATTTGTAAAAACTCTACGATCTGGAGAACGATCAGCATTTGGGTTTCTCTCGCGATACAGTCTACCCGCAGCACTAGCATTGCCTCTGCATTCCCCATACAAGAAGTGCATGTTGGCATATTCCTGTGTGGTGTATAAAGATATGGTGGCACTACCCAATCACACTATAGTGTCACTCACACTTCATGGAATGACTCTCCGTCTCACTCAAGCTAGAATCTTAAAGTTACGCTCTTAAGGCAAGCTTTGGGTACACTAGAATCAATTTTAGTAGGTGAAAAGAAATTTTTCGAAACTGGATTTCTTGAAGGAAAAATTTTTTTTTCCGTAATCTAGGAAATAATGTAGCAAGTGTTGTACCATTTTAGAGTCCTTATTAAATACGTCAACTTTTAAAGTTACTTGCCAGACTCGCGTGGCACATCTTTTTCAGTACAGTCAGTTAAAGTTCAACGAATTATTAATTTTATATTGTTGGTTCGGCAAAATGTGACATTTTCTTCCAAGCTGGAGCAGTTGGCTTAGAACTTAAAGCAACAATTTACAGAAGCGCTGTTCGGGATTACATAGGAAAAATAAAATTGAAAAAAGTAGAGATTTGTAGCAACAGGAGCTAAAAAACCATCTCAAGGTGCACATTTTCTCGAAAACAAAAGAAATGCCTATAATTTGAAAAATACATGACTTCGATTTTTTTTTTATATTTTTCTGGTAACTGTTACGATTTGGTCTATCACCCGGTTCTGGCTTGACGTCGACTTATGGGACACCCTGTATATATAGAAGAAAAACTTAACCAAAACGACACAGGAGCTCCCACTATGTGGAAACAAACAAAACTCCACATGGAAAAAGGAAAAAAAAAGGAACTGCCCAGATGCATACAACCGTGGGGCCGCACTGGTGACAAAAATTCCCAATGCCCGTACACAAAAATGGTTGGAGCTCATATAAGGCGCGCGCGGACGTACAATCTCGCAGAAATCCAAACAAACTGTGAACAAAACCACAAAAGCCAGCCAATATAAAGGGCAAAACAGCTAACCCAACAAAAAATTAAGCAAGAGGACATACAATGTTCCAATCCCTTATCAAATTAACTTAAATACCGCTCCAGTTGACAACATTAGTTGATGTATGCATTCCTTGCCTCTCAACCCACGCGATATTAGCTACATATCACACGGATTATACTTGCATTGGGTACGTATGCATTAGATCACATATTTTTTTTATGTCTTTCCAAGTCGATGCAAGATGCATGTTAATATCTCAAACCGGCCCTTCATAAAAAATAAATACAACTGCACTTGCAACGTGCAAACGCAAGCTCTATCTACGGTGGAAAAATAAGTCCGTGTCTTTTCGTTAGCTTATCAGCGACACGAGATATTAAATTATAATCACTAAAGCCAGTCGAACGGAATTCATTTAGACATGTCTGTTTGAATGCCAAAAAAAATGCCAATTTTTTTCTTATCAAACAGAATTTTTTTATAAATACAATTGGGGCCGGCAAAGAGATTCTTGGGATAGAATAATCCATAAAAAATGCACTAAAAACAAAAAATTTCTTTTTCTCTATTTTTAACAGTCAATAATATAAACTAATAAGGACCATAGAAAATAGAATAAGTAAAATATATATAAAACTAAAACTAGAATAATGTAATTTTGCAACAGACACAACAAATTCTATATAAAAAAAAAAGGATGTAAACACTCAACCGAAATCCAACGAAGGCCCAGCCACCACAAATGCACCAACAACAACTTCCCCTGACAACAACTTCCTCTTCAAAGAATAATTCTCTTTTACTTAGGGGGAAGGATTGTTATATACCTAAAGTAATGAAAACTCTCATATAAAACTTGAAAAAGGGTAAGAAGTACAAATTATATTTTATAAAATTCATACATAAGCTACTCATGCTTAAAACATGATTAGCTTATCTACTAAATGAATAAAGAAAATTGCATCAGCAATTGCATCAGTAATTTTCTTTACATTCCATGTAGCTTATAAAAACTTTTCTCATAAAACGACTTGAGAAAAACAAAAGTGTCATCTTTCAACCAGGTCGTTTTAAAAAATCTCCACGACAGATTTTGCCTTCAGCAAAATTTGTTACTTCAACAATTTAATTAAAAAATAAATCAAAAGGCAAATCGTACCGTCAGTACGATTTGCCGCGAAAAATACAATATGTATGTACATACATAAAAAATGCGCGCCGCATAAATGCATTGTATGTATATGCGCGCCTCGATTCGAAACGACGGGACGGTGGCTGTTGTTTTTTAAGTGTAAGATTACATTTTTTGAAGCCACCGTCCGAAGCAAATAACTCGGGACATGTTTGAACAAGTTCAGAATTAATCGTAAAATTTTCTCAGGGTAGGAAAATGCAATTAAGTATTTTCTCCCCTGAACAACGGCTCTTGATCACGATGAAGGTTATCAAGAGTTGAGTCAATTTTTTTAAGAGTTGAGTAGAGTTCGATTTTGTTGGTTCTTGTCGGGTTAACCACGAGCAGCGCGATAGAAAAAATATTAAGTAACAACAGTAGATTTTTGTTCTCGAGGGCGGATTTGTTTTAAGTTTGTAAATTGAAAGAAAGGAAAAGCAAAATAAAAATTCAATCAAGGCACGCTTTAGCGCTTAGTTAGGACGATTAAAAAATTCGGTAAACCTAGTGAAAAGTTAAAGTTTGAGAAAAGTTAAAAAAAAAAAAAAATGGAAGAGTTACGCATTTAGTGTTGTTTTTTTAAGAAAAATTTACCTAAGTTCTATTTTAAGAAGTTTGTAAAAAAAAGGGAGGTTTCAATAAAAGAAAATTATATGAGAACTTTTGTGTAGTTGAATATACCTCCCAGATTACGAAAAGCAACAGTCAATGCCGAGGTGGAAACAAGTAACATAAGGGTATACAACAGCCTGCAGTACGTATAAATCCTTCCCCGTCCTTCTCAAACTGCCGGCCCATTTCTTATCAAAATGTCAAAAGGAAGAGGCACTACAACCATCAAAGGCTACATAGCGCTATTTGTCTGTATGGTAACAAAAGCTATCAATCTAAAGCTAGTCAGCGACCTTAGTACAGACGCCTTTCTAGCGACTTATAGAATATTTGTTGCTCGGATACTGCAAGCAGATATACAGCGATAATGGGTCAAATTTTGTCGGGGCTAGCAACAAAATGGATAAGGACTTGCAGCTCGGAATTACCCGATCCACAAAACAAGCAGCAGAGGCCATAGTCAATTATGGAACAGAGTGGAAGTTCATTCCTGTATCCAGCCCCATTTTGGCGGTTTATGGGAAGCTGGTGTTAAGTCTGTCACCTTAAACGTGTACTGGGAGAGACCCTGTTGACCTTTGAAGATTTTACCATAGTATTATACCAAGTAGAGTCATGCTTAAACTCCAGGCCATTTTTTTATCGGACGCCCTCTAATTACCCCCCTCCCCTAAACCTAACATCGAAGCCAAGCAAATCCACTAAAGATGGAAATTAGTCACAAAATTGCATCAGGATATTCGGCATAGATGGCCGCAAGAATACTAATCCTAATTACAGCAAAGAAGTAAGTGGAAAGCAGAAAGAAAAAAACCCATCGGTTGCAGAATTAGTTCTAGTCAAAGAAGATCAGTTACAGCCTCAAAAATGGTCTCTAGGACGAATCGTACAACTCTACCCAGGAAATGATGGCATAGTACGGGTCATACATGCAATACAGAGACAGCGTCAAGAAACGACCACGGTATAAGGTCTGTCAGTTGCCCATCAGCATACACAATTCGGAAAATGAAAGCTCGGACTAATACAGCAACAACGACTGTACGAAGGTCCAACAAGTTGAAGTTTCATGCCTCCAGACGCATCCGTAACACCTAGCAAATAAAATCAGAACTACTATGGTCAAAACCAGAGCTGTTTCATCAAATTACTACATAGGCCACAAAGCGGAAACCTGATTCGAGTCCAATTCCACCCACCAAGAGCAAAGAACAAGGATTGCACCTTGTACTTGGGCATCAAGATTACTCCACTCAACCCTGCTACTGTTTTACTGATTGACTGTAGCTTTCGCACAATATTATACCATATTTCACTTCCAATGGCTGAAACCTTCACTAACCAGAAAACTAGATATGTCACCTGGAACGAAATAAAACAAATGTGTGATCGCACTGGGAAGCTCACAGAAAAACCTCACTGCCTAGTACTTTTCCAGCATCTATCCAGTAGAAGACAAAATCTCCTGAAGGCAATTGAAGAGATCCTTAACCAGAACCCAAAATTAGGAAAAGAAGACGCCTTCTAGGTAAACTTCTTACCAGTGTATTCGAAGCAAACGACGAAGTTTACAATGACATTGAAGAATTGCACAAAAACCAAGAGACTCTTCTGCATTTGAATAACCAACAGACAATTCTCCTTAATACAAAACTCAACCAATCCAATTTCTTTGTGCTCGAAAAGCTGAAACATTTCGACGCCAGATTGTCCCAGGTCATTAACTCAATCAACCAGATGACTGAATGGTAGTCGAGTGCTGATCGCAACAGGATCATCATTGAGGTGATAGCTAACTATCTCAGCACTGAGGACTACTATGATGAACACACTGGCTAAACGCAGTTCATAATCATGGGCATTTACTGAATTTCATCACCCTGCATGACATCAACTTAGTTGTACAGAACATATCTCACAGGCTCGGATCTAATCTCATAATATTACCAACACCGCAATATGGGTTGAATATGAGAGAAGAAAACAACACTGTGAAGTTATAAGGGTGCCTAAATATTGTGGAAATTATCATATACGAGAGAATGCATGTAACTCCAACGCCTCATATGACCGAAAGAAACAAATTTGCAATTCTAGACATCAAGTTCTCTACTTTTGCTATTAACTTCGATCAACAAATATATTTCAACTTGCAGGAGCAAGAATTAAGAGCTTACTTAGTTGAAGATAGCCTTATTCATATATGTACTCCAACAATCGTATCCAGCATTCAGGAGAGCCCCTCCCCATTGATGAAATTTATGAACGTCACCCCAAAACGATTTGTGAAATGCGTCAACTCAAGTTCACCGGAACAATATGGAACGCTCTTATGATGAAGAATACCTGGCTCTACATTAATAGCCAAACTAAGGTCACTGCTGTAATCTGCAAGGGCTCAAGGACAGAGTTACTCCTAAACAAAACGGGAATTATTCACCTACAAGACGACTGATACATTAAGACCAAGGAGATTACCTTGAAAACAAATCTTGACCAAAATACAGACTTCTAACCACGCACATGAAGCAAGTTCCTCCAAATCCAGTCATCATCAATTTTAACACGTCACCATCAATGCTGCAGCCAGGTCGACTAATAGGTTCAAATGAACAAATACTGGACTATAGTATGATACCTGAATTAAATCCTGCCACCCTTAAGGAAACTCTGATTATACATTTCACCGCCGCAACAACAACGCTGATCATGTGCGTATTGGCAATGTTGATCTGGAGATACTGGACCAGCATTAGGGCAATACTTAAATCCTGCCAAAAGCAACAGACAGAAGAAGAAAGAGCCTTAACCCCACTAGTATCCAGTCAAGAAGCACATTCGTCTCCTAAAGGCCCAATCATGCGACACTTTGATAGAGTACTACCACCTACACCTGGAGGCCCCCAGCATGTTCACGCATGAACAATAATTTAACATTTTTTTTTATTGTAGACGTTGTTTGTAATTAGGTTAAAGTATTTTCCACAAAAATATTTTCAAGCTCATTTAGCCATGTAAACATTCTTTCATACATTGCACTTATCGGGCATTGTACTGATCGGTACAATGCAATTTTATGCAATACAGCTTTGTTATACAAACAGAATGGGTCAATGAGCTTGACCGGCGGGCACCACAAAAAGGTTAGCGGTACAATTTGTAAATATATTTTTTGTTATTTAAGGCATGTGCCTATTAATAAATTTGTTCAGTGTTAATTACTTTACTCAAGAAAAGCGTTTACTTTTACTTACGATTTTTCAAGATTCAACTTAAGGTTAAATACTTGACAGGGATTTTCAAGCTTTGGAGGTCCTTTTCGTCCTTAAATAGCATTTCTGCATATAATGACCTATATAATATGTTGTGGAATTACTTAGGGTATCATCCTATAATAGTGGTTATTTAATTGGACGAGACCCCGTTTCGAAAGTTCCTCCAAAAACAGTTCCAAATTTTGTGAATACAGAAGAAAGTTTATCATGTTACTTTTCAGTTGCATAGCATTAGCAAAAATATTTCTGTTAGCTGAGATTCTGAACGGCGTAAATATCAGTATTCCCAGTAAGACCAATATCAGTCAGCTTCGGTTTTATACTTATATTTCTTTATACTGCTGATGGGCGAAATTTTATCAGTTAAGCTGATAAATTTAAGAATAATTATTGGAAGCCTATTTTTGTTGTTATGTGATATGCGTGGCCTGAAGCTGAACGGCTGCTGGTGAACGGAACATTTAGTGACGTCAACAAGAGCTTGGATAATAGAAGAACAATTTTCAAGAGGTAGCATTGGTATTCCGGTGATGATAACGTCATATGTAAGAATTTTTTTTTTAACAAATCGACTCGATGATCATTAGCAGATGTTTGTTTTTTAACATCATCGATAGCACTTCTGTTGGGATCAACTTGTAGATTTATCTAGATGTAAATTCATATATTTTTTATACCCTAGATGAAATCTAAAATTAAGTTCGAAAATGAGACAAATCGGGCAACTCCTTCGTGGGGTTGCCATACAAAAATTTCGTTTTCCAATATATATTTCAACACTGCCTGAGAATGCGTCGACGTAGAGAGTTGAAATTTGGTACGTGATGTTTTCATTGTACTAGCAAATAACGTTTCATAGGACTAAATCGGGCAACTCCTTCTTGGTGTTGCCATATAAAAATTTAGGTTTTTTACAAATACTGCGAAAACGATCAGTCCAAGACATTTTTATTGTACTAAGAACTTCTTCAGAATACGAAATCCTATAAAATTGGTTATAATCATTTTTTCTGTCCAACGAACTGTTCTAGAAATATAGGCGAAAACCCACTTCAAAAATCAAACTTGCACAGAAGGGTGACAATGCGAAATTTCATAAGGGCATTCATCTAGGGTATCATAAGAATTGGTCTTAGACCAATTCTAGATTTTTTTCTTGCTGTAATACACTATCAAGAGTCCAATTTTAACAGATACTTCTCTTAATATAGAACTTTCACTCGATTTAATTAATGCAGCAATGCTTTCCAAGGTAGGTGGACACTTTGATGATGATCCAGATTTAGCACGTGTTCTTGCAGCCGGTGGCCCCATATTGATTTAATTATATTAATTCAGAAGAAGATTATCCAAAGAAATAACGCTATTTTCTTTGGATAATCGTCTTCTGAATAACATAATCGTGCACAAAGAATTAATCACAATAAATGAGCAACACTACAGCAATAGCAGATCGAGTTATTACCGAAATTATTGAAAACTGTACTGTACAGACTATGAATTTGTTTACAGAGACCAGAACGAATATGTTGCTCAACATCATACACTGTACACCTTGTTAAAGATCTTTTACGTTGAATTTGTAGCAACGCAGTAATAAAACTCGCGTTTTAGATTAGTAAAATTTGCCTGTGTTCTTTTTGTTCCCGAGCTTTGGGTTTTATCCTCTTTCCGGAAAGCTATTTTCGACAATTACTTCAACAAGTTTCCTTGCTATAGAGATAAGTTAGATTTTCCTTGGATTTTGATTATGATATATATACTAGGATGACGGAGCCGTCTATGCAGTTTTGCACTTCGTTTAGTTTGTTGTGAGATAGAATAAGCATATTGGTATACCTGATAATTCAAAATTTCGCTATTCAGTTTCCTAATTACGGACTGTTTGTTATGTCGAACCATTGTGTACCCACGGAATAAAACCACTACTAGTTTGTAATGAGATAAAGTGCTAGAAAGTTTTATTTCTTCCCTTACTCTCCCCGTGTCCTCTCTCATGGCAACAGTCGACTAGGTGTACTACTCCACTTCTTCCTGCTTCTCATAGAGACACTGCAAACATATTGCCCACAGTGTCATTGGGTGGATGGGGAACGGCAACGAAGATTTGTCATCTACGTCTTCAAGGTGAGCTAAGGTTCCTTTCTGGACAGGATAGTGTGCTCAGTTTTGTGTCAGGCATGGTTTTTTTTTGTATATGGGCTGTGACAACGGCATGATTTTGGTAACCCAGCAACAGCCGAGGTGCTAGCGTGGCGCCCAGTGTCAACGCTGTTTACAGAGTGAGCTATCAGCTAAGACTGACAAACTGGACTTCACGTCCAAAGTATACTCAATCGAAAGAACTACCAAACCATGTACACCGATTAATGTTTTATTATTATTTGTGGATCAGAAACACTAAAGATATTATAAAATAGTATTGCGTTAGACAAAAGTTGTTTAGAAAGTTAAACTTGTTTTAATTAACACAAAAATTAAGTTTCAATATTACTGAAAAATGTGCTCCTCTGGAGATTTGACATCAAACAAAATTGAGCTTGAAGCAGATAGACTTATTATTATTTTTTATTCCAATGCATTCCATTCTTCGTCTATTGGCTATGATCCAGGACTATGGGCTCGAAACACGAGCTGGCGCTCTTTCGCAATGGCTTGACCCTATGGGGTATATTGCCAAAAAAGTGTACCGTATCCAGCTAAATGTTATTTGCCATGTCCGGTTAAATGTTGATTGCCACGTCCGGCATTTGTTGTTTAATTTATAAATAACAAATTATTAAAATTGCAAAGGAGGAAAAATAAATAACAAATTATTAAAATTGCAAAGGAGGTAAAATTGGATTACAAGATTAGAATAAGTTAGAATATAGAAAGAGGTCTACAGGGGATACCATATTAAAAAGAAGCGCGCCATTCACTCTATACCGAAAGTGGTGTAGAAATATGTTCATTAGCAATATGCAATAAATTAGGGAGCATATACATTTGATTGACGTATGAGTTGCTTTTCAAATTTGGAAATATAATATATAAATGAAAATCGTGTTAGCCTTGAAATCATCACAAGCAATATGAATTGCCACAGCTTAGATATTTTGAATGATGAAAATAATTCTAAATGTTGAAAAGAAATTAGATAAATGAATACTCACAAACCCTTAATGCTGATAAGTTTACCACATCGAAAAACAGTTGTATACCAACCGATGGTACTCTCAAACATATTTCAACCACCTCGTGGCGGGTTAAAATTAAAGTCTCTATAAATAAAAAATCAGTTTTTTTTTAGGCCAGCCTGTCCCTTTAACTCGTACACGAATTTGTCTGTCTGTATATTTATTTATATATTTCTTTTTTACTATTTTCGACACTCTCGTAGAAAAATTCGAGGAAAATTTGTGTAAAACGCTTTTCCGGAGTTTTTCCGACCAAGGAAGGTTTTGAGCGTTTTGCAACCTAAGACAAAGTTGTAGAGCGAAATGAGTTGCATAAAGTTGCTTTTATGGAAAACTCCATGGAAAACCCGGAAAAGCGGGAAAATCATCGGAAAAATTCTCATCGATATGATTAGTGATAAATCTGTTTCAGGAAAAATGCAAGATTTTCCCATTTTTCTGGAAAATTTTCCGAAAATTTCCGGATCTTTCCGACTTTTCCGGTAAATTTTCCGACAAAAAAGTTTTATAACCTATGCGGAAACATTTTTTCCGTACTACTGGCATCAATACTTTCTCTTCAACAATCATGAAAACTTGCATGAAAAATAGAGGAAAATTCATGTAAATTAAAAAAAAAACTCATAGTAATAGGAAAAGTCTGTGGAAAACATGGAAAACCGCGAAAATTCATGTTATATGGGATCAAGTTGGAATACAGCTACAGCTGTTTAAAACATAATTTGAATTTCAGAAAACCATTGCAGTACTTCAACGATTTGATACTCGAATAAATTTTTTGAAAAACTGGTTAATCTGTGTCTTTTCAGCCGTCATAAAAATATTTTAAAATATCTCCATGCAGCACGTAATAACAATTTAGTTAACGTGAAAAAGGCAGAAAATAATATAAGTAAAAAACGAATTTTCAAACAAAACTGAGGCCAAGCCGCATGAAAAAGTAGAAAATAAACTTTTCTTCACACACAGAGTTGGACTCAGATTTTATTCGCTGACAATCAGCGATATATTTCAGTATGATCAATCAGAGGTAATAAGTGATTTGATTCATGAAGAGATAGAATATTCAAGTGAAATGTCCCAATCAAAAAATATTCCAGTGTATGTATTACATAAAAATTATCTCAGAAAATTTCAGGAAAATATGTTTCATGAACTTGCTACTCCTTCTGCTTTACTCTTAGTTTGACCGTTTATCTAAAGTAAAATGCCCTGCCTTGCTCTGTTCTGAATTGCTCTGAACTTTTTCGCACAAGAATAAAAACAAATGTGCATACATACATGACAGAACATAAATAATAAATGTTGAAATATGAAACATACAAATTTTACAATAAACTAAACTTACCTATTGAATAGATGTTTTATCTTTTTTTGATATGATTCTCGACCTAACCCAACCGCCTTAATTCTTAATTCAGCGAATGCAAAACACGACCAAGTGGTCGATTCACTTTCAGCATTACATTGAAGGAAAAAGCCAAAATATCGGTGTGGCAAAGGATCTGTGGAAGGTATTAACATCAGTTTCCACGGTAGATTTCTAATGTAGAAAGGTGAAGAAAGTTCAGTCTTCGTTAATGCAGAAACATTTTCCACTCGATGTGAAAATGCAGCTTCAGCTCTATCCTCCGCTTTGTTCTGCTCAGAAGGCTCCGAGCCATTGCCTTCCATTATGCTCTTGTAATTACCATGATGGAATATTTCTCCTTTTAAAGTTTAAAATTTTCAGAATTTGCATATTTTTGACAATTTCAGTTTCTTACCTTCTTGGTCCATTGAATGTGAGCTATTTTCGGAATCCATATTATGTATAAGTCTTTCTTAAAACTTATTTCCTTCGAATAGTTTATAAATTTATTCTTATTAGACAGCTACAAGAACAATTGAACCAGTTACATACATATTTATTGTATTTATATACACATTCCAAAATGCTAACCTGTCAAATTTTATATTTCATTACGCATTAATTTTCAATCATGTTAACTTTGATTAGCCATGAGGCAAAAAGCCGCAAAAACAACCAATACACATGGGCTGCATACCTTTTCTATACATATATATTCTAGTCAATAGCAGTTTTTGCCCTGCAGGATGCGGGTTATTTAGGTCCGGATCCCAGTGAAGAATGCAAGATTTCGACCCTTAGGAGGGCGGGAGGGGTGGGAGCGTTGTCTGCTCTTTTGGATTGAAGGTACAAACAATAGGTTTTGTCAAAATAATTCCTCAACGGTTGATCCTACCTCCTGTTTTTTTATAAATACTTCTTTGTAAGTCTGATGTGTAACAAATTACAGCGGCGGAAACGTAAACATTCTTCCAGAAAATCGTCGAACTTCTGGTTTTTCTCATTTTGACAAATAATTTGTTGATGATATGATGATAAAGACTTAAGTTGCCGCCCCCCAAACAACAATGTTTGCTTGGGGCAAATTTTATTACAGTTCCTATTATATAATGTTTCCTCTGGAAATAGAACGAGAGCTATTAAAAATAATTTGAACTTGAAGCAATAATGATTGTTAAATACAAAGAATTTGATTTTCAAACAACAATTAATTATGTATGTCTTAATTGTCATTTAAATCTCAAACTGTATTAAAATAAAAGGAGAGTTAAATATCGTATCATTGAAAATGCAGTTTTTTTATGACACAAAGAATACAAAGTAAAAATTTTATTATGTTTGATAGAGTGAAAGGTAAGGTACAGTTTCGTACATAGTAAAAGTAACATCTGCGGGTAATTAAGCAATTGGCAACAGAGCGGTACATTAAAGAAAAACCCGTAGCCAGACGTTTTTCTGGGAACAGCTTAATTACCCTATCATAAAACTGGCGACAGAGAAGCAGGATATGTTGCCTGAGGTTCGGAGCAATATTCTATATTCCTTGGGTAGGAATCAATTCTTGGGCTCAGTGTTCAATTCAGTGCCAGGCGGACATTAGTGAGTAGTGCGCGACCAATTAATTAGTGTGTAACTTTCATTTGTTCGCTCCATATCGAGAGATTCTCAAAAGGTGGGATGTAGCTCGTAGAAGTAATAGAAATATATGTAGTTATAGTAGGATTATGTGTTGTTGTAAATGTGTATGCATGATTAAGTGGGGAAACAGCTGGGGTCAGTGTCCGTCCGACCCAAACCACAATAATTGGCAGCGGTTGGTAAGTCCACCCACCAATTGCGAGTCTTCAAGAAAAAGCTGGAGAGATTGGCGAGAGTTTGAACCCCAATCACATTTTAGTCCGTGTTCGTCCGGTTATGAAAATTATGTGTGAATGTGAATGTAACCTCGGTAGTTAGAATCTCCACTGAGTCGTTGTACTCACAAATACCTTTCTTTCTCTTTCAGGCGACTAGTGAAGAATAGTCAGCATCAAAACCAGGCGTTATCTTAACATAAAATATACTGATAATAAAATAACTTTTAATTTCAAATCATTTTGTTCTTTTGATTTAACATGTTCAAGATTAGTTTTCAGTCCGAACAACAATAAAATTTGAGCAAACAACCTACGAGTATGCGACGTTGCGAAACATGCAGAATGTAGCTATAGCACCGGCTCTACCTCCCATCTCCACGTCGGATTTCATCTTTGTTAAGAATTATTATCAGTTTTTATTTTATTTTAGCCGCCTTTCAATATGAATCTGCTACTGTTAAAGCTGTGCTTGTACCTATTGTCAAAGTTACCTAATGACAAGTTAAGAAGCTGTAGAGCAAAACTGGAGAATTTCTGGTGTTTTTTAGAATGAAACAAGTAATTTCATATACTTTCGTCTTTTGCATTAATGGGGGAAAAGAACATGGCTTTGCACTATTACAGTGCAACTGAGACAACGAATTAAAAACAAAAATCGAGAGAACGTAGGATTACCCGAACGACAAAATCTTATTAAATCCCTCAAAATCCTTTCAACCTATTTATAAAAATGTACATCAGGTCACACTACCTTCCATTTTTAAGGAAAAGATAAATTTCACTTTGGCCCAGATGCTGTAAGGAGATGTAAAATTCTCATTTTTCCAGAAAATATCAGAGAATGAGTTCTCCCACTTAATCTCTTCATAGCAAAACGAATGTAAACAGACACACGCGCTGTTCATATATAATAGGATTACAACAACAACATGTTTCCTTTTACAGCAACTACATGTGTCCAAACATTATCTATATTTCATGAAACCGGTTTTCACGAAAGCGCGGGAGCATTTTATGAGAGTAAAACGGGAAAACTCCGCCCCTTCTCATTTATTTACGAGAATGACACATTTGCCATTCTGTTTCGTTGCATGCAACTTGCGCTTTCACATTTTTTATCTTTATTCATAAAAGTTTTAAAGAGAGTTTGATTTTTGTTTCTTTCTTTCTTTTCTTGCCATATGCATTTTAAATGCAAAACACTCGGAAATTTCGCCAGCTTCCTAACTTGTCATTAGGTTAACTTTGCTACTGTCTTATTAATCTGGCTGTACTCGGGATAGGATTGGTGGATGGGGGAGGGTTAAGAATGTTAAGCGGGAAACACAATGCTACGGTCATCAGTGTTCATCAGCTCAAATTTCAATTTATTCTTATATCTGATAATAGAATAGAATGAAATCTGAGCCGATGAACGCTGATGGCCGTTGCGTTGTGTTTCCAGCTTTAAGAAGCAATAACAGGGATGATTTGAAAAATTATTTTCGTATGGACGACCGGTGTTTTCAAATTTTACTGAAGTTGGTTAATGGTACCCATTCACTTACAGTCCACCTGCAGGCCTGCCGGCTTATATGCATCATACGCTATAGCGGGAAACACAATGCTACGGTCATCAGAGTTCATCAGCTCAAATTTCAATTTATTCCTATATCTGATAATAGAATGAAATCTGAGCTGATGAACGCTGATGGCCGTCGCAGAAGTTTTTAGTACAATAAAAATGTCTTGGACTGATCGTTTTCAAAGTATACGTAAAAAACCTAAATTTTTATATGGCAACACCAAGAAGGAGTTGCCCGATCTAGTCTATTTTTGACATTTTATTTGCCAATGCAGTAAAAACATCACATACGAAATTTCAGCTCTCCACGGACGCGTTCTCAGGCAGTGTCCAACGAAATTTTTATATGGCAACCCCACGAAGGAGATGCCCGATTTGTCTCATTTTTGAACTTAATTTTACTTTTTTTTTAAGTCCGTGTACAAAATTTCAGCTCTCTAAGTATACGCGTTCTCGAGTAATCGTGCGCACAGACGGACGGACGGACGGACATGTAAAAATCAAAATAACTTTTAATATTATGAATAGGTGTCCAATCCATTTTGCTCTACCATCATTATTCGAGGTGTTACAAACGGAATGACAAGTATACCCCTATGATTTCATCTAAGGTATAAAAATAAGTAAAAAAGCTAGAATTGGTCTAAGACTAATTATAAGTAATACCCCAGATAAATGCCCGTATGTAAGTTCATATGGGCGGACACCAATCTGAGCAAGTTTATTTTTTGAAGTCATTTTTCGGATATATTTCTAGAACAGTTCATCGGACAGTAAAATTTATTATAATCAATTTCGTATTCTGAAGATGTTTTCACTACTACAAAAACGTCTAGGACTGATAGTCTTCACTGTATACGTAAAAATCCTAAGAAGAGGTTGTCCATTTTTGAAACTATACTCTTTACTTTACTATATTTATAAAGAGAACCGGGTATTAAGCCTCAGCTGCATACATTGACGCGTTATTAGGAAGTGTCCTAATATATAGTGAAAAACGAAATTTTTGTATAGCAACCTCACGAAGGAGATACCCGATTTGTTTCTTTTCGAACTTAAATTTACTTTTTACTTTAAGCCCGTGTGCAAAATTTCAGCTCTCTAAGTACACACAATTTGGAGTTATCGTGTGCACAGATGGACAGACGGCATGCAAAAATTAAAACGCGTTTTAATATTATGGTTTTCGATCCATTTTGTGCTAGCAATTATGCTATATCTCTTATATCTCGACGCGTTACAAACGGAATGACAAATTTAGAATACCCTATGATTTCAACCAAGGTATAAAAAAAACTATACTAGATTAAGACGTCCTATAAGCGCAGAAGTGAGAATTATAGCAGCCTTGAAATTTCTAGGCACTGGACGTACCTTCGAAGATTTAAAATTCTCGACGGATATATTCCAGCAAGCTTTAAGAACCATTATACCGGAGACATGTAAATGCATTTATAATGCTTTGAATAACGCCTTATTATTACGATAAATATTAACAAAGCCGGTAAAATCCTCCTTTTTGCAAATTTTTTAATTTTTGTATGCTGGATTGGGGTTAAAATATTTACGAAACAAAAGTTCCACACGACGGTCGCGGACAACGATACTGCAATACACACTATTAGTTACTTATCAGTTTCGTTGGACTGCAGGCGTGGATATGCAGCCGACCTGTAAGTGTACCATTATGGTACCCATTCACTTGCAGTCCGCCTGCAAGCCGTGGACTGCAGCCCAGAGGCCTGCCGGCTGATTTCCACCATATACTGACAGACATGTCCTGCAGCCTTGGACTGTCAGTTAAATTGAATAATGTGTGGCCTACATCAGTTCTCATCTGCAGTCCAGATC